>OY759264.1:43312183-43389683 GCA_963662155.1 Lamellibrachia columna | reverse complement strand
GGGCATGCAAACACTCCACGTTACCTTGCTGACCGTATATCTCCCTATGTTCTCTGTCGCAGTCTTCGTTCGGTTGACCAAACTCTCATTGTTTTTCCTAGGGTAAATCTGGAGCGACTCAGCCGACCTAAAACCATTCTCTTTAATCAAGGTTTTTTCGAAATTGTTGTGTGTGTGTATATATATATATATATATATATATATATATATATATATATATATATATATATATATATATATATATGTGACCTGATTATTCTGGTTAGGTGGTGCTAGGTGGTGCCACGTTCTGTTGTTGGTGTAATTTTTCATTTTTGTCCTTGTCTTGAATGTAAGAAATGATTACCATTTATTTTGATATATATTTCGTCTTATGATTATGACATTTGTTTTATGTGGTTCATACCAAAAAGTAGTAATAATTGCGAGGAGCGCGAGATTTAAGTCGTGGCGCGGGAGAACCCCTGTACTCGGACTGTGAGCCCCGGAGTGTGTTTCGGCTGCAATTGCAATTTACGGTGCCATTCTTCAATTTTACTACATTCAATTTGCTACATCCATATTGCACTATCAAGAGAGAGGTTGGTGAATTATATTTCCTACTGTCGTACCATCTTGCTATGCTGTAGTGCCTGTTTGTTTGTTTGTTTTAATCTTAATCATTAAGATTCGAGAAATAAGTCAGAGAATTACAGACCAGTGAGTTTAACGTCAGTGATTTGTAAATTATTAGAAAGGTTAATTAAAGACCATATGGTGGACTTCCTCGTTAAGCATAAATTATTAAATTCATCTCAACATGGATTCCTTAAAGCAAGGTCATGCTTAACAAATATGTTATGTTTTTTGGAAGAAATCACTAAGTGGATAGACGTGGGATCGCCAGTAGATATTATCTACTTAGATTTTCAGAAAGCTTTTGACAAAGTGCCACATCAAAGATTGCTACTTAAATTAAAAGCCCATGGTATCGGGGATAGCATAACTGACTGGATAGAACAATGGCTGACTGACAGAAGACAACGAGTTGTAGTAGATGGAGAAGTTTCAAATTGGAAATCGGTTTTGAGTGGGGTACCTCAAGGGTCAGTACTAGGACCTATATTATTCTTAATTTATATCAATGACTTGGACGACAGTATAACAAGTAACGTACTGAAATTTGCGGATGACACAAAACTGTTTAGAAAGGTTAATACTGATGGTGATAAACAACATTTACAAAACGATCTAGACAGATTAGTGAAATGGTCTGAGAAATGGCAGATGCTGTTCAATTTTGGGAAATGTAAATGCCTACATACAGGACATGGGAACTTGAATGTAAACTATAAAATGGGAGATACTGTTCTGGGTACTACTGTAAAAGAAAAGGACTTAGGAGTTACAATAAGCGCTGATATGAAAGTTTCAGAGCAGTGTGGTATTGCAGCTTCAAAGGGTAATCAAATTCTTGGATTGATTAGAAGAAACATAACATACAAGGGAAAAAAGTTAATTATACCTCTTTATAAAGCAATAGTTAGACCTCATTTAGAATACTGTATACAAGCATGGAGACCATATCGTAAGAAGGATATAGATACGCTTGAACGCATACAAAGGAGAGCAACTAAAATGATTCCAGAACTTAGAGACCTTAGTTATGAAGAACGCCTGAAAGAATGTGGTTTAACAACTCTAGAGACAAGGAGGTTAAGAGGAGATCAGATTGAAGTTTTTAAGATATTGAATGGGTATGAAATTATTGATAGAAATATGTTTTTCTCACTCAAGAAGGATAGCAGAACTAGAGGACATGAGGTAAAATTAGTAAAGGATCAATGTAGATTGGACATCAGGAAGCACTCGTTCTCACAGAGGACAATAAATGAATGGAACAAATTGTCTACAGATTGTGTAACTGCTAGCAGCGTGAATATGTTTAAAAACAAGGTTGACACATATCTCAGGAGGGCGGGTTATAAGTAGGTGAACATTGTTGGACTCTCGATAAGCCAATGGCTTCCTTGTCCACTTGCCATCTGGGCCTTTGGCTTGGATGGCAAATCTTGTTATCTTGTTAAATTAATGGTCTGTTGTACTATTGTCGTACAGATGAGCGATAATGCAATTCGTTCGGATAATGTGTCGACTGTAGATTCTCTAAGGACCCCATAATCTAAGGAGACCACCCGTAAGATTCAAGTTTAACATACCAGCCCAGTAGAGTGATATTAAGATTTAACTTTTACAATGTGTTTATTTGGTAATGGTGTGGACGGTGTGTTCGCGGTTAGTCGCTAGGTAGTGACACTTAATTCTCGAGTTATGTTGCGATGTTTGGGTTCACCAGTAGTCGCTAGATGGTGACACCATTTGGAGCCAAGTGACAGTTTACAACTTGAACTATTTTGACTTAAACTGTATTGTTGGTGGATTTTTTAATCCACTGCTATTTGTACCTTAATCTTTGATTATCCATTCGAGTAATATGTATCGTCCTGGAGCTGGTATATAATTCCCAGCGTTGTGACTGGTAGATATAGATGGTTATAGCCAGACAGCCAGGTATCTACCTCTTGTATGTTGTCTCGTATGCTCTATCTAGTTTCACCACTAATACTTTGCATTCTGCAGGTTATGGCTCACCTGGCAGATCAGGGCCATCTTGCTTAGTACCGGTTGTTGTTTGAGGGTTTTTAGTTATTGTTTGGTGTAAAGTAGAGAAGTGGAGTCATTATTGGGACTGATGTGAATTTGTAGTTGTTCTTACGTGATTATTATTAAATTTTGTTACTCCTAAATCCTTTCGTCTTTTCCCTTACGCTTAAAAGAAATAACTTTGTTTATAGCACAACTATACAGTCATGATTATTGCTGTGGCCTAATTTGTAATAGTATCCAGGGCTTACATATATATATATATATATATATATATATATATATATATATATATATATATATATATATATATATATATATATATATATATATATATATATATATATATATATATATATATACTTTATATTATATTTATATACATATACATATTTACATAACTAATCATAATGCTTACTTTTTATCTTACGTGTTATCTTATGTAATACCTGTATTGTAATAATTATATTCACTGATGTATTGTATGTTCATTTATTTATGTGTTATTGTAAACACCCATGATTCTATTTTTACAGATCTGTGGTGTCAAAATAAATAATAAAATACATTTTGACTTAAAACATATCTTCATCACATTTCGTAAAATTGGTTAGAAGCACTTGATGCTGATGACCATCACTATTTGACACTTGCGAAGAAGTTGACATGTTACCAGAACTAGCGATAGAAGACACCGTAAGACAATACTATACACCGAAAAAAAAAAACTAAAAAAACGCCGCAGAAAAAGAACTAATTACGTTACGATTGATGAACGAAACCATGCGTGTCCACTGGGACAGCTGATAAGTCATGATAGATCAAATTGGAGAGGGCTTCCAATGAATTAATTACTCACGCGTGAATAACAAACCGCCGCATGAAACTTCCGACACCCGAGAAAGAAGTGCAGATTTTACACTGAATAACCAATTGTTTCTGTGTATAAATGTGGATGGTCACAATACTTACCTGGATGATGCCTCCTCCCTTTCCCTCGGAGAGGAAGTCCGAAGGAAGCTGCAGCATCTTTCCTAGCCAATCCATCACGATGATTTCGAGCTCCGTCGACGCGGGACAAGCCACCTGCAGCACGCACACACATACGCACACACACACATACAGTTTTAGGCCAAATTATTCAGAACTATGATTATATCGTTGTTGTTGGTTGTATGATAAGTATGTCCACGAGAATAGCAATGAATGATTTACGTGCTGGAATGCACCAAATGTTTTGATATATTTTGGCCCCATCTGCTCATTGTAATCTGTTATAACCCCGCGGCCCATTATTAGAGAGATTTATGTCAGATATTTCTGTCAGTAAAGGGTAAGGATGTACCAATAGTTTCTGCCAGGATACATTTCGGCGGTAGTGGAGTTCCTGCACTGGCAAGCCAACGAGATGCGTCAGCATTCGGCTAGCCGTCCTAGCCAAGTGCTAGACGCCGTGAAAGTTGATGCGGAACTCGGGGCCTATATATCTCGACGTTGTTGCGATTATTTAAAACTAGGCGCAATAGGACGATCGTCCAATGCGCTGAAATGCTACCTATTTTCTACGGTGATCAAAGCCTCACTGGACTTGTATGTGTTAATCGCGATTGAACCACGACGTCGTCATGGGTAAATTTGCTTTGTGAAATCATTGCCTCAAGTTTAATTCAACCCAAGTAGTTGACTAATCGAAATGCGATTCCTGCCTTGGAACACGAACGGGTGCCTTGAATAGTAACTTAATTATTATGTTATAATGCTCTCCCATTATTTTTCATCGTCAATTTCATTAACATTAATTCTTTCTAATTATACATCACAATCTACGGCTTACTTTCTATCTCGCATTCGTTCTCATCTTACCTTTCTCCATGAAAGTACTCACCCAATTTACTCCAAGGGAGCATAAACCGTCAGCAAGAAGACCACCGCATATGCTCGGATAACTCTGCCCAGCCGGGTAGTAGCCGTGGAACTGCGGACTTTGCCAGTGGGTCAACTATAACAAGCACAATCAACCTGTGTCTAGTCTACGGTAATGCCAGTTATAGTACATAATAACGGTCTGTTTAATAACGGAGTGCGTGCTTTTGTTAACACCAGCAGCAACACCAGCAGCTGTAACTGTAGCAACTGTAGCTGTACCAGTAGCAGTAGGAATATTGCGAATGTTTTACCACAGAACATATCCTGCAACACGAAATGTGAGTGGCTATATCGTGTAAACTACTCACCCCTGGCATTATGACGCGCTCGATGTCCCCAAACACGTCTTCCCACTTCTCTGGATCATCTGGAGCGGTTTCAGGAACGAGTGCCTTCATGTAGCCGGGTTCAACGTTCGGTATGGGGCGCCTCTGTCGAATGTTGTCATGGTAACCAGCCACGTAGTCGACGACTTCTTTCGCGTGTCGTCGGAACTCTTCCGAATCCATTGCTCAAACTGATGACTCTCGAACGTTCTGGTAAAAAAAAATTCTATCAAATTGTATCTTTAAAAATGGCCAGTCTTGCAACGTATGTTTTATAAGACATTGACATTGAAACTACGTGTAAGGATTTATCGAGTGTTTACTTTATACTGATTTATTATTTCTGTCATTTTGTGAAGAAAACGCAAGGCTGACTCGAAACCTCAAGAAATGTGGTAACGTCGATTGATATGTAACGTACATTAATAAGGTAAGCTTCTCCATTTGTATTCACTATTACAGACACGTCCAATTTCACAATGAGAATGTATAGTAAATTGTTTGGGTTGACACCATTGTTATTGCGATGTCTCACTTTGCCAAGGAAGTAACACAGTGATCACGCCTGAAGACGGACGACGCCACTGGAAAGTGTCTACGTTGTATTGTTCCGCAGCACTGTCCTCTTCTGGTTGGCTGCATCCTGGGTATTCCACTCTTTGTTAGAACTGCACAATGGCTTCTTGTCCGGCTTTCCTGACGCAGTGTCAGCCAGCCTGTAGAGAGCTATGGCTGGGTACTACGTCGTGGGCGTCATGCTTGACTGGATCGTCTATTTCTACTTGTTCTTTCTGCTGCTTTTTTATGTTAAGGCGTTTGAAACGGAATAACTGCCGTAGTTATTTTCTATAAAAAAAAGATGCCCTCTGTGCACTGTACCTTCGTGGAGTAGTGTGTAAATGCTCGCATTCTTGATTCGCGTGTCATAATTATATATGTCAAAGTTAAAAAATATCCTCCAGTTTTGTATTAAGTAAGCATTTTTATTGTTTAATGAATGTCATCTAATTTTAACATGCTGAGGTTCTGGACATAAGATAGTAATTTTCAAAGCTGTCTTTTGAAAATTCATTACGCTGTTTGATTGAAAACCACACGTCATAATACAGACATTAATGTGTAGTACAATTAATTAATTATTTAACAAGTTTTAACAATATTTAACAAGATTGTCACCCAAGCAAAGGCTCAGATGGCAGATGGAAAATGAAGCCATATGTCTAAGATCTCTGCAATGAAATTCTGCAATAAATATTCAGTGGTTATATGTGATAAGGACAAACTTATCACATAGATACGCATACGTGCATTAGCTCTGTTTGGAGAACCACCTCATGCAGGACCGTAGGAAATAAAAATGCATTGGTAAGGTCCATTCTGACTACGCAGTGTGCACACACGACAAACCCCCGTAATTCATATAATTCATAGTTGTTGTATTCGAATGTATTGTTTAGTTGTTGCTATGGTATAAATTATGAAAATCATAGTTTAGTTGTTGCCTTTAAAGTCAATCGATTTAGTCATCCAAATGTCACGTCAGTTTCGTTGGAATTGCAGGTCGATATTCATTCATTCATCTAATCAGTCAGGCAAAAAGTGCAGATTGATCCAGCCTGCCATCGTGGTTAACAGTTTGGGACGTAAGTAGCTTACTGATGCAACTCTATTTCAGTATGACCCACCAAAGGAAGGTCTGACTGACTACGTAGACTGCATCAGCCTGCAACCTACACAGCTACTCCAAATGTATTTAATTTGGCGAGGCCAACCATTGGAAACGCGCGGGTGTTGAGTTTATGCAGGCTACATAGGTCAAACGGTCAGGGTCACTGGCACAGTAACTCCGCCGAAGCGACCCAGAACCACGGACACATTTCCCATTTTGAGCTAGAACAATAAAAACTGATCGTTTTATTCATTTATTAGTTAGTGGTGGCCGCTGTTCATCTTACAATCCCGCATTTGTGTCTGTCTTGTTTTTTTTTTTAGTATTGTTAAATTAAATATAGTTATGCACATGACGCATCTAGTCAGGCGACTAACTCTAGAGAAGTCAAATTAAGTCAAATCCGGAATCAAATCTTTCTTGCGTGGACACATACATTTAATCGAAAATGACGGGCAAAGAAAACATATGCCTTGCATGACTACACAACTGAAGGTACTCATACGAAAGAGGAATACAAGGTACCGACAATTTAGATATGATCCAGATAGACAACAACTAAACGCAATGAAAATAATGAGCCAGAAAAGACCAGGGAATGTTACTGGACGTATATAGAAGAACAGATCTTTGACGCTCCAAATCAACAAGTAGCTGGATAGTTTACATATAACACGGGTAGTAAACATTCCTGAAGTCACGCAGTCTCAGATCATATGGGGGTAGCAACACTAACACACAAGATGGCGGAGGACCCAAAACGCAATGCATTCTTATATCTGACGATCAAAATGTGAATCTTCTAAATAATGAATAAACAGTAGCAAGGCGGATTCACATATGAGCCAGAAACTGATCTCCCCTCCCTAGGCTTAAGTCCCATCAACCAATGCCACAAATGCTGATTCATCTTAAAAATGGTCCTTAAAACTGCAAGCTGCCTGATCGCCAAACTGACCTCATCACCACGAATTATGCTAAAGCATTTGACAAGGTGGCACATAGGCGGCATTTTTCTGTGTTGTTAGAGGAAACACTTTAGGTGGGTCGCTAGTTTCCTGAGCAATAAAACTCGGCGGGTGGCGTAAGATTGGGAAATATCTGAGCTAGTACCAGTGGCATTTGGTGTGACGCAAGGGCACTGTTCTGGGCCTAATTCTTATCCTGATGTACATTAATGAACTTGCCAAATATATAGGGAATAAAACTGTCAGATTGTTAACAGATAACTGTATCATAAATAAGCAACATAAATGATCGCAGAAAGCTACAGTTAGACATATATACATCAGTTGTTGGGAGAATACATGGCTCATGGAATGCAATATTTCAAAATGTGAAGATATGTCAGTTACATCATGAAACTCTCAAATTTCTTTCAACTACACACTTCACAAACATACTTTGTCTTGCACAAATTCTTCCAAGTTCCTTAGCGTCACTGACCGTAAATGGAACCAACATGTAAACCAAGCCACACATAAAGGTAATTGTATAATAAACCTTCTACGACATAATCTTCAAATTAGACATATAAAATACCCCCCCCCTCCCCTTCTTCCTATTCGATCTCTCCTAAACATTACGTGTCCGTTCAATCCTAATTCAGCATCGGTTATGTCTGTATTAACCCTTGATTCCGTTATGCCAGTTATGTGAGGGTGAATATCTTCTACCATAATCTTTAATTCGGTTTTCTTATTTACTATACTCCTTGCATTTAAACACACGCATTTATAACCAGCTTCAGATATGTTTTATTACTGGTTTGTGTGTACTAGTTGCCTCTTGTCCTGTGTGAGGCACCTCTAAGTACTTCCCTGCGTATCTAGTTTAAACAACGTTTACCAACACAAATATTTGTTATGCTACCGATGCCACTATCTACTGCTGTTGAGAGTTCTCTATTAAATTTTCATCCCACCAGCGTATTTCCAGGGTAGATCATATAAACATGTCAACACTGTATCGACTATTGGAAAGTCATATTTACGCTTGGAAATGTAACCACGTGATCACGTCGTTGACAGCGTTACAAAGAGTGTTGTGTGAAAAACAATTATTAAAAACAAGCTTAATCATTTGTAACGGAATGTTTATGTGACCAGTGCATATATATATATATATATATATATATATATATATATATATATATATATATATATATATATATATATATATATATATATATATATATATATGTATACACGCACACACACGCACACACGCACACAGACACACACACACACACACACACACACACACACACACACACACACACACACGAATATCTTACCACATCCCGAATATCTTACCACTTTTTATATTTACGAATTTGTATCATGAATTTGTTTGGTTACCTAGAATTTGGGTATCAACTCACCAGTTTTGAATAAACTTTTGGGAGTTTTTGTTTCAACTTCGCTTATATTGACACAAATCACAAAGAAAATTAAATGTGATACATATTTGACCACTGTGGTTGTCTTTTTCCATTGGGGGTTGTGTTAGTGGTATTGTCCGTTGGAAACGAATAGCCTCCAAACATATTAAATTTTCAAGACAGTGTCTTGTTGACTTCATAAAATAACAGTTTAAAATCAAGTTGGCTACCACTTGGCAATTGTTGTCTGTTCTACAGAGAATTTCTGGAAGTGTGAGCACTAAGAAAAAACAGCAGCAGCAACAGTTGCAGCAGCCACAGCAGCAGCAGCAGCAGCAGCAGCAGCAGCAGCAGCAGCAGCAGCAGCAGCAGCAGCAGCAGCAGCAGCAGCAGCAGCAGCAGCAGCAGCAGCAGCAGCAGCAGCAGCAGCAGCAGCAGCAGCAGCAGCAGCAGGGGTACATATTAATCCACTGTGTTTGTTTTGTTTCCTTTGGCGGTTGTGGTAGTGACATAGTCCTTTGGAAACGAATAACCCCCACCCCTATCAAGTTATCAGGACAACACTATGATTACCTTATATAATAACAGTTTAAAATCAAGTTGCTTACCACTTGGAAATTGTTGCTAGTTCTGAAAAGAATGTCTGAAAGTGTGACGAGTAAAAAAATTGCGGCGGCGGCGGCGGCGGCGGCGGCGGCGGCGGCGGCGGCGGCGGCGGCGGCGGCGGCGGCGGCGGCGGCGGCGGCGGCGGCGGCGGCGGCGGCGGCGGCGGCGGCGGCGGCGGCGGCGGCGGCGGCGGCGGCGGCGGCCTAACCCAAAACCTTAACCTTAACAGTAACATTTTGACTTGTTAAGCAATCCCTAAAAGTTATATTTAAGGCTTGTAGGATTGCACGGCTTGGTTTTTAGGCAATATACACAAATTAAAGACCGACCGATTAGGCAGTGCACGGTAAAGTCTTCATTGCCCGGCAGTGCACGGCAAAGTCTTTTCAGGCAATAAATGAAACAGTCACAACTATTGTTTCGTAATGAGCACAGTAACAATCAATCCAATGCAATATGGTTAATTGGTTATTATGTTGTCTTATTATATATTTATTTGACAAAATTGGTACTTAAAACTTTACAAGGTGGGGAAGGATTTATCAAGCGATAATTAATGACAAGCGACACAAACTAAACTGTGTGATTCATTTTTAATATAGTGAAATATTATGTTTCTCATAGTAAACGTATTACCCAATAAATGAAACAGTCACAAATATTGTTCTTTAATCAGCACATGCAAACACAAATCGGAATCATACAATTGGACCAAAACACCCCAAATCAAAGACGAAGTAAGTATCAAGGTTCCCAGGGTTGAATTTGGCTGCATTTAATGTGGGAACTCTGGGCACCCATCCGGTCACTTGAAAACCAAAAAATGGCTTTTTAACCAAAATGGCCTGGTCATCGTCAATTTACACCGGACCAGTATTAAGACCACAGCCTGGTCGCTATTGTGAGGCCACCCTGCAGATGCAGTCCCGTCCCCGGGGTTCACAAAAAGGGGTTCGGGAAAATGTTCGATGTTCTATTTCTTTAGAGCCGTTCTGTGCAACATTAAGTTCATAAATATATAAATAGCCTTGTTAGGCTGCCATTGTTGCACAACATATCCATATAGTGGAACATCGGGCTGGCTGACAAATGGGTCAATTTAGAAATAATGGTGTTAAAATGAGTTGGAAACCCCAAGCAATTTTCCAGTGACTTACAAACACGTGCACCGTGATCAACATAGCGACATGTTTAATTATACGCAAACTGCAAGTGGTAAAAATTCAGATATAATTTTTTCTCTCTAATTATCTCGAATAACTGTAACGGAACTGACGTTAGCTGAATTTGCAGGTCAGATGCTCGCTATAAGCTTCGCACCGAGATACGCATACGTATATAGGAATAGAATGGACTCGTATTCATTATTAAGACTGCTTATGTTTTGCATGCGGTGTACCCTAGATAACTAAGGATATAATGATGTCCTACACAATATAATAGAACCCTCTAGATAATATGTTACGTACAGTACGACTCCACCACCCTATGTGTGATGCCCTAAAATTATATTCAGCCCGGTGATGAATACATTAATATTTTTGCATATACTGATTCGATAGCTGTCCTACCTACCTGATTTCGTATAAAACAGTTACGAATCTCTCAAATCGTTCAATATTTCCATTTTAGCACTAATTTAAAAACGCTACGTCTTAAAATGGGCCTTATAATCCACGTTGGGATATAACCTCACAAAAACAGTTTTAACATACCATGCTGATGGGACGGTAGATGAATAATTTTAGAAATATATCCTTAAAAAAATGTAATACCTTGATAAAATATAATGTATCATTTCATTTGATGCTTTGGTTGTTCTGGTTTTCATTTAATTTCAGCTTTCATCGTCAGCGATGGATGAACGTTATGACAGAACTGCTATGCACCACGCCATGATTGGACGACGACGACGTTGGTGGCTACGACAGCCCCCTGCCGACAGAGGATTGGAACGAAGAATGTAACCAGGGTGCGGCCTTAATCGATCATAGACGGGTGTGGGCGAAGGTGATGACCGAACTCTTACAGCTCAACAAAGCCCGTCGACCACTCACGTTACTGGACAGACGCGGTCGGTCACTGCCGTCACTGGACCTCAGTTCCTGCGGGCGCTGTCGACAGTGTCTGAACAATTATATATTGTACTATAATGCCGTCCATGAATGAATATGAATATATATATATATATATATATATATATATATATATATATATATATATATATATATATATATATATATATATATATATATATATATATCGTTTCACCATTTTAATATATAATAAAGATAGCTTGTATTGTTATTACATATGCTGTTTTGTTGGTTTATAACTACACTAACAAAAGAAAGACGAAAACATTACACCCTGCTACCAGATCATATCTGAGCGGACGAATGTTCATACATCCAGCGTACAAAAGGTAGGCGTACATGTAGGCTATACAATACATATCACATTATATTGAACAGTTTTCGTTTTATGACGTCTGATGTCCTACGCCTATACACTGACTTCATAGCCTCAGTCCCACGTCAATACCACACTTGCAACATTGTCACTAATTCCGCTTGCGTTTACACCTTTTTTTCACTGATAACGACGGCATAGTTGCAACATTTTTACTGTTTAGCATCCTTTGATCTCGCAGCACGGCTTACAGCTGGATAGACGATAGCCGACAAAGGGTTGGGGTTAGAGTTAACTCCTGTCGTTAGGGAGACGGGTTAGAGTTAGAATTAGCTCATCACTTGAGGTCGGGGTGGAGGTCACTCCGTTAGGATCAAGTCAGGTCGGGGTCAGGGTTCACCGCAGACGACAGACGGTTAGGGTTAAAGAGCCGTCAACAGGTTGGGGTTACGGTTAGGGTTAGCTCCAGTCACCAGAGGGCGCTGTATGGTTACGGATAGGGTTAGGGGTCACCGCCATTTGTATATTAGTTTGTTTGTTGTTTTAGTTGAATTAATTTACATGTTCATATCATTTGTCTCAACTCCTGTTGCTGGTATGCATTTTAAGGTCCACTATGGAAATAAGATTATTGTGCTTGTGCAATTTCTTTTTAGTGCTCCTTTTTATGGCATATTTACATATACATTTAAAAAGATTTAACAAGATTGCCATCCCAAACAAAAAGTTCCAGATGGCAAGTGGACAAGGAAGCCATTGGCTTATCGAGAGTCCAACAATTTTATCATCTATGTGTAGCCCGCCCTTATCAAATATCTGTTAATTCTATGTTTAAACACATTCACACTACTAGCATTAACACAATCATTTGGTAGTTTGTTCCATTCATTTATCACCCTCTGTGAGAAAGAGTACTTTCTCATGTCCAACCTACACTGTTCCTTAACTAATGCTGCTTTGTGTCCTCTGTTCCTACTGCCTGCTTTAAGTTTGAAAAACATATTCCTATCAACATCCTCATAAACATTCACTATTTTAAACACTTCTATTTGGTCTCCTCTTAGTCTTCTGGTATCTAGTGTTGTCAAACCACATTGTAGTAAGCGATTTTCGTAACTAAGGTATCTAAATTCTGGAATCATTTTAGTTGCTCTTCGTTGTATTCTTTCTAGTTTGTCTATGTCCTTCTTACGATACGGCCTCCATGCTTGAATACAATATTCCAAATAAATATATGTACTGTAATGTGTTATAAATAAAATACATCATTCATTGGCTTTATAACCTATTCACCGGAGAAATGCATTGAAAGTGGCCGTCTTGTTTCGCTTTAATTACCCGAGTTCATCCGGGTCGCCGCCCAATAATTTGTGATTCCAGTGGCTTCCGTGACAAAGACAACAATGATACCATTTGTGTTGAAGTGGAATGTTATTCCTATTGATCGAATGAACGAATCTGACCCCATAAATTTCACCTACGATGCCTGCGCGAACATCGCACCAGTTTTAGGCATGATTAAACGAACTCTTGGCCCAAGTAAACCCGAAGTTAAACAAACAGCCTACAACATGCTAATCCGGCCAAAACTGGAGTACCCTTCACCCATATGGAATCCTCACACATTTTCACAAGTTAAAAGCCTTGAAAGAGCACAACACTCTGCTGCCAGATTTGTTAAACATGATTACAGACGGAACACAAATCCAGCAGATCTAATTACTTCCCTTGGATGGCCAACCCTCGATCGAAGACGTATCATTAAACAAGCCATAACCTACACAATTCTAAATAACATTATTGAGATCACCCCCCCCCCTCCAGGGCTACTAACCCGCACGCGAACCCGTGAACAATACGTAGCCCCCAGGTGTCGTATAAATCAATGGTCTTTTCAATTCATTCATTTTCCACCAAAAATTACCAACACAAAAAACCCAAAATCATTTCAAGAAGCTATTATGGAACTCCCTTTCACCACACCTCCTCACCTAAACTGCCTTTAAAAACACAGTGCTCAGCGTTAACGTATCCATGGTGTGGGTATGGGGACCGTCTATATGTGCATGTGGCAAGACAGCGACAGTATCCATACGCATAGCCAACCTATCCAACATTTTTGTTTAACATTCTATAAATATAATAAATAAAACTATCAGATAAAAACTATTTCAGCAACATTAAAGATACTAGTTCTTTAGTCGAATGTACCACCCACAGCGCTTGCGCACAGTCCACCACAAACTCCTGCGTTAGCCCAAGTTTGGGCTGTTTGGAGTATAAGCACTTGAGACTGGATACTTTAAATATAAACGTATTCGAAAGGAGTTGTACAGGCATCCTCTATTGCAAATAGCACGGTGGTATTTTAGCAGTAGACGTATTTTTTATGACTAGGCGATGCGTTCATACCAGACCTCTTATCGGATTGGCCCAGCGCCATGCAGCAAGCAAGCGGTGCAGTGTTTTTACCGGTGTTATGCGTGTGCTACTTTCAACCATAACGCTTTGCCTAAACGTAGTTCTTCTACTTTAAAAAAATACCGTCACTGGCTTGCCTGCCTGGGATCGCCGGGTCAACTGATAAGGGCGCGCGCGACCTACTTACGCATACCGGTTAGGCCGGGACTGACGGTCTGACGGTGTATCGATAAAAAACCGCCGGTGCCTAATACACCGGGGAGGGAGGGTGGGAATCAAAATGTATACTCAAATCAAAGTCGAAAAACGGTGTTCCTAGTTTGGCGCAGTACAGAAAAGTTATTTGCACAAACCTGCGCCTCTACTATCATCCCACAAATTTCCCCGCATGCGGTGCTAACCAATGGGATGCTTTGAACACTTCCCTGCCAGCCTAATTAGGCGCGATGCCAATTTCCGGGAAGAGAGGGGTGGCAGGTTTTTAATAAATAGCCCCCTAACTAGCGGCTAGGGGCTCTCTGCACCTGCACACAAAAGCACTTTTGAGTATAAAGACTAAAAATGTATTTATTCACATATGTTGGTGCGTTCTCTGGTTCTTCGGTCTAACAAGTAGGTCATTGTGAGAGGTCGTTCCGACCTAATACACACGGTAGGTGATCCAGTTACTAATTGTTTTGTGGAAAACATGTCGTAAAATCCTTTGAAAAAAGACACTAAATACATTAAAGCCGTTGATCTGGTGTCTACTCCCGTGCAGGGAAATGTACTCAATAACTAGAGAAGTAACATTAAATCAAATCTGTTCATTTTGACCGGCAGATTAGATCGGCGCACCCGTTTTGAAGTGTCTATTTAATGGATATCCGCGGCTGACCTGATTTGGCGTATTTTGTTTTGATTGTCTTTCACCATAACATTTCCGCTTGTGGTCCAACAATCATTTAGTTTCCCTGTCCTTTTCAGTGCACGACACTCCCAGGCTAGGGTGGCACGACACTCCCGGGCTAGGGTGGCACGACACTCCCGGGCTAGGGTGGCACGACACTCCCGGGCTAGGGTGGCACGACACTCCCGGGCTAGGGTGGCACGACACTCCCGGGCTAGGGTGGCACGGCACTCCCGGGCTAGGGTGGCACGACACTCCCAGGCTAGGGTGGCACGACACTCCCGGGCTAGGGTGGCACGACACTCCCGGGCTAGGGTGGCACGACACTCCCGGGCTAGGGTGGCACGACACTCCCGGGCTAGGGTGGCACGACACTCCCGGGCTAGGGTGGCACGACACTCCCGGGCTAGGGTGGCACGACACTCCCGGGCTAGGGTGGCACGGCGCACAGTTAAATCATCATTTACGTAGATTCTTGCGTCACGATGCCGTTCATTGTGTTCCTTGAGCCGGAACCGCGCCTTTTGAACCGCGTCACGGGTGTTCTCGCTCTTAAATCTGACAATAATAGGGCGGGAGCGAACTCGGTCTTGCTGATCTAATTTGGGCCCAACACGGTGACTGCGCTCCAGCTGACTGGACTCTAGTGGTGGTTTGAAAGACATCTTTGAATTGATCACATCCATTACGATGGTTGTTGTGTCTTTGTTATCATGTTCATGAACACCGTGAATACGCATGTTTGGTCTTCGGGAATACTGTTCTTGTTCTGTTTTTTCTTCCATTTTCTGCATTTTGGTTTCTAGTAGAGCGATGCGTTCCTCTTTTTTTAGCAGGCCTGTCAGGTTGATTATCTGGTTGTTTAAACCGTAAATTTTGCCTGATATTTCCTGGGGGTAAAGTGCGCGTTTCAGTTTTGTAAGCACATGTTCTTCCGTCAGTAATTCAACGAGTTTTAAGGCCATTATGTCCATATCGCTTTGGTCGTCATTTGACGATGCAGTTCTACTTTTGGATTTTCCCATTTTTTTAGGTAATGTATACGTTTAATGTTTCCAGTCACGACATCTCTGCAAAACGGTTAGTAGCACTTTCTAATGTTCGACTGACGGTCTGTTTAACTGATACACTGATACACAGTTCCCAGCGACTTGTAGATGTCAGTATAGTGAGATTGTCTAACGTGTTGATTGTGTGTTTGGTAGCGTGGTGCCTACCTTGCGTTGATATCTGACGTAACAGGCTTTGCAGCCATGTCAGGCGGGTGTGCCGCGATCGTTCGAGCTGAACGGCCAGCAAAGCGACTCAATAAATTGGTCAATATAAAGAGAGCGTTCGGGGTTTACCAAACGTTTAGGCACCACAGAGGTTCTCCAATAAGTTAGCCATCAAACAGTATGACCAGTTGTCATCATATGTATCTAAAGCCGGAGAAAACGACTTAGATGACGGAGAGATAAATTTCATCTCATCAGCATGTTGCGCCACCTCAGGACACTGTTCTGGGCCCAGTTCTTTTCCTGGTTTACATAAATGACCTTCCCTAATACATCAACAATACCACTGTCAGATTGGTAGCAGATTACTGTATCCTTCAGATGGGAATAAACAACACAAATTATTGCAGAAAACTACAGGAAGACATTGATAGATCAGTTATTGGGAGAATACATGGCTCACGGAATTCATTATTTTAAAATATGAAGACATGTCAGTTACATCACCAAAATCTCAAATTTCTTTCGACTACAAACTTCACAAACAAACTTTGGATCGCATGTAGTCGTCGAAGTTCCTAAGCGTCACGTTGTCATCTGAGCATAAATGGAACCAACATGTCAACCAAACCACAAATAACGCTAACTGTATTCTAAACCTTCTACGACATAATCTTCAAATTAGACCTAAGCAGCACAGGAAATGAAGTCCTTGTTTGACCACATTTAGGATATGCCAGCACTGTGTAAGACCCCTGTACAAAATAGTTAAATCAAAAGTTAGAGATGGTACAAAGAGTCTTCCGCAACACTACGTCATTGGCGTCAGACGTGTAGCAAGAATAATCCAAGAATCTACCACAACACTACGTCATTGGCGTCAGACGTGTAGCAAGAATAATCCAAGAATCTACCACAACACTACGTCATTGGCGTCAGACGTGTAGCAAGAATAATCCAAGAATCTACCACAACACTACGTCATTGGCGTCAGACGTGTAGCAAGAATAATCCAAGAATCTACCACAACACTACGTCATTGGCGTCAGACGTGTAGCAAGAATAACCCAAGAATGATGATTATTTCAACACGAATACACCGATGATGATAATGATGTTGAGGGTGATCATGACGTACAGGATGAAAATGAACAGCAGGAGTCAAATATCTATTGTGCCAGTCATGATGCCCAAAAGCAGCAGTTATTACAGACCACTGATCACATGAATTGCATCTATCCGCAAGAGAGAGACAGGAACTTACTTCCTCCGAGTCAGGTGAGCTTTGAAATATGACGTCACTGCGTGTTTACGTGATCCATTTTACCAGATTTAACAAGATTTAGCAAGACTTAATAAGATTTGCCATCGAAACCAAAGGCACAGATGACACGTGAAAAAAGAAGTCATTGTCTAATCGAGAGTCCAACAATGTTCATCTATGTGTAACCCGCCCTCCTGAGATATGTGTCAGCCTTGCTTTTAAACATATTCACGCTGCTAGCAGTTACACAATCCATAGACAATTTGTTCCATTCATTTATGGAATTTTATATTATACAATATGCGTACGCTGTCTTTATCAGACAAAATAAGCACTGGCGACCTTACATGGTGGGGTGCTGTTTTTTGGAAACGAAACGATGGCAAATAGCTCGGAATGACCAGGAGTAATGTCAGTGGGTGTCACAGCAACAATCAATCCAATGCAATATGGTTAATGGGTTACTATGTTGTCTTATTATATATTTATTTGAAAAAATGGGTACTTAAGACTTTACAAGGTGGGGCAGGGTTTATCAAGCGATAATTAATGACAAGCGACAGAAACTAAACTGTGTGATTCATTTTTAATATAGTGCAATATTATGTATATCATAGTTTAAGTATTACCCAATAAATGAAACAGTCACAAATACTGTTCTTTGATCAGCACATGCAAGCATAAATCGGAGTCATACAATTGGACCAAAACACCCCAAATCAAAGATTGAAGTAAGTATCAAGGTACCCAAGGTTGAATTTGGTTGCAATTAATGTGGGAACTCTGGGCACCCACCCAGTCATTTAAAAAAATGGCTTTTTAAGCAAAATGGCCTGGTCATCGTCAATGTATACTGGACTATCAGGCTCACTGTACTGGATTTGACCTGTCTGTTAATTCCCTGTCATCACACTTGACGGAGCGATGTCAACGAAGATTAGAGGCCAAAGTGCTAGCGCGGCTGTCACATATGTCGACTGCAGGCTGGTGGCCCTGACAAGGTAGGGTAACCTCTTTCAACAGAACATTTCGCGAATTGTGCATTGTGCATTGCACAGTCCAGCTCGGTTAGGTCGGGATAATGTTTTTTAAGGTTTGTATCACCAAGTCGCTGTCGCATTGTTTGACCTCTGTTATTGAGTAAGGGTTTTCGGTGACGTTCCGGGTGGTTTCATTGGCACTATTGAAACTAGCCACCGGACAAATGCGTTGAACGTGGTGGTCTTATTTTGTGCACAGGTTACGAGAAAGAACGTGTCATTCCAACACCCTATACAGCAGGAATTGGGTGACAGTATTCAGAGGACAACATAAAAAAGATTAACGCTATATTTACCACATATCATTGATTCTATAATGGCATAACTGTTGTGTGCGTGTATATCACCACACTGCCTTAGCACAGTGTACAATATACTTAGTATATAATAGTACTTCCAGTGTAACGTATTGGTACTTGTCTTGTTCGTCATTATGCACCTGTGTCTATCTTTACGTGTTAGTTTTTTTTTATGTGTACAGGTTAACAGGTAAGCTTACATGTAATAAAGGACTATGTATCCAGAAGGTTGTTTTGCATTTGACAACAATATCTACATAATTGTCTTACTACAGATGGAATAGGTAGAAAAATCAGCTATACGAAGAAATATTGTGCTGCATTTTATTGATCAGTTAAAATACAAATTGCGTCGATCGAACTCCATCCGAAATATCCTTTTCAACACAAGCCGTTTGCATGGGGAATTCAAATATGATGCACTATGAAGACATTATATACATATAATCAAATGTTGGAGTGTTATCTCCATGGCCACATTGAGTTACGGGCTGCTGAATTTAGGTTACTATACACCGTGTCGATTTGGAGTTCAATATCTCATGAACTAATACATATAGAACCCTGAAATATTTCACATACATAGAACATAGCATTGAACATAGTATTAATCCATATAGGACTCGTCAATGTTCTAGCACTATCTGTGGTTGAACAATAGGTTTAACATCACTAGATAGCTTAATTTAGGCACTCACTTTCGCTGTTGAGTGAAATTAGACAACATGGGAGTGAAACTGCCTAAGCTTCAAAACGGCTGCAAAAAGATTCGAACCCCGGACCTCTCGTCTGAGCTGTCGATGTTCAAATCATTGCACTATTGAGCCCCGCTACGTCACCCGTCAAGTGGTTACCGTTTATGGGTTGGCTTGTTAGTGGTGATTTTGTTGCTAGGCTACCTCATCGTAATATTAAATTATTATTAGCACCAATAACGTACTTGGTTCAGGGGCTATCTAGGTATCTAATATATCTATCTGGTATCTAGGATCTCGCGGGGGGAAGAGCCAAGCTTAGTCACCCATTAGTTTCCCACGCTATCTTGTAACGACGCAACAGGTTATCGGACGACATAGTCGGTAAACATTTGTTAAAAAGCGTTCACCCGTTCTACAAAACGGGTGCGTGGCGTGCATAGTTCTCTGTTGTTTGCCGTGGTCTTCAATGTCGAAGCACACGATACAATTAATACCTGGTATTTTGAATCTCATTGCACGGCACATAACTTTCGCTTCATCAATACTAACAACACACACAATTGTTATTAACGATCGTTGTTGTATGTGTCTCTCCAATGAGACAAATAGTTGTGCGCCTACATCCCTTGTACTTGGACTCCATGGGTGGTTGAGGATAAAAAATACCACACAAGAGGGTAATATCACCTGTCGAGGTCTCAGTAATTCTTATTTAAAATGGGATCGGCGCCGCGTTAGTCACACAAGTCACAATAAATGGCAGACAAGAACGCGTATGCATGAGTATATAACTATGGCAGAACGGTGTTAAATGCTCATTTGCTTCGCTAAGTTTGTATACATAGAACATGTTTTTAATAATTTGCTTCAATGCAACAAAACATGTGCTTCGAAACATTATTAGTGTTTGCTAATTATGATGCGTTTTTATGTGTAACCTGTAGGACATCACTTTTGGGTACCGAACTTATTGTTAAGAAGTCAAACTCCAGATTCGTGTTTTAACAAAAGCGTCGTACGAGTAGTAGCCTGTGTGAATCCCACACCTTGAAATGTTTGCATCAAACATCAATGGACGGAACACTATATTTCTCATGGCAGAAAACTGATGACGTTCACCAAGTCTACATGTTGTATAGGCCTGACATACTTGAGTGATGTTTTGAGTTCCAGATATCAAGTCTCGATGAAATACGGCAGGAGTTTCTTTTCGTGTACAGGCATCCTAATAAATACATTTGCACATGCCACGTCAGTTACGACAATGTTCGATGAATAACATAAACATTTAAATAAATTATCTTGCGTTTAACATGTTGTCTAGAAGTACAATGTGTCTTTATTTAAAAATTCATAAGAATATCGTTATATTTCACTACAACATGGAATTGATCCTAAATCCTAAAATGTGGGTGAGAAATTGTGTGACGTCAGTTACGTTCTTTTCTTAATTGTTTTCATTATTTAAATCCATTGAAATTTTTTTCATTTGACAATTGCTACAAGAGAAAATGTATCATTTCGAAAGCATTTTGGTATTTTGCTATATTCGCATATGTGTGAAGTTCATTTCTAAGTAATTTTTATGTCAATTTAGTCCTCCAAATGCGTCGTCAGTTACGCTGGAATTGCCCTAACACACAATTCTCTTTAATTTCCCGTACCCCTATGATTCAATGTCGGAGAGCATTATAATGTAGTCACATGATGTAGTAAAACATGAACTTTACTCACATCTGTCTGTGTGCTGTCTGAATCTTCCTTCTTACCTCCACTGAGTGTTCTATATTTAAGATAGGTTCAATTCGCTATGAGAGGTTGTTCTGTTCCAACGAACGGAACGGTCAAGGTCGTCCATTTACTGATGATAATCTTGGCGAGCTCGCCCCTGGTGGTCAACTGATCTCATTCATTCAGTCAGTCAGGCAAAAATGCAGCTTGACCCAGGCTATCTTCAGCCTTGCTAGAGTGGGAAAAACCTGGTCGAAGAATATAAAATGGGGGATGCTGTATTAGGTAGAACCACACAAGAAAAGGACTTAGAAGTAATACTTAGTACTGACACGAATGTTTCAGAGCAATGTGGGATTGCTGCTTCGAAAGGGAATCAAATTCTAGGGCTAATTAGGAGAAATATCATGTATAAGGAGGAACAGCTTATTGTACCCCTGTACAATGCAATAGTTAGTCCACATTTGGAATATTGTATTCAAGCATGGAGGCCGTATCGTAAAAAGGACATAGACAAACTAGAAAGAATACAATGAAGAGCAACTAAAATGATTCCAGAATTGAGAGACCTTAGTTACGAAAGTCGCTTATTACCTTGTGGTTTGACAACACTAGAGACCAGGAGACTAAGAGGAGACCAAATAGAAGTGTTTAAAATAGTGAATAGTTATGAGGATGTTGATAGGAATATGTTCTTCAAACTTAAACAAGGCAGTAGAACCAGAGGACACAAAGCACCATTAGTTAAGGAGCAGTGTAGGTTGGACATGAGAAAGTACTCTTTCTCACAGAGGGTGATAAATTAATGGAACAAGCTGCCAAATGATTGTGTTAATGCTAGTAGTGTGAATGTGTTTTAAAACAAATTGACAGATATTTGATAAGGGCGGGCTACACATAGATAAGAAAATTGTTGGACTCTCGATAAACCAATGGCTTCCTTGTCCACTTGCCATCTGGAACTTGATGTTTGGGATGGCAATTGTTAAATCTTGTCTTTGCTATAGAATCAGTATATGGAATAATATAAATGTACTCATCATCATCAATATATGAATTATATTCAACAATCATGCATTCGAATCGAGTAAAACCTTCGTTCGTTTATATACTCTGATAATAGCGCCCATAACAAAGACTTGATCGATTTAATAATTATATAACTATATCTCCTTAAAATGTCAATATTGTTCTGAGCAGAAGGATATATAACGAAGGTATCCGTGTATAACAAAGAATAGTTGGTGGAAGTCCATTTTTTTTCAATGTAACTCGCCTAATCTGAATGCAAATGTTATTATATATTTGTAATTAAGTAGAATGACGTAATGTTGATTTCGACACCAATGCTATTTCAGAACCAAGATCATGTTTCAACTTCCTAGTTACTCATATTATCTTATTGTAGGGCATCACATATAGGTTGGTGGAGTCGTACTGTACGCCACATATTATCTAGAGGGTTATATTATGTAGGGCATCATTATATCATGTCCTGTTAAGCTATCATTGTTCTTATATATATAGGGTACACCGCATACAAAACATAAGCATTCTTAGTGATGAACGGCATTGCACGAAACTGATGGCGAACATGTGACATGCAAATTCAGCTGACGTCAGTTCTGTTACAGTTATTCGAGATAAGTAGACAGAAAACATTATAGCTGAATTTTTACCACTTGCTGTTGTTGTATAATTGAGCATGTCGCTGTCTTGATCATGATGCACGTGTTTGTAAGTCACTGGACAATTACTTATTTTAACACCATTATTTCTAACTTGGCACATTTGCCAGCCTGTCCAATGTTCCACTATATGCACGTTGTGCAACAATGCAGTCTAACAAGGCTATTTATATATTAATGAACTTAATGTTGTACAGAACGGTCTAAACAAATAGAACATCGAACATTTTCCCTAACTCCATTTTATAAACCCCGGGGACGGGACTCCATCTTGTTATCTTGTTGTCATCTGACCATAAATGGAACTAACATGTCAGCCAAGCCACAAATAAAGCTAACTGTATACTAAACCTTCTACCACACAATCTTCAAATTAGACCTAAATAGCACTGGAAATAGCATATAAAGTCCTTGTTTGGCCACCGTTAGAATATGCCAGCACTGTGTAAGACCCCTATAAAAAAAGTTTAAATAAAAGCAAGAATAACCCAAGAAGGATGATTATTTCAAAACGAATACACCGATGATGATAATGATGTTGAGGGTGGTCATGACGTACAGGATGAAAATGAACAGCAAGAGTCAAATTTCTATTGTGCCAGTCATGGTGCCCCAAACAACAGAGATTAAAGACCACTGATCACAAGAATGAATTGCAGTGCTTTCTATCCGCTGGAAACTTCCAAGGAACACGTCCAGCAATGGGAACTGTTTTTTGTGGACTTTTTGAAAATTCTGCCCGAGAGACAGGAATTTACTTCCTCCGAGTCAGATGAGCTTTGAAATATGACATAACTGCGTGGTTACGTGTTGGACCTCTCGGGTCATCCATTTAACAAGTAATCGTGTGTCGTCAACTCGTTGTGATATGACACTGTTATGATACATGTTGAATATATATATATATATATATATATATATATATATATATATATATATATATATATATATATATATATATATATATATATATATATATATATATATATATATATATATATATATATAAGATGACATAAGAAACAGTTTATAAAATACCATACTGTAAAACCAACGCCAGACAAAATACACTGGCATATGTTGGTCCCAAATTGTGGAATACTATTTTTACAAAGAACCACCTGGATGACTGTACGTATATTTATATATTTAAAAAGACAGTGAAACATTATATCTGGGGAACCTACGAACAAGATTTCTCTAGTCAGTTGTGATATACCAGTATAATTTAGTATAATAGTGTTATGTATTACTATATCTGAATGACTTATTTGTGGTAACCTTTTTATCATATCTTATTACGAACAATTTATTGATTAGAAAATTGTGGCGTACTTGTATTAGAAATCACTTGTGAATAACTACTGGTTAACTAGTATGATATTTTCAACGTGTACAGCAAAGTTAATATTCCAACAGTAGCTGCTGTACACTGGTCTACTATAATTCACATGTGAATAATTTCACTTATTGATTGTTTTCTTCTTAAATAAAGATTTTTTTTTATAATTGAAAAGTAAGCATAAGCAATTTGCTTCTTTTCCAATGTCTTAAATGTACTTAATAGTTGATCTTCTGATTGATTCCATTCAGGTAGTCAGTAGGGGTCACATCAGGGCAGGATTGGGACGTATGTATGGGGCGTATCGGATTACAAGGGGTCGTTTCAATAATATTCATGTATCTGAAATAATGTCATAAGAATTCGTTTTATGGTCACATGTTTAGTGCGTGTAAATACTTGCAAGAAACGATTCGAATACTTCCGGGATTCTAGGGTCATTTCCGGTCATCTGAAGTCATATGTTGTCAACCCCCACTTGTCAACATACGTACAGGTGTCCATGTAGTCAATGATCCTCCATGCTTTCAAAACCCATATGTCCATGTTGTCACCCCAGGTGTCCATTTTGTCAATTCAAGGTGTCCACTTTGTCAACTCTCAGGTGCCCGTGTTGTCACCCTCAGGTATCCGAGTTGTCAGCCCCCAGGTGTCAATTTTGTCAAATCCCTGGTGTCCGTGCTGTCAGTTCCAGGTGTCCATGATATCAACCCTCAGGTACCCATATTTTCAACCCAAATATGTCCCGTTTTGAACCATCAGCTGACAATGTTTTATAACTCCATGTGTCGATGTTTTCTACACCCAGATGTCGGCGTTGTCAAATCTCAGGTGTCGATGTTGTCAACCCCGGTGACATTTAACAGTGGGAATTTAAACGATTTTTATTTCAACATTTCGCAATTTTAGCCCCGAAAAATGTATCAGTTAGAAAGTTTTTTTTGTAGTTTGTCATACTCAGCCTTTTTAATTTTGTTTGTCGATTATGTTCGCCAAATGCTACGTTAGTTACGCTGAAATTGTATGAACACACTATTCTCGATACTTTCGCGCATACTGCTTACTTTGATTAAATTTCGGATTATGATGTATTCACATGATGCAGTAAAACGTTAACTTTACTCACATGTGTTGGTGTGCCGTCTGACTCTTCCGTCTGACGTCCAACGACTGATTACCAGCTAAGAGTGAGATATTCTTCTTGTCCAACGAACGAACAATCAACCCACACAAACCAACCCACGCACCTGCGTAGAACGGTAATTATTTACTTTCTTATGTAAAGCGATATCCGTTTAACACTTCACTTCCAAGTTCATATAGATCAGAATCTGTTTTTTAGATAACAACCAAACAACACACATAAATAAGCACGTAGCCTCGTTGCACAACTCTATAACTATTCTGGGAGAGCAACCCGTTCATTGGACCGGAACGATCTCTCGTAAGGTGTTCAGAGTTAGCCCTGTACATAGGCCACATCCACCAATTTCAATTCTTCATTTCCCAGTAATATCACCAAACGATTGAGCCTGAATCGCTGTACATCTTGGGTAGGAAATGCATCAAACCAGCTAATCCCGGCTCTTTGTTAAAATAATCATTAACCTAAAACAGGATGCTCCAATACTACTGCTGCTGTTAATAACACCGTGTTACGTGTCACTGTAGATTAAAACAGGGTGCTCTACTGCTGTTGTTGTTGTTGTTGTTGTTGTTGTTGTTGTTGTTGTTGTCGTAGTTGTTGATTTTCTCAACGGTCACAATTCCAAATATTCTATGTAGAAATCAACAATTGCCAAGGGGTAAGTGGTAAAACTATATAAACACATTGTTTTTTTATATCTCAGCAAAAACACTATCTTGAAAACTCCCAAAATACTAAGAATGCCCTGGGATAGTGGCAGTGACACAACCCCAAAGTAATAAGGTTAAAGGGTTATAATGTTATGTTAATATGTATTTGTTTGACAAAACAAGCACTTGCTACGTTACATTATGGGGTGCTGTTTTGGACAAGAAATCAACAATTGCAACCACAGAGAGATGGCAAATAGCTCGGAATAACCAGGAGCAATGTCAGTGGGTGTCAAAGTAACAAACACCCAAAATGGGTTATTATGTTATCTTAATATGTATTTGGTGGACACAATCGGTACACATGACCTTACCGGATGGGGCATGGTTTGTCGAGTGATAATTAGTGACATTATTTAAACTATGTAATTGATTTTAACATAGTGCATCATTAATCACATCATAACAAACGTACTGCCCAATAAATGAAATATTGAAAAATATTGTTTTGTGATGAACGGCAGTCAAGAGAGCATAGTGTCATTGTTGGGTAATAATAGTTCGTATGTCGGGTACGAAAAAAGGACAACGGTATCATCTGCCCAAAGTAGTTATACTGCGATGGGTCTGAAGATGGCTGACAAGGCCGATCCTAGCCAGGAATTGTCTGTCACAATGAGGGCAGGACACTGCTGTAGAATTGTTGGGTGGAAAAGTGTTGCTTTCTCTAGACATTCGCAGTTCACGTCTCTTTTTTGGCTTCGTTGATTCTCTTCTGCTCAGAGATGGCAGCGACAAGGGTGGCGCTGCTGCACCATCTAGGGCGATCCTGTGTGAGGCTCTCCCAGCTCTCAGGGTCAATGTGAAAGCTCTCGATGGAGGCCTTCGGGGTGTCCTTGAAGCGTTTCTTTTGGCAGCCTTTTGAACGTTTCTCTGTCAGACGTTCATCGTAGAATAGATTCTTTGATAAGCGTTCCTCTGGCATGCGGATCAAATGACAAGCAAATATCAGCTGGCAAGGACCCCGGTGTCAGGAATCTTGTCCAGGCACTTCATTTAAAAAACATTTTTGAGGCAGCTCATGAGAAAATGGTTGAGTTTTTTGGCATGCCGGATGTAGACTATACATATCTCACATTCATAGAATAGGGATGGCAGGATGACCGCTTTAAATATCTTTAGTTTTGTCTCCAATCTGATTCCCCTGCGTTTCCATACATTTGAGCGAAGTCTGCCAAATGCTGCACTTGCTCTGGCGATCATGGTATCCACCTCGCCATTGATGTGTACTGCACGAAATAGGGTTCAGGCCCCATATATTCGAAATTTACGGACATATGAGGGAACAGAACAGACACAGCCACAAACTACTTAATAAATATATATAGTGGTTGCATTGTCTGCGGATGTTGGGGTGTGCGTTGTAGATCGGTCTGAGAAATTCATAAACAATCTGAGTAGTTATAGTGCTCCTTTGACCGAGCGAAAGAGTGGACCAGTAGGGAGGGCCCCTGTGACTTCCGGTCGCAAAGCCTTCTGGGTACCATAAGCGCCCCCTAGTGGCGACATATATACCCCTAGAGCGCCCCCTGGCGACTGGAGCTAACCCTAACCATCGTAACCCCAACTTTTTGACATGATCCCGACCTGACCTCATCAGTGGTGACCCCTGACCCTAACGGAGTGACCGCTACCCTAACGTGACCGCTACCCCATACCCTCAAGGAGCGAGATAATTTTAATTGTACCCCAAGGCATTTAACCCCTGGCTTATTGTCGTCCGCGATACCCTATCCGCATTCTATAGCCTACATCCACCCGGTTCGTTGTAGCCCGCGTAACCCTATCTGCATTCTGTAGCCTACATGGATGTGTGTATGTGTGTGTATAAATATTCATCCGTTCGTTATTGTATGTGGTAGCAGGGTGAAACGTCATATTTCTTTTACTAGCGTCGTTAACCGACAAAATCGGCACAACACCTCATTGAATGAAGTCACAAAGAAACTTTATTATTTAAAAAATAACGACACATCAGATCATAGTAATATAATTATTTAAAAATAGCCATATATCAAATCATATTAAAGCATAGTCATATAAATATCGTTCTTCGCTTTATTTAAAAATAACCATATATCAAATCATATTAAAGCATAGTCATATAAATATTGTTCATCGTTCTTCGCTTTATTTAAAAATATCGATATATTATATTAAAACATAGTGTTCATCGTTCTTCGATCTCAATCGAAGTTCAAGCATGGCAGCGACTTCCCGCGTCTGTCTATCAACTTGGTAGGCCGTTCCATGCGTCGGACATGACGTGCCTTGACAGCTTCGATCAATTCGCCCATCACGGCCTCCCATATCCATCTGCGATCAGAGCGCGGCAGGCGTGCTAGTGCCTCTTTGTCTAATCGTGCTAGCGACATTCGTGGCTCGCCTCGGGCGTTGCATGCATGCAACATTTCCATCTCAACTCGCTCGAGTGGACGAATCATCCCAAGTTCCGTCATAACGGCAGCCCAAATTTGTCTGTGCTCAAGAAAGGAAGCATAATCGTTACATTCATCATCCCAACTATCTGTAGCCGCAGGCCTGTCGTAGCCATCATCGTCGTCGTCATCATTGTCTATGCGCGGTATATAGCGACCCAGTTCCTCCATCACAGCTGCCCACTGTCGTCTATGGAAGCTGAAAACCAGAGTGAAAATCGAGCCATTGTTAAAAGTACATTCGAGACTTTGTTAAAAGTATGCTATATACGTGTCTTAAATAACACATGCATGTGTTAATAAGCTATGGGAAATCCGAGAGCGACGAAAGGCGTACTTTCGACCCGGCTCGTTAGGGAAGTCGGCCTGATGGTTTGTATTGCTAGACCGGTGGCAGTCGGCTAGCAGGCGTGTAGAAAGTAGGTCACGCACAGACGATATCAGTGACCCGACGACCCGGCTCGGCTCGTGTGTTATTTATGGCTAGGCTGCCAGTCGGCTAGCAAGCGGCGTGTGGAAGTAGGCCACACACAGACGATAACAGTGACCCGATGACCCGGCTCGGCTTGTGTGTTATTTATGAGTAGACTTCTAGCAACCGGCTACCAAGCGTTGTGAAATAGGCCACAGTCGCATAAAAGATGTCTCTTAAAGTTAAACTATGTGTTATGTAGATGCTTTTAAAAGCTTTTAAAAGCATAGGAGTATGTATTAGTTACCAATCGTGCAAACAACGACATACATTATGTACTTACGAACGATGCAGTAGCAGGCTCAACGCGACCCCGAGTTCGACGTAGACGACCAGCATATCGGAGCATAGCGCAATGGTAGACAGCATCGTGACGTCAGAAGCAACAACAGCGACGACAGCAACAGAACGACGGTAAGTGTATAAAGAAATACCCAGTCTGAGAAAGACCTTATATAGTAAACGTTAAACAATGCAGACAGCTGACATAAGCCACTATAACACAATAACAAATCTGTCAAAGACAGAAAGTTATGCGAAAAAGAAACGCCAGACAACCTCTAGGGAACAATAATAATAACATTTATCGATGTGGAATGCAAAAAAACAACTCCCAAACCCGCTAGAACAATACGCAATCCCTCACAACGAAAAACATGTTCGTTAAGTCTGTCACAGAAGTGTCAGAGAATCGACGCTGAAAGCCAAATCCCATCTATCACGTGTAAAAAACCAAGTCAGTGAGTCCTAGACCAACGTTGCATCGAATTCCAGACATTCGACGTAAAACAATAAGCAATCCCTCACAGCGATAAGGCCGCCGCAGAAGTGTCAACTAACCCACGCTGAAAACTGAAATCCCATTTATCACGCGTAAAAAACCAAGTCAACGAGTCCTAGGCAAATGTTGTATAATATCACCGGTATTAAATACAGTGCATGTAATTTTGAACAACATAAAATCAGAATGAATCGTCCTATATACTTCAGAGGAGGAAACACTTTCCTATCTAACTTCTACGCGTGTAGTATAGATGCATGGGGTTATGTTTTAACACCGTTGAAGCTGCGTACTAGTACAGGAAATGCATATTTTATAGCGATGTCGAGACGGCGGAAAAGATGCTAGCCACACGAACCGGACTACAGGCGAAATACCTTAGCAAGACCATCCGAGAGAAGGAGCATTTATGTGCACAATGGAACAAACAGAGACGATCTGTAATGACCGCGTTAGTTGCGATTAAATTTTGCGACACGACACTACGCAAACGATTGTTAAACACATATCCATCGCCGTTAATGTAATGCGTGAGAAGCAGGGAAGGATTCTGGAGCATGCTCACCTACACTGGACAGCCTGGACAGAACGTGTTGGGTCAGATACTCGTGAATTGTCGCGAGTTCGTTCGATAAAACCAGGCGACGGGAATGCGCGCTCGTCAACAACACCCAGAAGATAGGAATGCGCGCGGATAGCGCAACGCATACCAGCGCCCCAGCTGGCCAGATAAGAAAGGCGCGCCATGCTATATAAGAGCCTCGCAGCTCTAACTGCCTCCTGTCTCGCTCAAGTCTTCGAAGTCATGGCCGCACAACATATATCATTAGCTTTAGACTAAGTAAGTAGTAATTGTTGTTAGTGTCTTTAATCTTATATATTGTCTTTAATCTTATATATCATTATTGACTTGATGTGATGCATTTTCTTTCAATACATTTATTTTTCTTTATCCTCTTGTATTTATTTCTATGAAATATGTATATAGTATTATTTATGTATGAAGAGGCCGACTTCTATATATATAATTCATTATTCACGCACGTGACCTCTGTCGTGGTGTAAAAACCCACAAGTCAGTTCCATCATACTAGCCTCTGGCGCGACGGTAAACGTTCGCAAGCTACTGGTCACTGTTGTAGTAATAACAAACCCGCAAACCACCGTCATATGTCATCATCTTATATATAGAGAAGTATATCCTTTCATACCAGTACAGTATATATATATTTCATACACAACATATGTATTTTATTGAATAAAAAAGTGTCAAAATGGAATGGAACGTGTTGTGCCGTCATTGTTATATTATTATTCCAACGAGTGACACCCCTCTGCCATAGTCGAAAGGGAACCCGTAGTCGATTATAGTGGACATAGTGGACAATAGTAGCCATTGTTATAGGAACGCCTCTTATCATACATTGACGTCTTATTAGTAAATATAGAAATACACCCACCACCCCACCACCCCACATGCACTATATATAGATGCACTGAGAGTCCATTCCCTCTCAGTTGTAGACGCGGTCATCGTCATGAAAAGACATCAATGTCGTCACTGTGGGCTCGCCTTCGACACGTGTGCAGAACTACAACGTCACGTGCAGAGTTGTCACTCGACGCCATGTTGGGACTTTCATTCATACTCGGTGGCACCACTGTTGGTGGTGCCACCTAGCGATTACGCAAAGAGAGGTACGAAATACGCATGCGAGAAATGCGGTACCACCTTCGGGAGATTGGACAACCTACAGCGTCACGTAAGGTCGGTATGTAGTAGTAGTAGTAGTAGTAGTAGTAGTAGTAGTAGTAGTAGTAGTAGTAGTAGTAGTAGTAGTAGTAGTAGTAGTAGTAGTAGTAGTAGTAGTAGTAGTAGTAGTATTAGTAGTAGTAGTAGTAGTAGTAGTAGTAGTAGTAGTAGTAGTAGTAGTAGTAGTAGTAGTAGTAGTAGTAGTAGTAGTAGTAGTAGTAGTAGTAGTAGAAGAAGAAACACCACCGGCTACACGTGTAAGAAATGTGGACGGAAGTTCGAAAGACGTGACCATCTGACCATACACGCACGAACCGCATGTACCGATGTCACCGAGCCGCCAGCACCAAAGAGATCAAAAAGAGAAGACACTACCCCATCCCACCACCCACTCGTTACCGAAGAAGACTCCTTAGAACCACCCGATCGACTTCCCTTCTCCGACACTCTGTCGACGGAACTGTTAGATGTCGTTCGTGCGCACTGGTCTGCTATAAGGACTCACGTGTCGAGAGGTCCTCTCCAATGCAGGTACGATTACAGATTAACCATGCTAGACACGACCGTCCTTGAAGATCATGTTCCAGGAACAGACCAATGCGTTCAAGATTAACCTCAATTACGGGTTCGTTCTGAGAATACAATACAAGTACTATCATTCCTCGTGTAATTGCTGTGGACGCTACCTAGACGAACCCAGTCTCGTCACCAACAGCAAGGACTTTGATGACTTTCTCAAACGCATCCGAGAAACCGACGTCTTGCAATGGGCCATCAATCAAAGACCGGATTCTGCGTGGGTGTGCGAACTCGTGACGAATGTCACTTTCTTCATTAACCGCATCATCGATCACCCTATAGGATGTGTAGGCATGATCCCTCTTCCGCCCTACATCAAGAAGAAGAAAAGCGTCATCGGTCTGGAAACGGAACCCAACCATCACAAGAGGTACAATGATAACCTGTGTCTCTTCCGATGTCTGGCCCTGCATCGAGGATGCGATCTATATTGATTGGAACCGGCGGTGAAGACGCTGTACGAGACATACGATCGAGACCACGTACCCATGGAAGAATTTGCAGGGGTCACGCTGGATGACTTCTATCGCGTAGAGACCACGTTCCAAACGAACGTGTGCGTATATAAGCTTGTCAAACCGGATGCAGAGGATGCATAGGATGGTAAGTCGACAGCCGAACTGGTCCGTCGATCGTTATGCAAGTACCCCGAAACAATGTATCTCAACCTTCACGAGACACATTTTTCATTCATTCAAGATGTCCGCATGTACTGTCACTCGTATCGATGTCGGAAGTGCGGTGACTCGTTATGGAATAAAGCATCTATGCTGCGCAGACATGAGTCTATCCTGGTGGCGTGTATCATTCGACTCCATCGATGTTCGAACGTCTGGACGATGAGAACATTCGCGTGGCTGAATCGTTGCGCTACTACCCGTATCGAACCACCTTTGACTTCGAGTGTCGGTTCGACACGGAACAACTTCCGTCGGATAGTGACAAGGTCCACTGGGTGGCGCGTCACGTTCCACTGAGCGTCAGCGTGGCATCCAACGTGCCCGGACACGAGCGAGTGCAATGTCTCGTCACGGATGGAGACACCAACAAGTTGGTGAGCGGCATGATGGATATCTTACAAGCGATGAGTGACGCCGCGTACGATAAGATCAAACACACGTACGAAGATGTCTTGGAACAACTCGCAGAGGAACTGACGAACTGGGACGAAAGGGAGGAGGCTGCACGATCAACCGTCGACAAGAAGAAATCTCGTCGAACGACCAATCCATACAAAAAGCTGATGGGACAACTGTATGGATGGATGCATCAGTTACCCGTCATCGGGTTCAATTCGGGTACATATGAACTCAATGCCATCAAACAGTTCCTCATACCCTACTTCCTATCCACCACATCAAAGACAGGGGAACAAGAACAAGAAAAAGAACAAGAACAAGACGACAAAGAAGAAGAAGAGAACGAGGGTAACGGGTCTTTTTTCGTCATCAAACGCAACAACACGTTCATGTGTCTTTCGACGGATCAGCTGAAATTCTTAGACATGATCAATTACATAGCCCCCGGGTTCAGTTACGACAAGTATTTGAAGGCGTACGGATGCGAGGTGACGAAAGGTCATTTCCCGTACGAGTACATGGACCGTCTGGAGAGACTCGACGACACCGCACTTCCATCGAAACAGGCCTTCTTCAGTCGACTGAAGAACGAAGGTATTTCCGACGAGGATTATGCCAGTTGTCAAGAGGCCTGGCGCGACAACTCCATGACGACTTTGCGAGACTTTCTCGTCTGGTACAACAACAGGAACGTTGTTCCCTTTCTACAGGCCATCGACAGACAGTTTGCCTTCTACCAGCAACGTGGTATAGACATGTTCAAGCAAGGCATCAGCGTACCTGGTCTGACCTTGCTCTACCTGTTCAACGACCTTCCAGAGAAGACATACTTTACCGTCTTCAACGAAAAGAATAAAGATCTTCATCATCTCGTCAAACATCACGTGGTCGGCGGACCTTCGCTCGTTTTTCACCGCTATCATGAGAAAGGGGTCACCACGCTACGTCACAACGAGTACGGAGAGGCCGCTCGTCCGTGTCGGTCCATCGTCGGATACGATGCCAACGACCTGTACTTGTGGTCACTCATGCAAGACATGCCTATGGGATGGTACACGCGACGACGGGAAGAGAACGACTTCCGACCCGAATCGGCGCAGTTGTACAGACAGATGGCTGCGGAATGGTTGACTTGGGAATCCGAACGCACGGGACGCGACATACGACACCAGATCAACGGTAGAGAGAAGAGAATAGGCAAATTGTTGGTGGACGGGTGGTGCAGCGAGACGAAAACGGCTTATCAGTACCACGGATGTTTTTTCCATGGCTGCCCGTGCACTGGTAAAGAGGTCAACGAGGTCAACGGGAAATCCATGACTGAACTGCTCGCCGAGACCCGAAAGAACACCGTCTACCTCCGTCACTTTGTCAAGGTCGTCGAGTTGTGGGAATGCGAGTGGAAAAAGACGAGACGAGATCCTGTCGTGAAAAAGTGTCTGGATGCTGCACTTCCACGACGACGTCACGCACGATGGACGATGACGTCGCAACAGATACTGAACGGCGTGCGTGCCGGAACCGTGTTCGGTCTGATCGAGTGTGACCTTTGCGTACCGGAAGCATTGCGCGAACACTTTGCCGAGATGCAGCCCGTGTTCAAGAACATCCCTTTGACACGCGACGATCTCGGACCGTTCATGCGCCGACACGCAGAGGAGCACAACATCATGGCGACTCCGAGAAGCATGCTCGTGGGTAGTTATCGAGGCGATAAGATCTTGCTCGCCACTCCTCTGCTGCATTGGTATATGGACCACGGTCTCGAAGTGACGCACGTGTATCAGGTCGTTGAGTACGATCCCGTCCCATGCTTCAAGCGGTTCGGCGATGCAGTGTCCACGGCGCGACGCGAGGGAAACGTCCACTCGCACAAGGCCATCATCGCAGACACCATGAAGTTGCTGGGGAACTCGGGTTACGGAAAGACCATCACCAACGTGGACCGACATCGTGACGTCAACTACTGTACGGAGAAGGCAGCATCGCTCATGGTCAACGATAGACTATTCCGACAACTCGACGTCGTCGTCGACGATGCGTACGATATAGAGATGAACAAGAAAACCGTCACGTACACCCTGCCCGTGCACGTGGGATTCTTCGTTCTACAGTACGCGAAGATGCGCATGTTGCAGTTCTATTACGACTTCATCGACAGATACCTGGAGCGCCCTCTTTTTCAGTACTGCGAGATGGATACGGACTCTGCCTATTTGGCTTTGGCCGGCGAGTCCGTCGACGCCCTCGTGACCCCGGAACTACGAGAACATTACTTCCGGTACCGCTCCGAATGGTTGCCGTCCGAATGTTGCGACGACCATCGGAACGAGTACGTGCGCTGTCGACTCGCCAATAGACCTGGGTCGGCGACGAGGCGTGCTGTAAGGCGCGCAGGGCGTATGAAAAGAGGACACCTGGTCTGTTCAAGGTGGTGTGGTCCGGTGACGGGTTCGTGGGGTTGTGTAGCAAGACGTACTATTGTTTCGGACCCACCGACAAATACAGCACCAAAGGACTGAGCAAACATCACAACGACATCGACAAGAACGCGTTCCTGGAGGTGCTCACCAACCGTCGGAGCGGAAGTGGAAAGAACCGCGGGTTCCGGGTTCGTCACTCGACCGTGTTGACATACGTGCAGGAACGAGCGGCTCTCATCTACTTCTACGCCAAACGCGTGGTGCACGAGGACGGGGTGAGCACGGGTCCGGTGGACGTGTAGAAAAAGGCGATGCACTGTGGTCGTCTTTCATAAGCGATCATGGACGCACGGTGGAAACATCCTTTCACGTGCATCGTCGCCGGACCGACGGGATGCGGCAAAAGTACTTTCGTGACGCGTATGCTGCGTCACGCTGCTGCGATGATCGATCCACCCCCCCCGAACGGATCACGTGGTGTTACGGAGAATGGCAAGAGGCTTACGCAACGATGGACTTGGTCGACGTGCGGTTCGAGGAAGGGTTGCCGAGTGCGAGCATGTTCGATTCGTCGACGAGGAACCTCATTGTCATAGACGATCTCATGGCAGAAACGGACGAACGGGTCACGACCTTGTTCACTAAAAAAAGTCATCACAGGAACACGTCCGTGCTGTATCTCGTACAGAACCTGTTCCCCAAAAACAAAGAGAGTCGTACCATCAGTCTGAATTCTCAGTACATGGTGGTGTTCAATAATCCTCGTGATGCATCGCAGATGTCGCACTTGGCTCGACAGATGTATCCGGGGCGCGTCAAGTTCGTTCAAGAAGCTTTTAAAGACGCCACGTCGGTACCGTACGGCTATCTATTGGTCGATCTCAAACAGGACACGCCCGAGGACATGCGGTTGCGCACGGCCATCTTTCCAGACGACGGTGTTCAGTACGTGTACTTGCCGAAGGTATAAAAAGACCGCACGCGTGGATAGTCTCTTCATTCGCACCAAGTCTGAGCTGGTGAAGAGACACATCGTGTGCATACAGGCACTGAACAGAATCAAGAGCAACACACTAAAAAGTGCCATCATCGCCAACGCCGACGTCGATATGCTGTGTGCACTAGCCGAGTGTGCCTACAACATATTAAAAAAGAACATTCCATTGAGCGAATTAAAGAGGCGACATTTGAGTAAATACAGGACGAAATTACGCGAGTTGGCTCAGAGACGAACGCCAGCTGCCAGGAGAAGACGCATCTTGCTGCAACAGCAGGTCGGCGAGGGACAAAGCGGAGGTTTCCTATCGGCCTTCTTAGCACCGTTGGCAAGTTCGGTCTTTCTACCCTTGCTCCGAGAGGTGCTGCTCAAGAGGTAGAGAGAGAGAGAGAGATGGAACACGTACGCAAGATGGCCTTGGTGGACCCACGAATGTTGGACACGCTTCGTTCACCTCCACCACCACCACCCCCGACGGACACCTTAGGTAAGAAGGTGAAAGCCCTCGATGACGAGATGAAGACCATCCTCGACAGAAAGGACCTTGACGACAGGACCAAGGTAACACTGTACAATCAGGTATTGCAACGGTACAACGTCTTGTTCGATAAACACGTCAAGGAACCGGTACGCGTGGTCACGGTGAACGATTCTGGGACGGGGGCGGGGGTGGGTGTGGTGGAGGGAGCAGTAGGAGCTCCTGCTACTAGCGCTACTAGCGAGATAGAAGCCGACGTCGTGGACACCGTTCCCAAGACCATGCAAGCCAAAGCCAGACGTTTGATGGAACATCTCAAAAGAGATATTGCGTGGACCGCTCGCGGCGAACTGATCCACGAGGGTGTGCCGGTTGCCGGAAGTAACGTGGTGGATCTCGTGAATGATCTGTTGCGTAAGAGAAAGACCGATCCAACGGGATGGCAACCGTTCGCAAGACAACTCCGTGCCATGAACCTACCCATGGAGTTGGTCGGTAACGTCACCAGGAGAGCCTACATACGTCAGGCGACGACGCCGACGATGACATCCACTCCAGGTCGCCGTCGTCGAATGCCGACTACCCCTCGCTCTGGTGGTAGCGCACGAAGATCGCTCAGTTGGACACCCCTCGCTCGTCGATGCAGTCAGATGGAACATTCCATGCTCACCCCACCTCCAGAACGTCAATGCAAGGCTCTGGTGTCATTGGTTAGTTGGGAAGATATTTAAGACGATGCGGCACGTGTCCATTGCATAGTGTGCGCTCCAATGTCGAGCGATCCACAGGACACGTACTACCGTTGCGTCATCGTTGCAGTATTTTGCGGTGGACTTTACTTGATTGTCGACGCTATAGGTCGAATAGCGTACTCGTTGTCACTCATCGACAACCGTGCTACAGAGTCAACATCACAACCACCACCGCCAATCCATCGGAACTCTTTTAATGGCGCCTAGGAAAGAACAACCACTTAGGACGGTCTACTTCGATCCGAAAAGGGTAGGTAGTTGTGGCGGAGTCGATACCTTGCGACGCGTCACGCGCATGCCACGAAAAAGGGTCGCGGAATGGTTGTCGGAACAGGACGCCTATACCCTACACAAGCCGGCTAGTCGTCATTTCAAGAGACGACGCGTCATCGTGAGTGGTCTACACCAGCAGTGGCAGGCCGATCTCGTCGATCTGTCGAATTTGAAAAAGGACAACGACGGTATGACCTTTCTCCTCACGGTGATCGACGTCTTCTCGAAAGTGGCCTGGTGTGTTCCCATGAAGAACAAGTCCGCGGCGTCGTTGGTAGCAGCGCTTGACAGCACGTTCAGCAAAGGCTGGCCACAGACGTTGCAGACAGATCAAGGTCTGGAATTTCTGAATAAATCCATTCAGGCTCTATTGAAGAAGCACGGCTTCCATCACTTCTCCACGCACAACGCGGAGACGAAGGCGAGCGTCGTGGAAAGATTCAACAGAATGTTGAAGACGCGCATGTGGCGATACTTCACGAAACACCAGACGTGGCGATACCTCGACGTCCTTCGGGACTTGGTGCAATCGTACAACAACACCCCCCACCGAAGTATCGGTATGGCTCCGTCACAGGTAAGTTACCAGAATCAAGAACAGGTGTGGCAGCGTCTGTACGGACACGACGGTAAGGGCGTGCACAAGTTGCGCGTGTCGGATTGCGTGCGCATCAGCAAGTACAAAGGTAAGTTCGAAAAAGGCTACGCGGCGAATTGGAGCGAAGAGATGTTCACGATACACGAGGTTCATCCCTCCGAACCACCCGTGTATCGATTGAGGGACGATCTCGGTGAAGTGCTGGAAGGCACCTTCTACGAAATGGAGCTGCAGAAGGTGTCGGTACCCGCTGATAAACTGTACTACGTGGAAGCGGTACTGCAGCGTCGTAAGGTAGGTAGACGAACGGAGGCTTTGGTGAAATGGTTCGGCTACCCCTCCAAATTCAACAGCTGGATCGAAGCTAAGGCACTCGTCCACTCTACTATAAAGACTAGCCAAGCGTACGGTGAAACTTCATTCGAGAAATGACACAAGACACGACAACACGAGACTTCAAAACCACCACCGTCATAGAACAGGAGGAGGAAGAACAAGAGGACGTAGTAGCAGCAGAGGACAGTACTGACGCGCAGAACGCAGAGGACAGCAGCAGCAGCAGCAGCAGCAGCAGCAGCAGCAGCAGCAGCAGCAGCAGCAGCAGCACTCCTTGGCATATGTTCGGTACCGTGTGTCCTAAAGAGGAAATTGTCTTTCTGTGTCAGGTCCTCGTCTTGTTCACGGTCATCCTGGTAAGTATTTACAACCTGACCACAGGTCACGAGAATTCTAATATGTGGACGGCCCTGTTAAGTAGTTCTTTGGGTTACCTGCTCCCCAATCCCACGTTGCGACGCAATGGCGACTGATTTGTACATGACACTGCCTAGCAACGCTTCCATGAAGTTGTATCCCGACAATACGTTGGCTCATTACATCACCGACTTACCTCGACGTATCGATCTGACTGGCGAGTGGGAATGCGGGTTGGCAGAGATACAGTACCCGCACACTTGGTACAACGTTACAGAGGAAGATGTCTGGTTCTTCCTCAATGAGAAAAATCCTACGGGTCTTATCCCGAGTATGAAGTTAGCCTCGGGGTATTACAGAGGTCCCGTGACATTGATGAACCGAGTAAACAGGGGTCTGCGACTTATGGCGACGGACAAGGCACGAGCTAAATTGAGCGTTGTACATGTCATCCGACACCGTGTTCACCATACCGTACCACAGTGCGTTGGCACCTATGTTAGGATTTCGTGAGTCGATCGTCACCAGTCCGCCGGCAGCACCAGCAGCAGACAGCACACGCCAGCACGATCACCCGAGACCGGTTGGAACGTCAGCCACCGTGATTATACCACCGCCACCTACACACAGTCCCGATGGTTCGTACCCCTTCCGTAAAGTAGCCGAAGACGTGGTGAACATGAATCGCGGGTTCGATACCATCTACGTCTACACGGACGTCGTGGAGTCTCGCATAGTCGGTGACAGCGTCGCGCCTTTGTTGCGAGCCCTCCCGGTTGGCGGAATTCACGGTGCCACGGTATCCAATAGGTTCACTAACATTCAATACGTGCCTCTGCTGTACTCGCACTTCAAGTCGATCGAGATGGATATAAGAGACGACACCGGACGGCGCGTGCCATTCGAGTACGGTAGAGTGACGGTGACGCTTCATTTTCGACGACGCAGGACCGGACTGTTCTGAAGATGAATTACAACGAGTATTACGCGCGTCAGGCGGGTGGTGCACTGCCCTACTTCGCCGGTGCCCAATACCAGCGGGGTCACGGACTAGGCAAACTGTTCGGAGGTCTGCTGCGCAGCGCCATGCCACTCATCAAGAGAGGTGCCGTGGCGTTGGGAAAGGGGGCGTTGAAGACCGGCGCGCGCATAGCCGACGACGTCATGTCCGGACATAGCATAAAAAAGGCAACCAAACGACGCGTCGCGGATGCAGTTAGGAATCTGATGCGTGGCCTTCTGGCCCCTGGCGTGCGAGCTAGTAAACGTATAAAACGCGCGCCGGCGAAGAAAGGAGTCACTTTAGCAAAGAGACGACGCAAGAGACAGACGTCCGCGAAACGTGAAGCCGATATATTCGATAACGACGATGGCTTTCGTACATAGACAGTCGTGCGAAGGGGTCAAGACCGAACTGGATCTCTTTACCGTACCCCCAACTCAGAACAGCATCATCGACAGCCACGTAGTGGAACATCAGCCCATGTCCTCTCTGGACTCGGGTGGACCGATAGAATTCCTCATACCCGGATCGGGCGACGATTACCTGGATCTCGCCAACACGATGCTGCACGTGCAGGCGAAGGTGACACGAGCCAACGGGGACGATCTCGACTTGGCCGACCCCGTGGGACCAGTGAATAACTGGCTGCATGCGCTGTTCAGTCAAGTCGACGTCTATCTGAACGGCACGCTCTTGACCCCTTCGACCAACACGTATGCGTATCGCGCCTACATAGAGACGCTGCTGAGCTACGGTCCCGATGCCAAGGACACGCAACTGACGAGTCAGCTGTGGCACAAGGACACGGCCACTCGCATGGACGCCGTCGAGATAGCCGACGGACCCGCGGCTAACGAAGGGTTCGTGGCTCGACGAGAGAACATCGTAAGGAGTCGTCTGGTCGATATGATGGGCCGTCTCCACGTGGATCTCTTTCTGCAGGATAAATTCCTGATCAACGGCGTGGATGTCAATATACGACTGGTGCGTAGTAAGCCTGCTTTTGCACTCATGGCTGATGGGATCAACCCCGATTACAAAATACAAATAGTCAATGCCGCCTTGTTTGCAAAGAAGGCCACCCTGAATCCGACTGTACAGATGGCGCACATCAAGGCTCTGGAGAAGAGTACGGTCAAGTATCCGATGCGATCCGTCGAGTGCAAGGTGTACTCCATTCCTGCTAGCACTCGGTCGCACACGTACGAGAACCTGTTCCTCGGTACCCTGCCGAAACGTCTGGTGCTGTGCTGCATCGATAACGATGCCTACAACGGCGTGTACACCAAGAATCCGTTTCACGCCAAGAACAACGACATCAACTTCCACGCGGTGTACGTGGACGGACGACAGATACCCTCCAAACCTTTCCAGCCCAATTTCGAAGACGACCTCTTCGTCAGGAGCTACATGAGTCTGTTCTCCTCGACCGGCAAGATGTGGCAGGACGAGGGGAACGGACTGACTCGCAACGACTACCGACACGGCTACACCTTCTTCGGTTTCGACCTGACCTCCGACCAGTGCGACGGTCCCTGCTTCCATCTGTTACAAAAGGGCAACCTGCGCATAAAACTGCATTTCCGCAACGCGCTGCTGAACACCGTGAATGTCGTCGTCTATGCCGAGCTCGAGTCCGTGCTGGAAATCGACAAAAACCGCAACGTCATCTACGACTACTGAGATGGACACCCTGCAGATCGCTAGACTACTGGCGAGGGACCCGTGCGCCAGATCGATATTTCGCGGCGTCGAACCCAAAGACGGACTGCCCACGACGATAGACGGCGCTCTGCCCGCGGCCTTCGTGTGCAACACCGACGACGGCGACGAACCGGGCGAACATTGGATAGCGCTGTACCTGGACGCCGACGGACGCGGCGCTTACTTCTGCTCGTACGGTCTGCCGCCACGACACGCTGCGTTCCGCACCTTCCTGAACGAACATTGTTCCGATTGGACTCATAATACCAAGCAGCTTCAGAGTCCTGTGTCTAACGTTTGTGGACAATATTGTGTTGCTTTTGTATTGCTTCGTTGTATTGGCGTTCCAATGAGAACTTTTGTTAACATATTGGGCACCGATCTAGTAGCTAACGATTGCCGCGTGTTTGATTGGCTTAAACAGCTGCGATAAGGTAGACTGTATTATCGCTCGTCATAGTAGTAGTAGTAGTATTACATCGATGGAGCCTCTGGCGAGGTGGATGCACCACCCGTAAGCTCGCGACCTCTGGCGTGATGGTAAACATCCGCAAGTCACCTCGTCATCATCGACCACCCTCGAGCCTCTGGCGAGGTGGAGACACCCCCTAAGCTCGCGACCTCTGGCGTGATGGTCAACATCCGCAAGTCAAGTCATCATCATCATATTCATCATATTCATCGTAGTCGTAGTCGTAGTGGCGATATTACACGCTACCCTTGATGTATCGTCATGCTGCTTGTGTCGTTCAATAAAATACGTGTGCACTCGTTCCATACCGTGTTGTGTTGGTTTCTCGTCTCCATTAGTCCCTTTGATAATTACCCTATTCTTAATTGCTGCGTATGGGTGGGTCACTCCGTCAGGGTTAATATCGCAAACGTCTACAGCGTGTGGGTTACGACAGTTAGGGTAAACTCCAGCAGTCGACAGGGGTTAGGGTTAGCACTCCAATCAAAAGTTGGGGTTACGACGGTTAGGGTTAGCTCCAGTCGCCAGGGGCGCTCTAGGGGTATATATGTCGCCGCTAGGGGGCGCTTAGGGTACCCAGAAGGCTCTGCGACCGGAAGTCACAGGGTCCCTCCCTACTGGTCCACTCTTTCGCTCGGTCAAAGGAGCACTATAACTACTAATCTGTCATAATTTCGTATAGATTACTGAGTTCAACCAGCGAGATACACGGTTCATAAAGATAGACAGTAGTTTGACCACTTCTCGGCAACAAATAGTGAGTCGTTGGCAAAATATCAGACATTAAATTGTCACCGTATCGTCAACGTATCGTCACCGTATCGTCACCGTATCGTCACCGTATAGTCGCTCACTGTACTGGAATTCACTTGTCTGTTAATTTGTTAATTCCCTGTCGTCACACTTGACGGAGCGATGTCAACGAAGATTAGAGGCCAAAGTGCTAGTGCGGCTCTCACAATATCGACTGCAAGCTGGTGGCCCTGACAAAGTAGGGTAACCTCTTTCAACATAACATTTCGCAAATTGTGCATTATGCATTGGACAGTCCAGCTCGGTTAGTTCGGGACATGTTTTAAAAGTTTGTATCACCAAGTCGGTGGCGCGCTGTTTGACCGCTTAATATCCCTCTGTTATTGAGTAGGGGGTATGGGTGATGTTCCGAGCGGTTTCATTGGTATTGTGGACAGTAGCCATCGGACAAATGCGTTGAACGTGGTGGTCTTATTTTGTGTACAGGTTACGAGAATGAACGTGTCATTCCAGCACCCTCTACAACAGGAATTGGGAGACAGTATTCAAAGGACAACATAACAAATATTAACGCTATATTTACCACCTATCATTGATTATATAATGGCATAACTATTGTGTGCGTGTATATCACCACACTGCCTTAGCACAGTGTACAATATACTTAGTATATAATAGTACTTCCAGTGTAACGTATTGGTACTTGTCTTTTTCGTCATTATGCACCTGTGTCTATCTTTACGTGTTAGTTTTTTTTTTACAGGTTACCAGGTAAGCCTACATATAATAAAGGACTATGTATCCAGAAGGTTGTTTTGCATTTGACAACAATATCTACATAATTGTCTTACTACAGATGGAATAGGTAGAAAAATCAGCTATACGAAGTAATATTGTGCTGTATTTTGTTGATCAGCTAAAAACACAAATTGCGTCCATCGAACTCCATCCAAAATATCGTTTTCAACACAAGCCGTTTGCATGGGGAATTCTAATATGATGCACTATGAAGACATTGTATACATATAATCAAATGTTGGAGTGTTATCTCCATGGCCACATTGAGATACGGGCTGCTGAATTTAGGCTACTATACACCGTGTCGATTTGGAGTTCAATATCTCATTAACTAATACATATAGAACCCTGAAACATTTCACATACATAGAACATAGCATTGAACACAGTATTAATCCATATAGGACTCGTCAATGTTCTAGCACTATCTGTGGTTGAACAATAGGTTTAACATCACTCGATAGCTTAATTTAGGCACTCACTTACGCTGTTGAGTGAAATGAGACAACGTGGGAGTGAAACTGCCTAAGCTTCAAAACGGCTGCAAAAAGATTCGAACCCCGGACCTCTCATCTGAGCTGTCGATGTTCAAATCATTGCACTATTGAGCCCCGCTACGTCACCCGTCAAGTGGTTACCGTTTATGGGTTGGCTTGTTAGTGGTGATTTTGTTGCTAGGCTACCTCATCGTAATATTAAATTATTATTAGCACCAATAACGTACTTGGTTCAGGGGCTATCTAGGTATCTAGTCTATCTATCTGTTATCTAGGATCTCGCGGGTGGAAGGGCCAAGCTTAGTCACACATTAGTTTCCCACGCTATCTTGTAACGACGCAACAGGTTATCGGACGACCTAGTCGGTAAACATTTGTTAAAAAGCGTTCACCCGTTCTACAAAACGGGTGCGTGGCGTGCATAGCTCTCTGTTGTTTGTCGTGGTCTTCAATGTCGAAGCACACGATACAATTAATATCTGGTATTTTGAATCTCATTGCACGACACATAACTTTCGCTACAACAATACTAACAACACACACAATTGTTATTAACGATATTTGTTTTATGTTTCTTTCCAATGAGACAAACAGTTGTGCGCCTATATCCCTTGTACTTGGACTCCATGGGTGGTTGAGGATAAAAAAAAACACAATAGGGTAATATCACCTGTCGTGGTCTCAGTAATTCTTATCTGAAACAGGATCGGCGCCGCGTTAGTCACACAATTCACAATACTTGGCAGACAAGAACGCGTATGCATGAGTATATAACTATGGCAGAACGGTGTTAAATGCTCATTTGCTTCGCTAAGTTTGTATACATAGAAAAGGTTTTTTCAATGCAACAAAACATGTGCTTCGAAACAATATTCGTGTTTGCTAAGTATCATGCGTTTTCATTTGTAGTACATCATTTTGGGTACCGAACGTTTTGTTAAGAAGTCAAACTCCAGATTCGTGTTTCAACAAAAGTATCGTGCGAGTAGTAACCTATGTGAATTCCACACCATGAAATTTCTGCATCAAACATCAATGGACGGAACACTATATTTCTCATTTCACGTTCGCCAAGTCTACATGTTGTATGGGCCTGTCACACTTGAGTGATGTTTTGAGTTCCTAATATCAAGCCTCGATGAAATACGGCAGGAGTTTCTTTTCCTGTACAGGCATCCAAATAAATACATTTTCACATGCCACGTCAGTTACTACAATGTTTGATGAATAATAGAAATGTTTTAGTAAATTATCTTGCGTTTAACATGTGTCCAGAAGTACAATATGTCTTTATTTTTACTCAAAATATTTCAGAAGAATATCGTTACATTTCACTAGAATATGGAATTGATCCTAAATACTGAAATGTGGGTGAGAAATTGTGTGACGTCAGTTACGTTCTTTTCTTCATTGTTTCATTATTTAAAGCCATTGATATTTTTTGCAACATTTGACAATTGCAACAAGAGAAAATGTATAATTTCGAAAGCATTTTGGTATTTTGTTATATTCACATTTGTGTGAAGTTCATTTCTAAGTAATTTGTATGCCAATTTAGTCCTCTAAATGCGACGTCAGTTACGCTGCAATTGCCCGAAAACACTCTTCTCTTTAATTTCCCGTACCCCTATGATTCAATGTCGGAGAGCATTATGATGTAGTCACGATGTAGTAAAACATGAACTTTACTCACATCTGACTGTGTGCTGTCTGAATCTTCCTTCTGACCTCCACATAGTGTTCTATATTTACGATAGGTTCAATTTGTTATAAGAGGTTGTTCTGTTCCAACGAGCGGAACGGCCAAGGTCGTCCATTTACTGATGATAATCTTGGCGAGCTCGCCCCTGGTAGTCGACTGATCCCATTCATTCAGCCAGTCAGGCAAAAAATGCAGCTTGACCCAGGCTATCCTCAGCCTTGATAGAGTGGGACAAACCTGGAAGAAGAATATAACATGGGGGATGTTGTACTAGGTAGAACCACACAAGAAAAGGACTTAGGAGTAACACTTAGTGCTGACACGAAAGTTTCAGAGCAATGTGGGATTGCTGCTTCGAAAGGAAATAAAATGTTAGGGTTAATTAGGAGAACTATCATGTATAAGAAGAAACAGCTAATTGTACCCCTGTACAAAGCAATAGTTAGACCACATTTGGAATATTATATTCAAGCATGGAGGCCATATCGTAAAAAGGACATAGACAAGCTAGAAAAAATACAACGAAGAGCAACTAAATTGATTCCAGAATTGAGAGACCTTAGTTACGAAAGTCGCTTATTACCTTGTGGTTTGACAACATTAGAGACCAGGAGACTAAGAGGAGACCAAATAGAAGTGTTTAAAATAGTGAATGGTTATGAGGATGTTGATAGGAATATGTTCTTCAAACTTAAAGAAGGCAGTAGAACAAGAGGACACAAAGCAGCATTAGTTAAGGAGCAGTGTAGGTTGGACATGAGAAAGTACTCTTTCTCACAGAGGGTGATAAATTAATGGAACAAACTGCCAAATGATTGTGTTAATGCTAGTAGTGTTAATGTGTTTAAAAATAAAATTGACATATATTTGATAAGGGCGGGCTACACATAGATTAGAAAATTGTTGGACTCTCGATAAGCCAATGGCTTCCTTGTCCACTTGCCATCTGGAACTTATTGTTTGGGGTGGCAATCTTGTTAAATATTGTTAAATATTGTCTTTTCTACTAAGCCGGCACGATCCAAAATATAGTGCCACCTAGGGAACACGGAGATCACCGTGTAAACAAAACAATGAATTCATTGTATACCAACTTACGTTAAAATCCTGCTGTTAATTCCGTTTTAACGAAAACGTTTACTACAACCATGTCAGATATTATAACTTTTTTATATACATTCAACAATGTAAACGATAGTTTGATACACCAATTTAATTCACGACCTGTGAACAAAACCCCTTTAACAGTCGCTGAATTTGAATCCGGGACAAAATAATGCCTTTGTTAACAAAAACGGTTTTTAATATATGTCTGTAAGACGTTTGTGTATAATATTTTTGTAATAGTAATACTTATTCTAACCAATGTTTTACATTTTCAGACAATTCATTATACTATCTCAATTTTCGAATTGTAAACAACCCTAGCATATCGCTCGCTGACTTTCCTGCCGGAGTCCGGGACTAACTTTCGCAAAATACTGCCTCTGACTTATTGTTAACAAAACCTATTTCCTAATACATATGTCTACATTAAGTTTAAGTATAATATATATGCAATAGTAATATTGATTATAATCGATATTCCACGCTTTTCTGTCCATTTTCTGCACCAAAATCAAATCACTGCTGCACCAAAATTCTACCACCAATTTCACCTTCACCTTCATCTATCGCGAACCGTCTGTGGTCGTTGGGGCACCTCTGACGACAATCGCACAATCTGTTTCCACATTTGCCAATCTTTTGTTGCCTTTTGTGATTCGCAATCTCTGATGTTGTCATTCCAGTTCTTTTTTCTGCCTGCCTCTCCTTCTTTTCCGCCAATTTATTAATGATTATTTTGGCGAGCTGGCCGTTGGTGTTCCACTGACCCCATTAATTATTTCAGTTATTCTTTAAGGGAAAAAGTGCAGCTTGACCCAGGCTACTCTCTTGCCAAGACAGTGTGGGACAAACCCTCGAACATTCATGGCTTAATAAAGCAACACTGTTTCAGCATAACTCAATAGGTGTGATTGGACACTGATCGTTTTGGTTATTTATGAGTTACTAGTGGCCGTGATGCATCTTCCAACTGCTAATCTGTGTGCGTCATGTTAATGTTGTTAGTGTGGTTATATAATAATAAATAAATATAGTTACGAACATGACGCATCCCATCAGGCAACTCGCAATACGTGTCCTCGTTGCACAACACAGAAATTGAGTGACTAAGGTCACCGGAACAATATGTCGTAACGTTCTTGGAGATAAAAAAAAACAATTCAGTGCAGAAAGAGCGGACCCCGGATCGACCCAGCAGTGCACGCTAAAGTCAGTTGAGGTAGTGGCTACCCAACCATGATTGCCGAGGTTTGACATTTCTAAATATGTTTTAGGCAGATTTTTTGCATTTACAGAAGCAGCGGAAGGATTCTTCACAGACTCGACACTCCTGTTTCATCCCAGGAAATGTCAAACAAAACGGGTGTGTTTGAACATAATTTACATAGCACTAATGGCACGTCTTAATGAGATATTGTGAATTAACCCAGCAGTCTTGACATCAGAAAAAATACCTTCATACAACCTTTCTGTACTGGAACAACCTTACACAATCAACCATACTAATAAATTATGACGAAGCAGAACGGAGGCCATTACAAGGCAAAACTTTATTTAGCTATTCAGAACCCGATGCAAGTCATCCAGGCAAGTTACGAAGCCAGGGCACTAAAAGGTTTGATTGTGTTTATGACAAAGATGTTGGTTGGGTCAAGGTGAAGTGTGATTTGTTTAACGCGCAGACTCAAGTGAACATATGACGAAGACACGCTACTGAATACACGACCCAGTGGAGACGTTGGTGCAGCGAGCGGCCACCACAATCGCCTCTATCTTGTTTGGGTGGATGTCAGGTAAAACCGATACTTGAGTGGATGCTGGCAGGGCAAAGAGGCAGAGGGTAGCCACGATAAAGATTAGAGAGTGAAACCACTGATTTATTTGGAAAGTGACAGTGGATGTAGAATAGTTGGACAAAGATATACATTTTAAAAAAATTGGGGCGTCGTGAATAGGATTTACAAATTGAAAAGAAGATCGCGAAATGTACTGCTATCGTCAAAATACATCTTATATGCATCAAGTGGTATGTGTTGTGGAAATTACTTTAAATCCTGTACTCCGTTGATGTCAACAGAATAATCAATCACCAGACAAATATAACTAACCCAATTATCAGTTGCAAACTTCCATGCCATAGTGCCGTTTACATAGTAAATGTTTTATACCATTGTTAAATGGTCGATTGCAAAAACATCAGAGGGTCATTTAGGGTTAGTTACAACATGAAATAGCACATGTACAACACAAGAGATACAATTGATGTTTGTGGTTACGACTAAGGATTGTTATTTTTGTCATGGTGACTTGGGCAAAAGAACAACGACTACCAGTCCATTACACCCGGCGTTCAGGTCTGTGTTTGCCTTAGGCACGGTATTCTACCAAATGCCAGCGTAAAATGCAGTTATTTGCGAGCTTTTACATCCACAACGATTCGCAAACATTCTTCCCCTAATTTCGCCCGACCAGCTGCCCGCCTGCACCTCCAGTGTGTCCCGCCCCGAAATTACCATCCGTACCCGGTAGGGCATGGGCGAGTGTTGTAGCCACGCCCACTCGCTGTCATTGGTCGCGAGAGTGTGGACTTCAATATGGCGGAGGTTGTTTGCTGCGATAAACTTGGTGGCCGACGCCTTTCTGCAGTCAAAACATCCGCCTTCCATTTCAATAACAAATTACGTACGTGTGGGACAACATCTGTGTTTCTGCTTGCTAAGCGCTGACGTATAGCGTCGCATAAATAAAAAACCAAGCCAGGCTTAGTCGTAACTAATAACTTGCCATAGTACGTGGTATTGAAAAGACCATTCCATTTTTACAAAAAGCGAATAGTTATGTAATCGATTGAGAGCAAACTTTAGCTAAACACATAATGACATAACTTTACCGAACGACGAAAACACTTCACAAAAACAAAGACACCATCGTGGCGTCGTTTAAATCTGCTATGCCTAGTAGTGACTACGAAAGTTTTCATACATCCATTAGGTGCTAAATAAATATACATCTGAACATTAGCTAAACGTTGTATTTATACATCACATTGTTCCAATTACAGCTGTAGTGGAAGATTGGGACCCACGGTCATGGCGGATGAAAAAGGCGCGTAAAATCACGACGGTATGTATTTTTACCTTTAAAATATGTTTGAACAATTCTAGCGTGTTTTTGTTTTGTTTTTGTTCTACATCAGTTGTTAGTAAGGGCAGGAGATTGAGCAATGAAAGGTTCCATGTTTGGAAGGCTACTAAAAATATAGATTTTTGGGAAAATCCGGATGACATATCCTGTATGAGAGTATAGGGACATAGGTATATTGTCGCACACAGGACATGTAGGACTACACGAGTTACATCAGCAGCGCTCCTTAGCGACGAAAGCATAAGTCAAGGAGTGGTCAATGAGTCATGTAATAGGGGACAGAGGTCATCCGACGTAAGGGAGCAGCGGCGGCAGCGGGGCAAACATCAAAGGGCTTGACGTGGAAACGAGAAAGGAAAGAAAAACACGTATTTTATTGCAATAAATTTCCTTTATTTTTTACAGCCTTTAAACTATTTTAAAAAGCTGTGGACTGGTGGTCAACGTACAGACAGTTAGTAAGAGGATTCGGTTTTTTAACAGTAGACGTACTTTTTATGACTAGGCCACGCGTTCATACCAGACCGCTTATCGGATTGATCCATCGATCTGCAGCAAGCAAGCGGTGAAGTTTTTACCGGTACGCTATGTGTTGAAGTAGGTCACAAGAGGTATATGTAAGCGGTGTATTCATCATGTCTTTATTAGTATAACATTACAAATCAATTGATCAATGAAGCTAAAAGGTAAGTGAATATATACTAATATATAGTGAAAATACTGATAATATTTTTTATGATAAGGCGATGATCAGCTGATTTCATATTGACGGAGATTGGACGATAATCCCAGGAAAATTACCGTGTTATTGCATTACATAATACTATGTTCAATTGATATAAATACGTTATAAAAACGATACTTGATTTTGTGTACTCGTTGCTTCAGAATGTTTGATTGGGCTGGCAAGCTCGTCTAATATAGCATTTAGACGAAACTCGTGCATAGAATCAAGTATCGTTCAATAAGTTGATTATATTGTCGTTTGAACCGTGTGTTAAAATGACATGTCCGGATGGTTGGTTGGTTGGTTGGTTGGTTGGGTGGTTCGTTCGTTGGTTCGGTGGTTCGCTCGTTCAATTGTTCGTTCGTTCATTGGTTTGTTCGTCCGTTCGTTCGTTCGTTTGTGTGGAAAAACCTGTTCATCTGTGTAATGTTCAGGAAAAAAATACAGACAGTGTGTGGTTCATGCGTGTACAAAATGACGTCATCGGTGATCTTTCTTGTTAGTTGCTATCGCCAGACAAATGTCGGCTAAACTTATTTCACAAGCGAATAAGCTGTTTCAGTGACTCGAACACATTATAATGTTAGCAGTGTGACTTTAAAAGTGCAGATACAAATAACATATCTTACTATGTGTTCTGTCTATATTACATATGCATATCAGCTGAAGAAAGACACCTGGACCCGTTTCACTAGCGAGATTATGATGTTGTCGTCGAGGAAGCAATGTGAAAGCGTAAAACTGGTTAGACAATGTTTACTGCTTATGATGCATTTGCTTTCTCCAAAGCGCCGTTGAACCTCGCATTACCACTAATAAAGCACATTTTAGCAGCCATTCGTTACGGTGAATTCTCAGAGAAAATTCTTTATTGTGTCGAGCATGGCTACAGAGAGCAATCGAATGTTAAGGGCGATATCGTACTGATAAGCTCACAGGAATCTTAGTGAACAGGTTACGTGACACGTTAGCCCTGACGAGCTCCGTGTAATCACATCAATTGATAACAACGTCGTGGATTCAGACGTGCCTACATTTTTATTGTTTCAAACAATTTGGTAAATTCAGCAACAGGGATCGTGTGAAGACATTCACAGTGAACAGCCTGTTCACTACTGCCAACTAAACCACCAGACGCAGCATTGGTGTATGTAGGATGTACACGCATTCCGTATGATTCTACCAAAGCAATACGAGCCGATAGATTGGCAGATTCCTCCATACAAGGTGCATCTGAAATATGTCAGAGTATCAATTAAAAATACTTATGCACGTAAACCTTTTGCAACATGCAATTTCCTATTCCTATTCCTATTCGTTATACGTTTATTACAATATCATTATTATATAAACATAGGAGCACAATATCTGAAAACAGTTATTATAAAGTATTGTTATGTGTTAGTTGGTGGGCTTGTGTTGATAAATCGTAATGTAGTTGGGTATTCGTTCGTGGGCCAATATCCTCAACCTTTCATGTAAATTACACTGGTCAAAGACTATTCAACACTGCGTTTACTGCTTACGTAGAGTCGAGGCTTACCCCATGCTTGCGCGCCACTGATGGCAACCAGCAGCACTAACAACATAAACACCACAAATGACGTCTTCATGTTTTCGTAGGTTTGCTTACTGGAAAGCTGAATGAATTGGATTCTTTTTTCTGAAAGTTGAATCACTTTCAGCTGAGTTGTAGCTAACATCTAAAGAAAACAATTCCATTGTATGAGAAACAACTCCTCTGCAACCTGTAATCATGTGTGAAGGAGAACCCTCGGTCCCATACAAAATATACATCATAGCATTCGAATATTCCAGCAAGGGTGTCTGCGCTCCCTTGTTAAAGCCAGTTGACATACAAAGTATCGAATACATACATCATAGAAAATATCATGTTCACATTGAAAGAAAGCTTTTTTGCAGACAAAACTGATTCTTTGATATACCGATTGCCGAGGTTGTTCCTTGAGCGTTGACTAAACCAGACCAAGCTCTACCTCAGCGGTTCTCAATCTGTTGGCCTCCCTGTGTCAAACATTCCAGGGACACCACACACATGAGATGGAATACCCCCGCCATCCTCCCACGTGGACCGAGGACCCCGGTTGAGAAACACTGCTCTACCTGACTTGACTACAAACATTCCTCGACGTTGTATTCTAAGTATGAAACAATTCAGCAAAATCAAAGACAACATCGTACACATCATTCTGATTAAATTTGGTGTCCTGGTTTCTTTTCTGAAGCAAAATTCAACACACAGTGGGGATATCAAAACATTAACATTGATGCTGCCTGCAAACAAATAGAAAAAGGCGAAACGACCACTTGGTTTAACACTTTAAGGCGACATGCAAGCTGCAAAGATGAGATATCAAAATACCTATAATAACAAACAACAAGTATTAGCAATAACCGTAACAACGTAACTTACATATATAGTTACTATTTTAAAGTAGTAGCACTTACATATGCAGTTCGTTGAAGTATGCAACCAGAGGCCTAGACGTGTGCTTCTTTCAGGCTCTAACTCATCGCCTTTATACTGGATCGCACGACACTTTTCCCGAATGACTGTCACGGTCATAAGACGTCCAAAAGAAACGGTTTAGCCAAGCCCAGATTTATGATGGCATCATTGATAGATGCGGTCGTAGAGGGACGGGCGTGTGAAACCAAAGGTGTTTATAATTTCGCCGCAATCGAGCACGCTAAATGCCTTATGGTGTTACGCGAAATTACGGCTTACGAAAATGCAGCATCGGAAATTTCTGTGTGTTTTTGTGAGTGCGCATTTATTTTATTTATTACTTAATAAAAGTTATGAAAAGCCAGTAGAGTGTACATGTAAATGCACACATCATAAATATCACCACCACATTATTCATGGCATGGAATTTCTCCAAGTCCCATGAAGCTTCAGTGCCCATACTCACTATTAAGCTCACTTCGCTATTATGGTCACTTTGATTAAGTCCCACGGGTGACCATAATACCGACGTTCCACTGTATACACACACACACACACACACACACACACACACACACACACACACACACACACACACACACACACACACACACACACACACACACACACACACACACACACACACACACACACACACACACACACACACACACACACACACACACACACACACACACACACACACACACCACATATATATATATATATATATATATATATATATATATATATATATATATATATATATATATATATATATATATATATATATATATATCGTGTTTTCAGCTCTTTATGAATATTATGTGACGAAGTAGTGCGCAATATACAACAAACGATTTTTCAGTTTGCGAAACTCAAACACAAAACTATATTTAGAAAACCATATTATATCATTTTGTTATACTCACGCTATCATTTAAGAAGATATTCACTATGTAAATCGAGGTTGATTAATTACAATTTTAAATATGTTCTAGGCAGATTCAATGCATTTACAGAAGCAGCCGAAGGATTCTTTCCAGGCTCGACCATCCTGTTTCATCTAGGTCACAAATATCAAACAAAACGGGTGTGTTTGAACTTAATTTACCGTAGCACCGCCAGAGAAGGCGCAGAATACCGACCAGCACTTTTGAAAAAAAGTAGTTCCCCGTTCACCCTTGTGCACCAAACACAACTGTGAAATATACGTATGTTGCCACGCACGCAATGCTGCAATAAGTGTCTATGTGGCTTACAACTGCACACAATAACGTCGCCTCTCCGACGACGACGCGTAATACAGTTTTTGTTCCCAGCCGCAACGTATTGCCGGACGTCGCGAACAAAAACGAACAAAAAGACGTCCACCGCACTCTATCAACAGTACATTGTCGTGTTGTTCGCCCGTGTGTTTTAACACGGCTGCTTCTGCCAACTTGTCGCCAATTTGAATGAGGTGTGACGCCGTTTTATTGTCAAACCAAAATTAGCTGCATTCTTTCCGACCAAATGAGACGGTTTCCAGGTTACCGAATAATAACTATCTATGTTATAATTCGAAATGAAATTGTATTAAAATGTGTTGTTGAGTTTCTGTCAAATAGCGCAATGACAGTTGGATGTATCAATGTACGACATTGTTTTGAATAATGCGGTATGTCGTTCAGTGCAGTAGGGACACGGCTTGTTTCAAACGAGATGCAAACCGTCGATTCATGCAGATAGTTAGACTATTGCACTTCAGAAATAGGGCAGCACATTTTGTTTTAAGATTTAATAAGGTTTAACAAGAGAGGTAACATCCAAAGCTGAACACTCCAGATGGTAAGTGGACAAGGAAGTCATTAGCTTATCGGTAGTCCAACACTGTTGTCTTTGTACATAGCCTGTTCTGATAATGCTAAGCGTACAGTGCTAAACTGTTATTGCGTGTCATCGATTCCATGATTAACAACGATTTCCCTTTCCGCGGTTGTGCGACTTGCTCAGCGCACATTCCTAGACTCTATTTGACTGATCAGCGTACATTACATTACAAACGTTAGCGCAACTCGTGGGCATCATGTTCTATAACTACATGCCCCTTCAGAAACCGGCTATATTGAATAGGATAACTTATTAGTCTCTTCTGAATTCCATCAGCTGTGAACAAAGGAAAGAGTAATTTGATGTAATTTTACACTGATATTAAAAATTAAACCATCAACACATCCCACCGCTGTACAAATACGTGCCTGGGACATTTTTATTATACAACATTTCACCAGAATTAGTTAAGGAAAGTAATATTTACTTGATGAATTGCAATATATATTTTATATGCTAACTCCAATTTCAATTTAGCAAATATAATAGCATTATATATTAATTAATACTATGTGTGTTTTTTATTTATATAACTCCCTATTACGGTGTTTTACACATGGCTAGTTCGTGATGTCTTCTTACTGCGCTCGATCAGAATCGTCCAGGCACGGCGTGTCTTTGTTCTGCTCGGCAGTCATGGTTGGGTAGCCACTACCTAAACTGATTTTAGCGTGCACTGCTGGGTCGATCCAACACGACTAACGAAAAGAGGGAGTTGTGGAAAGCATTGCTCCAGGCAGGTGGCCTTATATTGTCCCAGGGGTGGGGCAAGACGGTTTTTTTCGGTTTATCTTATTATTTTTCAAATGCAAACATCTAGTTTGTCTACATGCTGAAAATATGTTTTCAATAGGCAACACATATAACTGTATATAATACGAAAATATTTGCCCATAATCAAATACTTAATAATTATTTCGTTCGGTACGGCCTATTATATACACATTAAGATACAATTTAGCACGCTAACCAAATAATTTGTTTGCTATTGTGACATCTATTGACATCTCTCCTGCTCTTTTCGAGCCATTGTACCCCTCTCGGTGGGTGCAGGTATTGATTTCAGGGCCAAACCACCCCCCGACCCTATACAATCGTGAGTGGTTTTTTTTTTAAATACATATTAAGATATAAAAAAAACATGTTAAAATGGATTTTTTTTACTGTTGCATCCATTTACACTTCTCGTGATCATCTTGAGCCATCTAGCGTCTCTGTTTGGAAGCAAGTAATGGTTTCCTAGACATAAATCCCCCACCATGTTAAGTAAATGTGTAAAGCATTTTAGCTCGTGTCTTGTTTTTATTCCCTTTAAGCGCTTCTTTCTTAATGACTACTATGCACACAACTAGGCCAAGAATATGGGAATATGTAAATGCTTGTAACTGAAAATATATTGATTAGTTTAATTTTGTATTCCGTGTTTGCGACTAATGCTTTATGTTACTGTATATAGTGTGTGCAGTTTACCTTAAACTGAGTTGAATTGCTATGGACAATGGAACACAAATTTACCAAGAACGAATGAGCAATAAATAAATGTATCCAACCTTAGCATATGATCTTGAAGAATGTGTTAGATTAATGTAATTTTAAAGCGTGTGACTTAATTATAGTTTTATTAAATTAAGTTTGTCCAAGTCAAATGTCCCTTATATGGTAAACGCGCGTGGTTAGAATTCGTTAGAACACAAAATTCTAGAGCAAGACAACTACACTAATGGCACGCGGGGTCGTAATGAGATATTGTGGAATAAACCCAGCAGTCTTGACATCAGAACAAAATATCTTCACACAACCTTTCAGTACTCGAACAACCTTACAAAGTCAAAAAGACTAATAAATTATGACGAAGCAGAAAGGAGGGCATTACAAGGCTAAACTTTATTTAGCTATTCAGATCCCGATGGAAAGTCATCCAGGCAAGTTACGAAACCAGGTCACTAAAAGGTTTGATTGTGTTTATGACAAAGATATTAGTGGGGTCAAGGTGAAGTGTGATTTATTTAACGCGTAGACTCAAGTACACATATGACGAAGACACGCTACTGAATACACGACCCAGTGGAGACGTTGATGCAGCGAGCGGCCACCACAATCGCCTCTATCTTGTGTGGGTGAATGTCCGGTGAAGTCGATACTTGATGGGATGCTGGCAAGGCAAAGAGACAGAGGGAAGCCACGATAAAGATGAGAGAGGGACACCACTGATGTCTTTGGAAAGTGACAGTGATTGGTAGAGTAGTTGGAGAAAGACATATATTTCACACACAAACAAAATTTGGGCAGCGACGTCGTGAATAGTTACAAATTGAAGAGAAGATCACCAACTGTACTACTATCGTCAAAATACATCTTATATTTTCATGAAGTAGTATGTGTTGTGGAAATTATTTTAAATCCTGTACTCCGTTGATGTCAACACAATAATCAATCATTTGAGGGTTTTTCACCACCAATGACAAGGCATCTTTCTACTCGCCGACAACTGTAACTAGCACAATTGTCAGTTACAAACTTCCAAGCCATAGTGCCATATGCATAGTACATTTTTATCCGGTTGTTAAATGATCGATTGCAAAAACATCAGTGGGTCATTTAGGTTTAGTTACAACATAGAATAGCAAATGGTACAACACAAGAGATAAAACTTATGCTTGTGGCTACGACAAAGGATTGTTCTTTATGTCATGGTGACTTAGGCAAATGAACAACGACTACCAGTCCATTACACCCGGCGTTCAGGTTGTGTTTGCCTTAGGCACGGTATCTACCAAATTCCAGCGTGAAATGCAGCTATTTGCGAGCTTTTACATCCACCATTACCATCCGTACCCGGTAGGGCATGGGCGACTGTTTTAGCTACGCCAACTCGCTGTCATTGGTCGCGAGAGTGTGGCCGTGCCTTCAAGATGGCGGAGGTTGTTTCCTGCGATAAACTTGGTGGCCGACGCATTTCTGCAGTCTAAACGTCCGCCGGCCAATTCAATAACAAGACGCATACGCATCAGACAACATCTGTGTGCTAAGCGCCGACGTAAAGCGCCGCATATAAAAAATCCAAGTCAGGCTTAGTCATAACTAATAACACGCCATAGCACAGCAAGTGCTGTTGAAATGACAATTCCCATTTGACAAAAAGCGAATAGTTATTTAGTCGACTGAGTGTATTGACTTTAGTTTAATTCTTAATTAGTTGTAAACTTCACATGTACACACACCTGAAATTATAAGTTAGATGGAATGACGTAACGTCAAACCAATGCAGTGTTAAGAATGGGGTTCGCCAAGGAGGTTTTATGTCTCCACTCCTATTTGGATTATACATGGATGGGCTGTTCGATTAATTAAAATAACTTGGTATTGGCTGTTATGTTGGGCAACATTTATGCGGAACTGCAGCATATGCAGATGACATTATTCTACTATGCCCTACTAGTTCTGGGTTGCGAAAAATGATTGAGGTGTGGGAGAAATATGCCACACTACACCATGTGTTGTTTAATGGGTCAAAAAGCAAACTATTGGTTTACAACAAGAAGGAAGCTGATATGTATTTTGAAATGAATGGTACCGATGTTTCTACATGTGAGAAAATTATACATATGTAGAGTAAATAGATTTATGTCTGAGTTTGGTTCACTTCAAACTGTCGTCAAAACAAAATTGTTTCATCAGTATTGTTGTGCATTGTACGGATCTCAAATATGGCCACTGTGGCATCACAGTGTTACCAAGATGTGCATACAGTGGCGTAATGCTTTAAGTAAGTTATGAAAGCTACCAAATGGTTCGCTCAGAGATTTAATACCATTAATTACTGAATGTATACCTTTACTTTAAATGTTGCTTTGTTCTATAGGTTTATAAAGTTATACAGAACAGGAGTCTTGTCAGTCAACATGGTTCTTAATTATATAAGAAATTCAAAGACATTTGCTTATAGGTCCAATATGGGCAAGAGTGTAAGACACATTATGTCCAAATATAACATGACCCACCATGAACTTTTGTAAAGAAATGTGGAAAATAACTGTCAATGCTACATATTATGACAATGCAAAAAATATTTGTGAATTGGTGGAAATGAAAGATTGTAGCAATGACGCTGTTTTAAATAAGGAAGCAAGTAATGCTGCTATTTCATATCTCAGTACAATATAATGTGTTTTCTAGCTGCTATTTATAACTTATAATATGCTTAATATGCACGTGTATGTGGATATTAAATCCGAATAAAGATGATAATAATAATAATAATGTTACCGAATGACGATATGCGTAGAAGTGGCTGCTCTCGAGTGCCAAATAAACGTATAGGCCAAATAACAGAATGGGGGGAGGGGGGGGGCAAATCAAAACAAATAATAGTACAGTTCGAAAAAGTCACTAGTATATTTTTTTAATCGACGTGAAGCCAAGTCGTCCTTAGAAATATACGCGGATCGTCGTGTATTATGTTTTTTTCTGATATAGTAACCGCATTTTATATCTGCGAAAAACAGGAGAATTTTCCGTTTTTAAATGGACCGTAAAGTTTTATTGAATTGATTACGCAAGCCCGTTTCAGGGGAAACCGCCGACAACCGGTTACGACCGGTTTCAGTCGCTGCGCACGGCGGCCATTAATAGAGCTAATTATAGCTGTATGTCTGGTTGTCTTAATCTATACAGATGATAAGATGCTACGTTGTCAAATTGTTTTTATTAATCAATATCAGACCTCAAAATTTTTTTGTGGGGTAGCATATATTGTTCTGTAATTTTTATCAGGCATAAATCAGTCCAACAGCACACATAACAAGTAATTCCCAATATCCTCCCATGCTTCCTTCCAACAATTTAGGTTTAGTGAAGGAAGCCTCGAAGGATAAAATGGAAGTTAGTTGACATTTATAGCATTGAATGTCTTATGCCGAACAAAACTTATGGAACAATATTTTTTACTTGATATTTAATTATTTGGTATCTTTTAAAACGTTATTAAAATACGTTAAATAATTACATGATGTAGCTTTGTATAAATGTAACATGTGCATAGATTAGTAGTTAAGCTAAGCATATTTCTTTGGTAGTATATTGACAGTGGAGCCACAGTCAACTTGCATCTCCCCAGACTGCTTTCTGACCTGCATGTGGCAGAAGATGGGACCATTATCATCCGAGCTGAGTGTGTGCACATCAGCAGTTACTGAGCTGATGTCAACATAACTAGTACACGAGCTGTCGGAGTCATTCTGTACACCGTGTACAATATGTACACCATGTACACTCCTGGAGCAATGTTTGGAGTCTCGGAAATGATTGCAGCCCCATGTAGGGAAGAGTTCCTTTTTTCATTACATGTGCTCTACTGCAGAATATACATTTTCGTGCACAGCCTCGCTGACCCAAGGTCTTGTCGTGATTGTTGCTTTCCGCTCGCATCTGTGGTGTGCGTCCTCCTCTAGATTAGCCTTTGTGTGGGTTTTCGGTTTTGGCTTCCCCCGGGCGAATGACTGATAACAGCGTGAGCAGAGGCTTCGTCATTTCTAACAGAATGTAGTTGAGATGACGGGCAGGTGTGCAAGAATAGTACACACTGACATTCATCAGTTTCTGCGTTTAACTTTGCAACAATAGTGTAATTCTGAACAGTTTCTATTCATCAACACCGTATATGACGTTAAGTGGTGCTGGAGGATTAACCCTGGCAGGTAATGCAGGATTTTGAAGGTTATGGTGTGCCATACCTATTTGGCTTAGCCTCATAGCATAGCAGACCTCATTTTTTGTTAGACTGGTGCATCTAGATGAATAATCACGGGACCTGCTCTCTCATATCTCTTGCTAAACCTCCGAAAAATTTATTTTTAGAAGGGTACCCTAAATTGACAATTTCCGCGACTTGCGTGATGGAACGTATTGACCATTGCACATATTACTTCATGGAAATATCTGGATATAATATATGTAGACAAGTGGACTACCAAATGAAAGATAAACATCCACTGCATTTGTTAGCATGTGGTTTGTCACTATATATTGAATACTTGTGAAATAAAAGCTGTATAATGACAATGACCCTATTGTTATACACAGACTCCAAAATGAGTCACACAAATCATAACATAATTTTATATAAGCTGCTAAAAATATTTTGGTGGCAGTATTATTATGATTACCTACTTTGTTGTGAAACAGATGTTTATGTTTATTAGCTACGGTTTGATACCAAATTTATGTTCATATACTATATACAAATGTAGTTATAGTGTTGGCAACATGACAACCCAAAACAGCTGAGTAAGTATGGTTGGTCATTTGCATGATTAAACAGACATGTGAAAACACTCTATTTCTAAAATAAAATACAATTTCATCGTACGTTTTGGACCCAAGTAAGCAGCTATATATTTTAATATTTATTTTATTGTGTGCAGAAAAATATAACATGGATATCTCGAATTAAGTCAGCCATTTTGAATGTCCAGATGGCCGACAAAGAAATTCCCAATTTTAATCCATTATTACTAATATGAATAATACTATATGTAGAAACGACATTTCGAATTGCCATTTCATTAGAGTGGGAATATTTTGGTACAACTACATATGCTTCAATAAAAACATCCATTTGCATCCAAATAGCGTAATATTGGTATTACATGAAAGGTATTGCTACCCTGCTGTATTTGTAATTGATCAGTGCTACACAACTCTACTCATCATTGTCATTTTCTGATTCAAGGACACGAGCACATTTGTCTGGTTTAGCTGAAAACTTACACGCATCTACACAGTTCACTCCAGCAGCAGCACATGAGCATAACTTTGTGCATTCGCTCTTGACACATTTACAGTGTTGCTTCCCAGTTTGCTGCTGGAAGTCTGGATGGCTTGTCCAGCATCATTGGAACAAGTTTTTTTTACAACAAATCTCACTCCCAAATGATGTAGGGGTGGGTATGTTGGAGTGATTCTGCTGCGCAGCTTTGCAAATGAGAATTCCGTGCCCGCAGCATATGATAGTGAAATGCATCTTCCGTTCGTAATGCATGGGCTCTGGCTTTATCCACATTGCCGTTAAAGTTGCCGTATAGCTTCGGGTAGAAGAAACAAGCTGATTGTTTTATTTAATCAAACAAGGATACATCAATATCTCCTTACGTGGTCAATGCAGTTATAGCTTGTGCAGCCGACATAACTACTTTATACGCCTTTTTTCCGCCTCGGAAGGGGCAACTCAATGTGTCACACCCACTCATGACGTGACCACACTGAAGAGCTGGTGTAGCTGAATACCCCAACAGATGATTATTTTCAGTCAGCTGTCTCGCAATCCGGTGATAAAGTATGTCGTCCTTTCTGCACCCAGAGTTCTTCCAGACCAGGAATACGAACACTGTGGTAGATGGCCATCACCAGAATGTGATCCATTTCCTTGAATGATGACAGATTCACTGTAGAAACCTCCAAGGATAAGTTGCACATCTCGAGGGACCATTTCTGGATGTTTGCACCACGTTTCGGCTAAGCAAACTATGCAACCCTTAGTTCTTAGCATTACCGATGAGAGACTTCCATGTTGGTATGGAAAGGTTATTCGTATGTGCGACGTTCATCTTGTGTCTTCTGTCGCCTGACCCTTTCTGATTCCTTTAGGCTCAATTATACACCATACCGATCACCAACCAAGTTGACCCTGGTGGATGGGACATCAGCAACTTATGCAGGTAACGAGTTGCCATATTGAGGAATTTCTTACACCCGGTGTCTTGCTGCCGATGTATAAATGTCATGGCATCGACAAGTCGCACATTACCATCAGTGGGCGGTGAGTTGTCTTCTTCTACTTAGGAATCTCCAAGTTGACTCTTCATAGCTACAATATAATTTGCCTTATTGCCCTTCCTCATGACGTAACCTTGATCATCTGGTTCAAAGAAAGAAGCAGTGTATGTAATCCACTCATAGCAGAAGGATTCACTATCACTATATCACGAAGAAAATGGAGGTTCCGGACAACATTGCTCTCTTCCTGGTATATCTTTGCTTTCGGTGATGCTATTGGTTTATGTCGCTTCTCGTGGAAAGTCTGCAGTTTTGTTGAGCGTTTCTTCAGTTCAGCTGAGTGCTTCTTGTCCCTTCTCTTTTGCTTCTAAAAGATCTAGCGAGGCACACTTCTTTCCAGTGGCGATATTCAAGAGATCAGAAGGGGATGAGGTAAATTGATTGATCAGACCACCAACAATCAACATACTTACGTTGTTGACTGCATCTCTGTCTTTCGATGCCTGTGTCTTCGCTGGTCGTCTAGGAGTACCAGTTCCCCCACTGACACGCGCCATTGCCTTAATCTGCTCCTTAGGCAGCTGTAAGAGCAGGCAGTGCCCTCAGTTACTTCTCTCTGGCAGCCTGTTCTTGTGTAATACCCTTGAAAAGTTGCGTATTTTCCTCTTTATTATACGTCTGTTCTAGGGCCATGTCCGTCCATAGTACATTGAATTTTCCACTCGTCACATGGACTGTGAAATGACCCTGGTTAAAGGTTGTCACCACATCTGGTGGTAGGTGTCTCATAGCATGCAAGTAGTGTGGTATACATGCTACTTAGTTTGTGTGCCCAGCAGATACCATGTATGGCAACACGTTACCTACTTCGGTCAAGTGTTGCTGCCACAAACCAGTTTTCTCCGCTTCGATGCACCTTTTCAAGATAAGTACCATGTGGATATACATCAGGCAAAGTCTGCCTATTACTCTCGAGGGTTGCATCAAATCCAGACAAATTCGGTAGACATGTTTTCCTTAGTCCAGTAGTTGTGCACGAGCTTGTAAGCGGCATCATGTTCTTGGCGTCCCAATGCATCCGCCATATCCTGGATTGAGCCCGAAACTGAAGCCATAGCAACCATATTTACATTAGGTTGCTCCAATGTCCAAGCCTCAAATGCGGCCCATTTGAACTCCATCATGTAATTGTACCAAAATACTTCCACTCTAATGAAATGGTAATTCGAAATAAAAAAAATTATTTTCTACATATAATATTATAATTGTTAGTAATAATTTTGTAAAAATGGGAATTTCTTTGTCGGCCATCTGGAAATTCAAATTCAAGATGGCTGACTTAATTCGAGATATCCATATTATACTCTTGTGTACACAATCAAATAAGTTTTAAAATATGTAGCTGCTTATTTGATCCATAATGTAGAATGAAATTGCATTTTAGAGATAAAGTGTTTTCACATGTCTGTTTAATCGTGTAAATGATCAACCATACTTATTCAGCTGTTTTGGGTTGTCAAGTTGCCAACACTATAACTACATTTGTATATAATATATGGACATACATTTGGTATCACATTGTAGCCAATAAACATATGTTTCACATCAAAATAGGTCATAATTATAATACTGCAAACAAAATATTTTGTTAGCAGCTTATATAAAATTATGTTATAATTTGAATGACTAATTTTTGGAGTCTCGGTATAACAATAGGGTCATTGTCATTATAAAGCTCTTATTTCACAAGTACTCAAAATATAGTGACAAACCACATGTCAACAAGTGCAGTGGATGTTTAGCTTTCATTTGGTAGTCCATTTGTCTAAATTATTATATACAGGGATTTCCATGAAGTAATGTGTGCAATAGTCAATAGGTTTTCTGACGCAAGTCACGGAAATTGTCAATTTAAAGTACTCTTCTAAAAATATAATTTTCGGAGATTTTGCAAGAGATATGGCAGAGCAGGCCCCGTAATGAGGTCTGCTTTCCACCCCGTAATGAGGTCTGCTTTCCACACTAAACGTTGTCCACTCCATCCCTGCCTTTTTACAGTGTGGATCACCGACTAAGGCAAACGTGCCATTAGTTTATAAGCAGAAACTGAACAACGCCGGGAGCGGCTTCTTATTTCACTTAACAGGGAGCGTTCAATATTAGATATTGTTACAATCGCTAGCCACAATAATACAACTGCGTCCGGAAGATACAAGTTTTGATACAAATAATTCGTTTTCATATAAAAATGTTGTATACAACCTTATTCTTCATCACATCAAATGCTGTGATCGACATATGCTGGAGTTTGCGATATGCATCGCATTTGACGAGACGATAAAGAGGTTTTCAATAGGCTCTGTTCACCGTTCAGTACACGTATCACTGTGGAGAGATACATACATACGTACATACATACATACATACATATATACATACATACATACATACATACATACACACACACATACCTACATACATACATACATACATACATACATACATACATACATACATACATACATACATACATACATACATACATACATACATACATACATACATACATACATACATACATACATACATACATACATAGATGCCGCGAGGAATGTTCGAAAGAGGGCGCACTTGTCTTAGCCTCGATTATCCAAACTCCGGGATGTGGCGCCACCGCCTACAGTTACATGTCCCATTGGTGGCCATGTTAACGTTTTGCATGATTATAAGAAAACCTGACCACCAAAAATGCTAAAAGTTGTTACCAGCCGCTGTCATCATCCCACTGACATTCTGGTCGAGATTGGTCAAAATTAGACTTTCTAACTCTTGTAATATGTCTCTATGTGCGATACCCCTCAATGTTTACCAATATTGGCACGAAATGCGGCACACACGTGTCTAGTGGCCAAAAAATAACAAATATCCCTCCGCCTATTAAAATCATCTAAAAATCACGATTTCACTCTCAACAGCTTCTACCAGCAAACCTGGTAATGTCCCTGCACAAATGCACTTATGTCAGATCGTATTAATTTTGTAAAACTTCCTATATCCAAACGTACTATGCCCTACTTTCGTAGGAAGTCGCACTGAGGCATGACCTAGGTAGTAGGTTCCATTGTGACGGAACCTGGATGTATACCTATGACCTTTCATTCTAACGTATGTTATGAGTGGCATTTCATAAGTAAATACAATGCATACGACACAATAAAAAAATTACTTATATACAATACATTTTTTTTTCTAACTCTTTTATAAATAAGAGAACTTTCATTTTACATATCCAAGGTGTGTTTAATTTCAACTGGTAGAGGCTTTCGTTAACTTATCAGGTCGACTTCGTCAGTATCGATAACGCTGAATGACGTCATCGCACACGTGAGGCAGTTCGTAATTACCTTCGTCTCTGTTGATGGGTGTTCTGGTTTTCCTGATCCAGATGGCTTCCTTGATATGCCGGATTCTTCGGTTCGGTTCCTTGTCTAAAAAACGATTGATGTATACCATCAATAAACCCGCCCTTACATACCAACTGAAAACCTCATCACATATTGGGAGGGAGTGAATAGAACCGATCGGGGATTCGGACGAGTGAAAAGGAATTGAAAGGGGAGAGAGCTGGGAAATTGGTTATTATAAAAGGACTGGCCGTGGCAGTATATGTGGAGGGTGAGGGACTTCAAGATCATTGCTGGTGAGCATGTTTCCATACATCATAAACCCACATTCTGAAGAGGAGAGAGGCTAACGCAGTGGGCGAAAGATCATTAAATGGTGGAAATGCAGTGGGGACACAGCCACTGCGTACAACGAGAGATTGACAGCTCGGGTAGAGAAGGCCACAGCCACGTTGAGGAGGATGGGTGTCCCAGAGAAGGAGGTGAGGATGGTCGAAGGAACATATGAAGATACAAAATGTATTGTAGTGTGCGGACCGGGAATATCGGTCTAATTCAGGGTAGACGTCGACCTGAGACGGAGGAGTGCCATAGCCCACTGTTGGTGGAGGTGATCAGTGACATTCTCCGCAAGTTGATATACGCTGATAAACAGGCAGTAGTAGCGGGCAGTGGGGCAGACCTTCAAGAACGGTTGGTGGAAGTAAATATTTGGTAGACATAGACTGGAAGTCTAGAGAAGACGGAAGTGCTTTGCAGAAAAATATCTAGATATAAGACTAGATGGGAAGACATTTAAACAACAAAATGTTTATCTGGGTGGAGCGGCTTGCAGTAAAGGCGGTACGGAGACGGATATTCTCAGGAGAATACAAGCTGGAGCGAGTGCGTGGAGGAAAGTGGAAGAGGTGATGGGAGATAGACATATACCTCGAAAGCTAAAAGGAAAGGGGCTTAGCTCTTGTGTATCACCAGCCTACATATACGGCATAGAGATCATAGCGATGATAGAAAAACAACTAGAGAAACTACATGTTTTGTGAGAATAACTGGGTGAGAAGAATTGCGGGAATGAAAAGAATAGACACGCGAAGAATGGATCAGTTGAGTGGAGAAGTTGGTGTGAGAGAGAATCTCACGCGGAAGCTGATGAGGAGCCGACTAAAGTGGGCTGGACATTTGGAAATAATGGAAGGGGAGCGGTTGACGAAGAGAGGGGATGCGCTGAGAGTGGACAGTAGAAGGAGAAAAGGAAGACCGAGGCTGAGATGGGATGACTGCGTGAAGAGAGATTTGGCGGGTGTGGGAGGGGAGTGGAGAATGAGAACGAGGGATGGGGAGTGGAGACGGTGGAGACGACAGTGAAATGGTGTCAACCTCATGCAAGAGATGGCGCCACACCGTTGGCAGGTTCATGGCTCACCACGTGGAGCCACTATTGCTGCGAATGCAGAATGGGGCCGACCAGAAATTGTATAGATAAAGGAAATAAAAACAAAAACAACAAAACACATTATGTTATATCTTGCAGTATATTATCTTTTCCACAACACCGAAACGTTTATTCTAATTCAATTATTTAGTAATTTCAAATAATACTCTAATACTAATATAGACATAATAACAAAATGGATTTTAATATACATCTCTATGATTATACCGGCCTATCTCGATTATGCATAATTTCCCCGCGATAATCGGCAAGCGTTTATGTGACGTTACTGTTGACAGGGAAGCGCAGAGAGACGGCGACTGTCCATTCATTCACACATGTCTACAGTGATGGCGGTTGTTTCGAAGCGAGCGCTTGTGGGAAATTGATCATTGCACGCTCTTGTCAGTCTGGCTATCATCCATCTTTCCTAAGTATCACAGGTCCTTATGTATATTTCTTAAGATGAATCGGTTTGAATACAATGTTTTTAGGGGGGCCTGTGCAGCCCTTTCTCTGTTTGTGTGAGAAACACCACTACCATGTAGGGGGAAACACGGGCAATCTGCGGTGTGCCAGACACACAGCGCACGCACCACACAAAGGGGAGTTTGTCCTCTGATTAAGAATGTATCACGTTGAATAAAAACGTGTCGTCCGACGACCTGCCACCCGCCAATAGAGGAATAAATCGCCTCACGACCTGCCACCCGCCAACAAAGGAATACATCGCCTTACGACCTGACACCCGCCAACAGATTGATAAGCCGTCTTATTAAAGTATCTTGGCCATACGAATGTCATATGAATGTATAATTTTTATTGTGTTTTGCTTCGCCACCACCAGAGAAATAGGTTGTTCTACGACCGCTCCCCGTTAACAGGGTAATAGGACGCCTCAAGACCATGCCTCCGCCAACAGAGAGTGAGTCGCCTTACGATCGTCCCTCCTCCAAACCGAAACCGATGAAACGCTCGACTTTCGCGTTGTTGAAAGTGTTGTTGTTGTTCGGCCTCAATGCGCGTCTTTCCAATTCATGCTCAACTGTTTTGGTTCGTACACACTGGGCATGCACGCTTTCCAGACCGTGTAGCATCGCCGGTGGGAAAATGAAATATAACCAGTTCGTGCATTAGGCAATGAGGATCCGAGCTTATTTGTTTTCGCTGGGCGGCGCTGCGCCCACTCCGGTTATACTAATTACCCATAGAGCTTAGCGCTTCGTTGGAGAAGAAGGCGAGCTGTGTTAACTTTAGTGACCAATAAAATGCCAGGAACCGGCTGCTGCGTCCCGCATAAAAAAACATACCAAGGCCACCATAGCTGTGTTGAGCATGGTATCTTACATTAATTTACCTGGAAGATCAAAGTAGGCTACCCAATATGTCCAGCTTAAACACTGAGTAAAAACAAATATCAAATTTTTTACAACATGAGTTTACTTTCATATCTAAGTTTGAAAGTAGTTATTTACTCTGAACAAAATATTATTGACCAATAATGTCCTTTACAACATGAAAAAAAATGTGTTGGCCACCACTGCAATATGCAGTCAATTAACATTTCAAGTTGTGTTGTTGTGTGTAACTGATCATTGCATGCTCTTGTCAGTCTGGCTACCATCCATCTTTCCTAAGTATCACAGGTCCTTATAAACATGTTTCTTAAGATGAATTGGTTTGAATATATTTTTACAAAAGTCATCCAGACATTGTAACATGATTTGAATAAACAAGTAATCATGCTTTGGGTCGAGTTTAAGTTCAGTACCATGTTGCTTCAGATGAGGTACAGTCTGCAGTGTGATAAGTATATTTCTTGCAATGTATGGGTACTTTACCTCCACCACTGTGTCGTCACCTACTGGCCCATCTGGTGAAGAACCTAAATATGGCTTGTCGACTGATACAACAATATCACATTTAGTTACTTTGACATGACAGTGGCATTTGATCGCCAGTACTGGCAGCAAAGTTCTGTGTTAGATTCCTTACATACATAATTTGCGATACTTTTGTGGGCGCGGATCAAAATTGAGCGTCAGTGTCTCCTTTGTAAGTTTGAGTTTGCTAGCCTTGACCGTTGATCCAGTGTGAGGTCGACGTAGTCGGTGGAAAGATTGAAGGATATCAGTGCAACATAGTTCTAGTTTTGGCTGTTTGCCTCCAGTAAAATCAATGATCGCAAGTAGGACTGCCTGGATATGCTTACAGTGAGCAGTAGTTCCCATTCCAGCTGCACACTCACACTCTGTCTCCAGCACTTCACCATTGACTTCAACGCTAGCATAGCAATGATAGCAAAGAGTGCGATGCATCTCCGCCCGACACTGACCCTTGTAGGGTGTGGTGTCAACATTATGTGCCCATCGAAGGAAGTGTAGAAATATGCAAAAAAATGGTTGGCTTCATTAGAACTGATACACCAATATGTATGTAAAGCTATCACTATCACAATACAAGTTTCCAAATATGATGAAATGCAAAATAATGACACACAGTTTACAAGGTTCTACATATTAAAATATTATGTAAAGAATCATTATATAAATAATTATCAAGTAAAATATAGTATTAACAAACATTTGGAACCGTCTTTATTATATATTTCGTATACCATGCAAATTCATGTGTTGTTCTATATGTATGTACAATATATTTGTGTATATATTTTCGTTGCTACAAGTATTGTGGTGGTATATTATATTTTTTGATGAAGTGATAGTTGTCGTTGGTACGTAGATTAGTTGATATGGTTAAGATCCATATTTTCATGGCCTGTTAATGTCTTCAAGATAGTCAAGTGTTAATGAAAACTATTTTGTAACTGCCTAACATACGTTGCATCATACAATCTGTGAGCAGAAAAGAGGGAAGCATCAGAGAGATCTACGCCAGCTGTAGCATCTCTCAACAAACACCTTTATTTAACACATAGTAATAGGCCTAGAATGGAGCAAATGGTACTATCACTATCAGAGTATGCAAGAGGCATATCATTACAAAACACAAGTAGATGGAAGTATAAAATAATAAATACTCAACTAAGCCTTTAGAGTAATATCAAGGAATGAAGACAATAACTGAGAGATTAACGATATTAAGCTTGACTGACGCTGCAAGAGGCGTATGACACAAGAGGTGAACCAGACATCGGTTGTTGTTTTGCAACCACTCTGTTCATCAAAGAATCTAAATGAATGGCGCTAATACATGTGGTCGGATAAATAAACCACCTTGATATAATCTAACATCCTTCCGCAATAGTGGCTCCGCGTGGTGAGCCATGAACCTACTAATGGTGTGGAGGGATCTCTTGCATGGGGTAGACACCATTTCACTCTCGTCTCCACCAACCGCTTCCACTCTGCCATCCCTCGTTGTCGTTCTCGTTTTCTCTCTCTCTCTCTCTCTCTCTCTCTCTCTCTCTCTCTCTCTATTTTCCTCTTTTCATTCCACCCTCCACGCTAAGCCAATCCGCTCTCTTCTTCAACCGTTTCCCTTCCAATATTTCCACATGTCCAGCCCACTTTAGCCAGCTCCTCACCAGCTTCCTCGTGAGACTCTCTCTGACACCAATTTCCTCCCTCAACTCCTTCATTCTTCGCTTGTCTATTCTTTTCACTCCCGGAGTTATTCTTACCCAGTTATTCTCGCAAACATGCAGTTTCTCTAGTTATTTTTTCTCTCATCGCTATGGTCTCTACGCCGTACAGGTAGGCTGGTGGTACACAAGAGCCAAGCCCCTTTCCTTTTAGCTTTAGAGATGTCTATCTCCCATCACCTCTTCCACTTTCCTCCATGCACTCGCCCAAGCATTTATATGAAACATTTATTTTAAGCAATCGTTGTTTTTTTTCGCTTTAGTGTAGCCAATCTACTGTATATTTATGAAAATGTGCCCGTGATCTCCCAGCAGATACAACATTTCTTATTTTATTTATTCAACCTGATCGCACAACAAACGCTACACGACACGTGGAGTTCACGTCCCCGCAAGACTGGGCCCTCCAATGGGGGGAACACTTTAAAAAGAGTGAAATTGATACTGTAATTTATGAAAATATTCGGGAATACGACAACGGTTGCACTAGTTTCGTAGTTCCAGTTTTTGGGCGAACAGGCAATGGTAGCTTGGAGTACCTAAGTTAGAACCCACCCGAAAAACATTTCGTCACACGTTGATGATGTAGGGAAGAGTAGGGAAGTTCTAAGAACAATTAGCTGTATATCAGCAGGTATGATATAAATAGGGTATATAACAATCGCAGACGGCGAAGAGAAGTAAGTCAAATGTCGACAGACTGTGTTTAAAATGCATGTAGCTTAAGTTTCCTTCAATGTTTTAGAAGCTATAACAATACGAGTTCCCATCGTGATGCAGCTCACTGTTTGTCGATTAAATGGGAAAGGTTCAATGTGGCGCATGGTTTAAGACAAACCAATTGTGGCACATTTAATAACCCATGAATTCACGATTCCACAAATAAGCACAATGATATATACCCACGTATGCGATAGCAGCTACCCGAAATAACCCGTGGCGCCTCTAGTGGAAAACAGTGAATACGTAGAACAATCCACAACAACGCGAGTCTTATGTTAGTTCGCAGACATATAACGAGCTACCGTGTCAGTAAAGAATACGCCGTCTTAACAATAATGCTTACTTATATTTAACAGAACACAAAACATGAATCATTTCTAACGCGATCGAGCACGCGTAGGCATCATTTCCTGAAGATACGCGATTGCTTTGGCGCATGACACTCTTGTATATAAATATTATTAGTCAGCACTGGATATGCCTGTCATAATGGGGCTGGCTGCGCTCACAGACATACGCGAGTCGCGGTTCTGGTTGTGTGCTGCTCTGTGACGAAGTCGCTCGCAGTCCGTTAGACAACTTTAAAGGTGAGATCGTTTCTAATTGACTAATAGTAGATTAATTGTGTTGTTTCCTTGTAGCAATATCGATGTCTCACTGCAGCAGCTAATCACTGCCGCAGCTCACTTTTAGAGAGTATTAAAGTCATGTGCAAACGGTTGCTTTTTTCTTTACAGTAGCTAGGAAATAGTGAGCAGAGTTTTCAGTAACATTTTGTGTTACATTGGTGCTACTGGTGTATAGTTAATCGACAACTTCAACGCTACTATATGGGTAATTTGCAGTGTCAGCGCAATATATGTGGTGATATTAACTGAAGCACACGGCATGACGCCCGTGCTGATAAAACCGATATTGAACTCTAACGGACTACTTTCTCTATAATGGCGTACCATAGAGTGCCTCATTGTATGGTCGTCTGCTGGGTCTAAAATAGTTTCCAATTCTAATATTTCTTTGTTATCATTTTTAATGACGACACGTTTTAATGCAGAATGTATAGTTCATCGAATCAAGCAGAGTTGTAATCGACAACATAAACCAACTAAATTACATCCTAGTAACCAGTTGCTAAGGCGACTCACATGACATATATAATGTACGCCGAGGCTTCCCGAAATCAGCATATCTCATATTAACGGAGAGAGGACGATAATCGCAGGTTTTATTGGATTACATAATACTATGTTCAATTGAAATAAATGCGTTATAAAACGATACTTGGTTTTGTGTACTTGTATTATATTGTCGTTCGAACCGTTATTATGACATGTTCGGTTGGTTGGTTGGTTGGTTGGTTGGTTGGTTGGATATTTGCGTCGTTGGTTGGTTTTTTGGTTCATTCGTTGGCGCGTTGGTTAGTTCGTTCCCTCGTTCGCTTGTTCGTTCGTCTGTGTGGAAAACCATGTTCCTCTGTGTAATGTTCAGGAAAAAACAGAGACAGTAAGTGTGTCATGCGTGTACAAGATGAAGTAATCGGTGGTCTTTGTTGTTAGTTGCTATCGCCAGACAAATATCGGCTGCACTTGATTCACAAGCGCATAACCTTTATCAGTGATTCGTAAACATTATAATGTTAGCAGTGTGACTTTAAAAGTGCAGCCCTGACAATGCACGACCGAAAACTGGGCACTATTTTTGAGGCACAGCTACTTGCACTACACATAGAACTTAAACTAAGAAAAATAAGAGATGTTATCTTACTATGCGTTTTTTTTCTATGTTACACATGCATCAGCTGAAGAAAGACACCTGGACACGTTTCACTAGTTGTCGAAAAGTTTATGAAAATACGTTCCATCGATCACATTAAACCACCCTTAATTGTTCTACTCGTGGAACGCCGCCGTAAGACAAAGACGATTAATTAAAATTTCACCGTTTTCAATAGCAAAAGTCATGGATATTGAGACTATGACACATTCGTCGAGTAAGCATTGTGAAAGCGTAAAACTGGTTAGACAATGTTGACTGCTTAGCCGTTGAAGCTCGTCTTGGCACTAATAAGGCGCATTTTAGCAGTCATTCATTATGATGCATTCTTAGAGAAACCTCTTTACTGTGAATATGGCAGAGAGCAATCGAATGTTCAAGGGCGATGTCGAACTGATAAGTTAACAGGAATCTTAGTGAACCGGTAACACGACACGTTAGCCCTGATGAGCTCCGTGTAATCACATCAATTGGTAACAACGTCGTGGATTCAGCCGTGCCTACATTTTTATTGTTTCAAACAATTTGGCAAATTCAGCAACAGCGATCGTATGAAGACATTCACAGTGAACAGCCTGTTCACAAGTACCATTTTATCCACGGGATGCAGCACTGAACAGTGGAGGATCCGAGGCAGAGATGCTTGTAATAATGACCAAAACCATAGTTACAAAATTTTTTGAAATTCTGGCAGACTCCTCCTTCATCGGTGCATCTGTAATCTGTCGGAGTATCAATAAAACAATTATTTATGCACGTAAACCTTATGCAACATGCAATTTCCTATTCCTATTTGTTATACGTTTATTACAATATAATTATTATATATTATAGGAACACAATATCTTAAAATAGTTATGTCATGTGTTAGTTTGTGGGCTTGTTTTGAAATGTCGTAATGTAGTTGGGTATTCGTTCGTGGGCCAATATATTCAACACTTTCTGTAAATTACACTGGTCAACATTGCGTTTACTGCTGACGTAGAATCGAGGCTTACCTATAAAGTCCGCGCCATTGGTGGCAACCACCAGCATTATCAACGCAATCACCACAAATGACGTCTTCATGTTTTCGTAGGTTTGTTTCCTGGAACGCCGAACGAATTGGCTTCTTTTTTTCTGAAAATTGAATCATTTTCGGCAAAGCTGTAGCAAACATCAAAACAAAACAATTTCATTGAATGATAACCACGTCCTGTGCTACCAGTAACAATGTGTGAAGGATAACCCTTGGTCCCATACATAAGACACATCATAGCCTTCGAATATTCCACCAAGGGTGCTGTACTCCCTGATTAAACCAGCTGACATACACAGTATCGGACACATATGTGTGCTGCAGAGGGCTCACCCACCAGCGTACACACTATGCTGGTTAAGGCCCAGCTGATATAGTCTGGGCATGTTATGAGAATGACTGACAACATGATTCCCACGGCCATCATCTACCCTGAACTGTTTCATGGCCATCGTTCAGAGATAGCCAAATAAACGCAAAGAGGATTCGTAAGGCAGGCACAGGTCCTGCGATATGTGACTTTAATATAGCATAGAAAATATAAGTTTTTTTGCAGATATAACCGATTATCGGGGATGTTCCTAGAGCGTTCAATAAACCAGACCATGCTCTTCCTCAGCGGTTCTCAACCTTTTTGAATCCAAGGCCGCCCTGTGTCAAATAAAACATTCTAGGGACATCCCCCACTTGATATGGCATACCCCGCCACAAACCACCCCGCCACAAGCCACCCCGCCACCCCACCATCCCCCGTGGGCCGAGCACCCCCGATAGAGAAACGCTGTTCTACCTGACTTGACTGCAAACATTCCTCGACGTTGTGCTCTAAGTAGGAAACAACTCAGCAAAATCAAAGACAACTTCGTACATATCGTTCTGATTAAGTTTGGTGTCCTGGTTTCTTGTCTGATGCGAAATTCAAAACACGATGCGGGAAATCAAAACATTAACATTGATGCCGCCTGCAAACAAAACGAAAAAGGCGAAACGACCACTTGTTTTAACAATTTAAGGCGACAAGCTGCAAAGATGATATATCAAAATACATATAATAACAAACAACAACAAGTATTAGCAATAACCGTAACAACATAATTTACATACGTAGTTATTATTTTTAAATAGTTAACGTCGGCTATAGTGCACTTACATATGCGTCGCGGATTATGCAGTTCGTTGAAGTAGGCAACCAGAGGCCTAGACATCTTTCAGGCTCTTGTTCATCGCCTTTATATTGGATCGCACGGCATTTTTACCGAATGACTGTCACGGTCATCAGACGAAAGAAACGGTTTAGCCAAGCCCAGATTTATGATGGCACCATTGATAGATGCGGTCGTAGAGGGGCGGGCGAGTGAAACCAAAGTTGCGTTTTACTGCCAGCAATTTTGCAAAAAAGGATTGCAGTGAATTAAATACGTAAACAATCTTATTAAAACATTGCCAATCAGCAATGCAAATGATGTTTTCTTCAAAATTACTTATACAATAACAATTTATATAACTCACCTGTAATACTGAAACTGGACATGTATTTATATATACATATGTACTTGTATATATATATATATATATATATATATATATATATATATATATATATATATATATATATATATATATATATATATATATATATATATATATATATATATATATATATATATATATATATGTATTTATATAATATATATATATATATACTACGCTGTTAAATTATATTCAATTCATATATATATATATATATATATATATATATATATATACGTAAATATATATATATATATATATATATAT
>OY759264.1:43227183-43307183 GCA_963662155.1 Lamellibrachia columna | reverse complement strand
GGAAGTCATTAGCTTATCAGTAATCCAAGGAAAGTATTATTTACTTTATGAATTGCAAGGTGTATTTTACATTTTAACTCCAATTTCAATTTAGCAAATATAATAGCTTTATATATTTATTTTTATACTATTTGTATAAAAGTCCTTTTGTAAATGCATTGAATCTGCATACATCTGCCTACAAAAATATTTAGACATGTAATTATTCAACATCTATTTATATAGTGAATATCTTCCTAAAGGGCAGCATGACTGTAGCAGAAAGATATCATATGTTTTTTTACATACAGTTTTGTGTTTGAGTTTCGGGACTTTCAGACTTAATGCACTATTAGTTTGTCGAAGTCAATCAGACACCGAAACGTAAACATAGAATGTCGGTTGTTCACACAGTTTTATAATGTTTTATGATGCGCAATATTCGTCACGTGTTATTCAAAAAGAGCTGGAAACACGATATGTGTTAACCCCCTTAGTGCACTTCTTTGGTACCAAAATGTAAGAAAAACTACTACTGCTACATTTCATTTATGTATGTCACCCGGTCAGCAATTACCCTGAAATATTTTCACACACACGCACGCACACACACACACACACACACACACACACACACACACACACACACACACACACACACACACACACACACACACACACACACACACACACACACACACACACACACACACACACACACACACACACACACACACACACACACACACACACACACACACACACACACACACACACACACACACACACACACACACACACACACACAACATATTTGTCGTGGACTCATATACTGAATGTCCTTGCTCTACAAAAATTCACACTGCTGCTTGTATTATTGATGATGCTGCTGCTGCGGCCGCCGCCGCCGCCGCCGCCGCCGCCGCCGCCGCCGCCGCCGCCGCCGCCGCCGCCGCCGCCGCCGCCGCCGCCGCCGCCTCCGCCTCCGCCTCCGCCTCCGCCTCCGCCGCCGCTGCTGCTGCTGTAAAAACGACACGCCCGTTCTGCCTCTTTATAACGTGGCTAATAACATTAGCCGTAGTTGCCAGAGTTGCTACTGCCGAAACAACAGGTTGTGGTATTGCGCAGTAATTGTAATATATATAATATATATTGTAATGTAATGCCGTCAACTTTGAATAAAAACATGTAGTTAGAAGCGACGTACTTACTTCTTCTTTCATCATCTTGAGACATTTAGCGTCTCTGTGTGGGTGCATGTAATGGTTTCCTAGATATAAATCCCTCACCCTGTAAAGTAAATGTGTAAAGCATTTTAGCTTGTGTCTTGTTTTTACTTCCTTTCAGCGTTTCTTTCTTAATGACTACTATGCACACAACTAGAACGAGGCAACTGTGAATATGTGATTGCTTGTAACTGAGTATACCTTAATAAGATGCATTTTGTTTTTAAACTATGTATTTCCGTGTTTGCGACTAATGCTTTAAGTTATTTTATATAGTGTGTGCACTTTGAATTGAGTTGAATTGCTATGAACAAGGGGACACAGATTTACCCAGAACGAGTGAACAATAAATACATGTATCCAACCTTTGCATATGATCTTTAAAAATGTGTTAGATTAATGTAATTTCAAAGCGAGTTACTTAATTATAATTTTATTAATTAAGTTTGTTCAAGTCAAATGTCCCTTATATGGTAAACGCGCGTGGTTAGAATTCGTTAGAACATAAAATGGTAGAGCATGACAACTAGAACTAATGGCACGCGGGGTCGTAATGAGATATTGTGGAATAAACCCAACAGTCTTGACATAAAAACAAATACCTTCACACAACCTTTCAGCACTGGAACAACCTTGCAGAGTGAACCAGACTAATAAATTATGACGAAGCAGAAAGGAGGGCATTACAAGGCTAAAATGTATATATTCCGAACCCGGTTTCAAGTCATCCGTGCAAGTTGCGAAGCCAGGACACTAAAAGGTTTGATTGTGTTTATGACAAAGATGTTGGTTGGGTCACGGTGAAGTGTGATTTGTTTAACGCTCCGACTCAAGTACACCTATGACGAAGCCACGCTACTGAATACACGACCCAGTGGAGACGTTGATGCAGCGAGCGGACATCACAATCGCCTTTATCTTGTTTGGGTGAATGTCAGGTAAAGTCGATACTTGAGGGGATGCTGGCAAGATAAAGAGGCAGAGGGAAGCCACGATAAAGATGAGAGAGGGACACCACTGGTGTCTACGAAAGTGACAGTGGTTGGTAGAGAAGTGTGAGAAAGTAATAAATTTCACCAAAAAAAAAAAAATTGGGGCAGCGACGTCGTGAATAGGATTTACAAATTGAAGAGAAGATCGCCAACTGTACTATTGTACGGTTGTTGAATGATCGATTAAAAAACACAAAACACAAGATATACAACTTATGTTTGTGGATACGACAAAGGATTGTTCTTTATGTCATGGTGAATTGGGCCAATGAACAACGACTACCAGTCCATTACACCCGGCGTTCAGGTCTCTGTTTCACTTAGGCAAATGCCAGCGTGAAATGCAGCTATTTGCGAGCTTTTACATCCACAAAGATTCACAAACATTCTTCCCATCATTTCGCCCGACCAGCTGCCCGTCTGCACCTCCAGTGTATCCCGCCCGCAAAATTGCCATCCGTACTAGGTAGGGCATGGGCGACTGACATGACTATGCCTCCGTTCCTCGTTGGTTGAAAATCACTCTGTGTATATCCGGTTGTATGAATATATTTGGCATTTGTAATATACAGACATATCTATATTAATTTTGTTCACTGGGTGAAATTAATCGACAGGGTGGCTGCTACGACAGCGATTAATTTTTAGTCTTAGTGGGAGTCTCCCGTCCCTTATATGACATAATCTTTTATTTTCAGACCTATATTCTTACCATTTCTTATCTTTCGCTTTCTCGTGTCGACTTAGATGTAATATATTGTATGGATTCTGTGTCGAATTCTCTGTTTTGTTGTCTTTGGGACGAATAAATATTTCCTGTTCATCAATTTGAGTGTTTAACTTTGCAACAGTAGTGTAATTCTGCTACATCTGTTTGAACAGTTTCTATCCATCAGAACCGCATCGGACGTTAAGTGGTGCATTAGGACTAACACTGGCACGGAAAGCAGGATTTTGAATGTTTTGGTGTGCCATACCTATTTGTCTTAGTGTCATAGCGTAGCGTGTTCACAAACTTGAGCCACACTACGATTCATAGCAGAACACACAGGAATTTAGCCAGGAGTAGAAATAATCAAAACAGTGTACCGTCCCACTTTCAGTTGCGCGTCTAAACACGGACACTCACCGTTAAATTCGTTCAGTCTCAAAGACAATGGAAAGGCCCACTGCACATGGTGCGCTTAGATCGAGCCGTAGCTATGTACCTTATAATGTACGAACTCACGTCAAACACATTTAGTTGCGGTAGACGGGGATCCAGAGCCAGGTTTCGGGAATGGAGTGGACATAGCTTAGTGTGGAAAGCAGACCTAATTTGGTGTTAGATTGGTGCATCTAGATGAATAATCACGGGGCTTGCTCTGCCATATCTCTTGTGAAATCTACGAAAAATTTATGTTAAGAAGAGTACTTTAAATTGACAATTTCCGCGACTTTCGTCAGACCTATTGAATATTGCACATTACTTCTTGGAAATCTCTGGATATAATATATGTAAACAAATTGACTACCAAGTGAAAGCTACACATCCACTGCATTTGTTGACATGTAGTTTGTCACTATATATTGAATACTTGTGAAATAAAAGCTGTATAATGAAAATGACCCTATTGTTATACCGAGACTCTAAAAATTAGTCACACAAATCATAACATAATTTTATATTATAAATATTTTTGTGGTAGTATTATAATGATTACCTATTTTGATGTGAAACATATGTTTATTCGGTTTGATACCAAATTTATATCCACATATTATATATAAATGTAGTTATAGTGTTGGCAACATGACAACCCAAAACAGCCGAATAAGTATGGTTGGTCATTTGTATGATTAAACAGACATGTGAAAACACTCTATTTCTAAAATACAATTTCATCCTACGTTTTGGACCCAAATAAGCAGCTATATATTTAAAAAATTATTTTATTGTGCACAGAAGAGCATAACATGGATAGCACGAATTAAATCAGCCATTTTGAATTTCCAGATGGCCGACAAAGAAATTCCCATATTTACTCAATTATTACTAATAGTTATAGCAGTATATGTAGAAACGAACTTTACCAAATTTCCAATTACCACACTAAACTATGTCCACTCCATCCCTAAATACAGGCCTTTTTCCAGTGTGGATCCCGACAAACGTGCCATTAGTTTATAATCAAAACTGAACAACGCCGGGAGCGGCGTCTTATTTCACTTAACAGGGAGCGCTCAATATTAGATATTGTTACAGTCGCTAGCCACAATAATACATCTGCGTCCGGAAGATAAATGTTTTAACACAAATAATTTGTTTTCATATAACAGTGTTGTATACAACCTTATTCTACGTCGCATCAAACGCTGTGATCGACATATGCTGGAGTTTGCGATGTGCATCGCATTTCGGCACCGATATAACGACTTTTATCACGATGGTCTTGACGAGATGATAAAGAAGCTTTCAAGAATCTCTGTTCACCGTCCAACATACGTATCACTGTGGATATCATACATACATACATACATACATACATACATACATACACACGCACATACATACATACATACATACATACATACACACACACACACACACACACACACACACACACACACACACACACACACACACACACACACACACACACACACACACACACACACACACACACACACACATACATATATACATATATACATATATACATACACTGGTGGTCATGTTAACGTGTTGCATGATTATAAGAAAACGTGACCATCAAAAATTCTAAAAGTTTTTAACAGCCGCTGTAATCATCCCACTGACATGCTGGTCGAGTTTTGTCAGAATTAGACATTTCTAACTCTTAGGAACTTACATGTCGCAAACGTTTTACGAGCGTAAATAATATATTGATACTCCGACAGATTACAGATGCACCGCTAATAGTGGAGTCTGCCAGAACAACAGCATCTATTGTCCTGGTATCTACGTAAAGTACCTCTGCGACGGATCCTACAGTCGCCAATGCTGCATCAAGTGGGAAACAACATAAGGCGGAGGTAAAATGGTTGTTAATTGTGAATTTACTGAAACAATCGCTGTTGCTTAATGTACCCAATTGTCTGAAACAATAAAGATATAAGCACATCGGAATCCACAACGTTATTATTTATTGTGTGTGGTTACATCACGATTTCGCCCTTAAAAAATCGATTACCTCTTTAACCATGCTCGAAATAGATAAGTTGTATATTAAGAATTCGTCATAAAAAATGGCTAAGAAACGTTACTTTTAATGAAGAGTTTCAACGGCTCTTTGCGGCAAGTACCCAATATTACCTCGCTGCGTATTATTGCACAACTTGTATATTGCTCTACTCAACAAAACTATCAACAAAAAACAATGACAGAATCTCGCTCTCGATGACGTTTGCTGTTGAAAGTTATGAAATTGGAAATAATCCCCTCCCTTTATCGAACGTCCGGTGACCAGAACTGTCAACGATTATTGAAAAGTGATCGACGGAACGTATTTTCAGTAATTTATCGACACATTTTAAATAGGTTATGCTCAACTGTGCTCACTGTTGATCTAATGATAGACGTTTCTCTTTATCTTAATGAAAGTGATCCACGTGTCTTTCTTAAGATGATGCATATCTAATATAGTCACTGTTTGGCATTTGTTCTGCAAAACAGGATTGCATATGTTATGTTTATTAAAAAAAGTATACGTTTTATGCGTAGTGCAAGTATCTGGGTCTCCAGAATAGTGGCCAGTCTTCGGTCGTGCATTGTCCGAGGTGTAACTGTAAAACTACGCTGCTATATTACAATTTGTACAAAAAGTATGGAATATTCGGTAATTTGTAATTATTTTTCGAATGAAAGTTATGGCGAATGTTCCACTTCACAATACGTAGAGTGCTGGTAACACAATCGACGAACCAATAAAACAGCGTATGCGTTTGTTAAACAACTGCAGTCCATGTTTTACTGTCGCCTGCGCACTGGTAAAAATTGGTGAAAACAACTACAGTCAAACCTGCTTAAGCGACTACCTACATCAAGAAACCATCATCTTTAAAGAATACAATCATCAAATTCTCCGTTCACAAGAGTTCATATTAAATTACCTGCATTAAGCGGCCACCTGTGTTAACAGACCACTTTTCGACCATTTGTTGAGCGGTCGCTTAAGACAGGTTTGACTGAACTAACACAATAGCAACAAACGTCCCCGATGACGTCGTATTGTGTACATATGATACACATAATGTATCAACGAACGAGCGAACGAACGAATGAACCAGCCAACCAATAAACAAACAAACCAATCAACGAATCAAAGAACGAACGAACGAAAGAACGAAAGAGTAAAGAAGGCTATTGCTAAACTGCACCGAAAGAGCTGAATTCGAAGATGATTCTGCGGTATCATTTGCTACTAGCGGATCGAAATCGTTACATTTTACTTTGTATTACGGAAAACTGCTATATTCGCAACTCGCCATAATGACACGGATGAAACTTTACTGAAGCAGTACATAAAATCACAGACTGAATATAAACGAATGTCACAAGTGAAGTCACAAAACCACGCGATCGCCCATTTCATTAACTTCTAATTATACGCGCGTTATGTGAGTTAGACGCATTAAACATTAAACATAATTTTAATTTTAATAATTAGACGCATCAAACATATCATTTTACCTAGTATTTGTTCTGTTAAATTTGTGTGTTGCAAATAATGCATAACATTGTGTGTACACACCGAAAAAGCATTATAGATAGTAGTGTTTATGGTTCCGTGAGCGTGGGACAAATCGCACTATTGGCGCAAAAATGTGTCATCAACCTGTTGATGATTGGCTCACCGCGTCGAATTCGGTCACATCGATAAATAACATGACTCCAACTAGTACGAAGTAGAACGTTATATTTTATTCAGTAGCTTTATTCCAGACTCAACAGAGCACAAATGTACATTATATATGTGAACCTGATATCCATATGTTATTGTTATGCAAATACTGAAAATGATACATAATATTGTGCTGCTGAATACATTTTATATTTACGCAGTTGTTTGTCACATATTCAGATATTGTAATGTTTTCGAGTTTTCGAGGAGGTTTATGTATTCTAGATGAAATTCGTAAATTGGTAGCTAGTATATCCATTATGCAGCTAAAAAATCTAGCAACCAAGAAAATCAGTAAGGACGTGGTGAGAGAGAGTGGAGAGATGGCAAAGGAGGATCATTGTTGCATGGATTATGGTTAAAATGCAACTTGCGCGCATTATGTCTGTGTATGGGCCTCACAGAGGAAGGGCGGAGACAGAGAAGAAGGTCTTCAGGGAGCTACTGGAGAGAATGGTGGGATTGGAGGAAGCGCATGTGATGATGTGCATTGCTGGATATTTTAATGGACATGCGAGTACAGGAGAGACGGGAGAAGAAGAACCGATCGGGGATTTGGATGAGGGAAAAGGAATCGAGAGGGATGAGAGATGAGAAAATTGGATATTACAAACGGGCTGGCCGTGGCAGGAACATTCTTCAAGAAGCGGGAAAGCCACATCGGATTGAAGTGGCCAGCATAAAACAGAACTCGACCTGTTGGTAGTGAGGAGGCGCTATATGTGGAGGGTGAGGGACTTCAAGTTCATTGCTGGTGAACATGTGGTCACACACCACAAACCCCTGTTTTTTGTTGAAGAGGAGAGAGAGGATAATGTAGTGGGTAAAAATCATTAAATGGTGGAAATGTAGTGGGAGGTGAGGATGGTCGAAGGAAAACATGAAGAGACAAAAGGTAGAATAGTGTGCGGACCGGGAATATTGGAGGAATTCAGGGTGGACGGCGTCCTGAGCCGGAGGAATGTCATAAGCCCACTGTCGTCGCAGTAGTAGGGGTGATCAGGGACATTCTTCGCAAGTAGATATACGCTGATAACCTGGCAGTAGTCGCCGGCAGTGGGGCAGATCTTCAAGAAAGGTTGGTAGAGCGGAAGGAAATCTTTGGTAGACATGGACTGAAAGTCCAGAGAAGACGGAAGTGCTTTGGGAAGCAGAAAAAAAAATTTAGATATAAGACTGGATGGGAAGAAACTTAACCAACAAAATATGTATCTGGGTGGAGCAGCTTGCAGTAACGGAGGCACGGAGACGGAAATTCGCAGGAGAGAACAAGCTGAGGCGAGTGGCGGAGGAAAGTGGAAGAGGTGATGGGAGATAGACATTTGCCTCCGAAGCCAAAAGGAAAGGTACTTAGCTCTTGCGTCACACCAGCCTACCTGTACGGTATAGAGAGCATATCGATGACAGAAAAGCAACTAGAGAAACTGCATGTTCGCGAGAATAACTGAATGAAAATAATTGCGGGAGTGAAAAGAATAGACAAGCGAAAAATGGAGGAGCTGAGGGTGGAATGTGGTGTGAGAGAGAGTCTCACGAGGAAGCTGGTGAGGGGCCGGCTAAAGGGGCTGGACACGTTGAAATAATGGAAGGTGAGCGGTTGAGTAAGTGAGCGGATTCGCGTAGAGGGGAGGAAGATCTAGACTGGAATGTTAGGACTGCGTGAAGAGTGATTTGGCGGGAGTGAGAGGGGAGGGGGTGGAGAATGAGAACGAGGGATGGGGAGTAGAGACGGTGGAGACGACAGTGAAATGGTGTCAACCTCATGCAAGAGATGGCGCCACACCGTTTGCCGGTTCATGGCTCACCAGGTGGAGCCACTATTGCGTCAAATGCCGAATAGAGCCCACCAGAACCTGTATAATTAAAGGAAATAAAAACAACAACAAAACACATTATGTTACATCTTACAGTATATTTCCTTTTTCACAACACCGAAACATTTATTAGAATTCAATTATTCAATAATTCCAAATAATACTCTGCTCTACCAACATAATAACAATATGGATTTTAATATACATATATATGGTTCTACCGGTTTATCTTGATTTTGCGGTTTTTCCCTTTTCAAGTTTTGATGTGACCTCACTGTTGAGAGAGAAGCGCAGCGAGACTGCGACTGTCCATTCATTCACCCAAGTTTACAGTGATGGCGGTTGTTTCGAAGCGAGCGCCAGAATGTGTTATGTGTTTCTGTGCAGCCCTTTCTCTGTTTGTGTGGGAAACACAACTACCATGTAGGGTGAAAAATGGGCAATCTGCGGGGTGTCAGGCACACAACGCACATATTACACAAAGGGGAGTTTGTCCACTGATTAACAATGTATCACGAATTTCAGATGAATAGGAAGGAACGTGTCGTCCGACGACCGTCCCCCGCCAACAGAGGGATAGGTCGCCTCACGACCTGTCCCCCGCCAACACAGGGATAAGAAGTCTCATTAACGTATGTTGGCCACACGAATGTCATATGAACGTTTATTTTGTATTGCATTTTGCTTCGTCACCACCAGAGGGATAGGTTGTTCTACGTCCGCTCGCCGCCAACAGAGGAATAGGTCGCCTCAAAGATGTCTCCGCCAACAGAGGGGTGAATCGCCTCGCGATCTTCCCTCCTCCAAACCGAAACCTATAAAACGCCCGACTTTCGCGTTGTTCGGCCTCAATGCACGTTCCGGTTCATGCTGAACTGTTTTGGTTCGAACGCACTTTTTTTTTTTATTTCACTGATACATCATATAACCACTCTGTTCATCAAAGAATCTAAATGAATGGCGCTAATACAAGTGGTCGGGTGAATAAAGTAGCTTGATATAGTCCAACATCCTACCGCAATAGTGGCTCCACGTGGTGAGCCATGAACCTGCTAATGGTGTGGCGCCATCTCTTGCATGAGGTTGACACCATTTCACCCTCGTCTCCACCAACCGTCTCCACTCCCCCATCCCTTGTTCTCATTCTCCACTCCCCCATCCCATGTTCTCATTCTCCACTCCCCCATCCCTTGTTCTCATTCTCCACTCCCCCATCCCTTGTTCTCATTATCCACTCCCCCATCCCTTGTTCTCATTCTCCACTTCCCCATCCCTTGTTCTCATTCTCCACTCCCCCATCCCTTGTTCTCATTCCCTCTCTCTTCCTCTTTTCATTCCACCCTCCACTCTAAGCGCACCCGCCCTCTTCTTCGACCGTTCCCCTTCCAATATTTCCTCACCAGGTTCCTCGTGAGACTTGTCTTCGCGTGTCTATTCTTTTCACTCTCACAATTCTTTTTCACTCAGTTATTCTCACAAACACGCATTTTCTCCATTTGTTTGTCTGTTATCGCTATGGTCTCTATGCCATACAGGTAGGCTGGCGTACAAAAGAGCTAAGCTTCTTTCCTTTTAGCTTTCGAGATGTATGTCTATCTCCCATCACCTCTTCCACTTTCCTCCATGCATTCGCCGCAACTTGTATTCTGCTGCGAATTTCCGTCTCCGTGCCGCCGTTCCTGCTCCACCCAGATACACATATATTTTGGTTAAGTTTTTTTCCATCCATTCTTATATCTAGATCTATTGTCTGCTGCCCGATCCTAAGCTCTTCCGTCTTCTCTAGACTTTCAGCCCACGTCTACCAAAAATTTTCTTCCACTCTACCAACCGTTCTTGAAGGTCTGCCCCACTGCCGGCTACTACTGCCAGGTTATCAGCGTATATCAACTTGTGGAGAATGTCCCTGATCACATCCACTACTGCGAGGAACAACATTTGGTTTATGACACTCCCCTGTCTCGGGCCGACGTCCACCCTGAATTCCTCCGATATTCCCGGTCCGCACAGTATTCTACCTTATGTCTCTTCAAATGTTCCTTCGACCATACTCACGTCATCCTCAGGAACACCCATCCACCTCAATGTTGCCGTAGCCGTAGCCGTAGCCGTCTCCCTCCCTCCCTCCCCCCCCTCCATTAATTTATTGTCCTCTGTGAGAACGAGTGCTTCCTGATGTCCAATCTACATTATTCCTTTACTAATTTTACCTCATGTCCTCTAGTTCTGCTATCCTTCTTGAGTGAGAAAAACATATTTCTATCAATATTTTCATACCCATTCAATATCTTAAAAACTTCAATCTGATCTCCTCTTAACCTCCTTGTCTCTAGAGTTGTTAAACCACATTCTTTCAGGCGTTCTTCATAACTAAGGTCTCTCAGTTCTGGAATCATTTTAGTTGCTCTCCTTTGTATGCGTTCAAGCGTATCTATATCTTTCTTACGATATGGTATTCATGCTTGTATCTTTGATGTGGCACTTTATCAAAAGCTTTCTGAAAATCTAAGTAGGTAATATCTACTGGCGATCCCACGTATATCCACTTAGTGATTTCTTCCAAAAAACATAACATATTTGTTAAACATGACCTCGCTTTAAGGAATCCATGTTGAGATGAATTTAATAATGTATGCTTAACGAGGAAGTCCACCATATGATCTTTAATTAACCTTTCTAATAATTTACAAATCACTGACGTTAAACTCACTGGTCTGTAATTATCTGACTTATTTCTCGAACCCTTTTTAAATAATGGTATGATGTTTGCTTCTTTCCATTCAAACGGAACAACTCCCTCTTTTAATGACAAGTTGAATACTCTTGCAAGTGGTATACTGATTTGTTCTATTGTTTCCATTAGTAATTTTGAAGGAATCCCATCCACTCCCGGTAATGTATTATCCTTCATTGCCTTTATTTTCTTAGCTACCATTTCTGGAGTTACAACTAACGGTCCTAAATAGTCAGATTTAGCCTCCTGAAATTTAGCATCAGCAACTGGTAATGGAGTAATATCTTCTTTGGTAAACACTGAACTGAAGTAACCATTTAGGTCTTCCGCCATTAAAATCCCCTGTGATATTACATTTTTAGAGGTCCAACCTTGTCTTGTACGTTTTGTTTACTGCTGACATATGCATAAAAACTCTTGCTGTCATTTTTTATGTTACATGCTAGTTTTGGCTCATAGCTTCTTTTAGATTGTCTGATTTCAGTTGTTGCTGCATTAAGTGCCTCTTTGTAATTTGCATAGTCTTCTTCCTTTCTGGTACGCCTATAAACCCTCCACATAAGTTTGTTTTAACATTATTTTTCTAATAGCCTCTTTTGACAAGTGTTTCTTTCTACACCGTTTTCCTTGTTTTTGGAAGGGAACAAATTTATCGATGATACTCTCAATTTCATATTTTAGAATATTCCAACATTCAATTGCTGTCTTATTCATCAGCATGTTATTCCAATTTAGCTTTGCTAAGTATTTTCTCATATCTTTGTAGTTACCTTTGTGGAAGTTTCTCTTGTGCGTTTTCTTATTTTTACTTTCTTAGTTTACATTGATGTCAAAATGTATTTGATTATGGTCACTGTTACCCAATGGTTCAAATATTTGTTATGTTATCTCTATGCCTATGTTGTTATGTCTATGTTGGCCCATGATTCAGTTTTTCTTATTTACTATGCTCCTTGCGTTTAAACACACGCATCTATAACCTGTTTCAGAGATGTTGTTCTGACGATTTGATATTGGTTTGTCTGTACTAGTGACCTCTTGTTCTGCTTGAGACACCTCTAGGTAACTCCCCTGCACTTCTAGTTAAACAATGTTTACTACCAAAAATATTTGTCATTGTACCCATTCCACTATCTACTGCTGCTGAAAGTTCGTCCTCGAATACTGCTGCCCCCTTTCCACTTCATGTACATATCAGCCCTCCCAACAAAACTTCCCCATAAATCCACAAATCCAACTTCCTCTTCCCTACATAACTTCTGAACTAACATGTTAATTGCCATCCACCGACAATTTCGAAATTTCTGACCCCTCCTGCGCATTACTGGCAAAATCCCTGACAGTATTACCTGTTCAACCCGCGTCTGTTTTAGTGTTCTGACCAACTGCCTATATTTCCTAACTATGGCAGTTGTGCCCTCCCTCTCTACGTTATTTGTCCCTACGTGTACTAAAACAGATCCACCCTTACCCGAACCTACGATGTTTTCTACCCTCTCAGTTATCGCCTCTATTTTGGCTCCATGCAAACAGACCACCACATCATCTCCCTTGTTTAAGACTCTGTTGGTCTTCCTAACTATCGAATCCCCCACAAACACCCTCGCACTCTTCCTCACCCACTCTATCACTGCTGCAGAATAACTCTTCCGTTCGATCCCTTCCATCACATTCTGTCCTGACCCCTTCCCCCCTGTCTCCTTCGCTCCTGTCTCCCACACTTCTCTCTCCTTCATTCTTGTCTCCCCCACTCCCCTCTCCTTCACTCTGGTTGTTTTCCCTTCCGTCTCCCCACTCCCTTCTCCTTCCCTCCTGTCTCCCCTACTCCCCTCTCCTTCACTCCGGTTGTCTTCCCTCCCGTTCCTTTCCTTCCCGTCTCTTTACGTCCTGTCTCCCTACGACTTGTCACCTTCCCTCCTCTCAGCTTCCTCCCAGGCTGAGGTGAGCTCTCCCTAGCATCTCTCGTGTCTTTTCCCACTTTATCATCTACTATTTTCCCACCGGAACTACTGGCACAACCCCCTGTTCCCTTCCCACCATTGCCACAACGAGCAGCCTCAGCTCTTTCAACTCCACCTCTAGTTCCTTCATCTTCGTACATCCCCTACACTCAAAACTAAAACTATCTGCCTGGACCTCAGCCCAGGACTTCTCGCACCCAGACTTGACGAAGTCCACCCAGTTACTGCAACTGCCACAAATTAAGTGCCTTGTGGCCTATAACCGCCGTTTACACGGCGCCATCATACAATTTAGTTTTAATTAGTTTGCTACGTTAGCCTTGAATAAGGCTGTTTTGTGTTCAAAATAACACTTCAGGCTAATATACTTGCTAACTATGTATTCTATTAAGCTCGCATGAGCAAAAAAAAGCCTGCCACCTAGCGAATACGGAGAACACTGTGTAACAAAACAACGAAACCAGTGTGTACTAATTTACGCAATAAATGCTGTTAATTCCTTTTTACCGAAAACGTTTACTACCACTATGTCAGATATTACCTTATGTATGTGTGATGTTCGCATCCGGAGATGAATACGTACTTCACGTCGTTCGGAACAACAACTACTTTAATCACATATATTTAGACACATTTGCTAGTCTAGCAGGTTATCACAATGTTAGATACAACTAGCATTGAATATGATAATTGCATGCACTGAAAACGTCATTCATTAAAACGACTGAGAGTCTCTAGTTCTAGGTATCTTGATTATATAACTCTATGTTGCTAAGATTATATAATTCAATGTCTCTTGATGTTTATAATCCAATCACTTTACTCCTACTGATCGTAACTTCAAATAATAAGTTCAGTTTCTCAGGTGCTCTTCAGATTCTTCTGGATCTAATAAGATTTGCACTGGGTGTAGAGTTCTGTTCAGGTGTGTGGGGTGATTATATATCTGGTTGAGTTACTTCAGGCGGATCTGCCTGAACAGGTTCTTGCGTTTCAGGAGGCAGTTCAACTGGCAATTCAGGAGGCAGTTCAACAGGCAATTCAGGAGGCAGTTCGGAAATCAGTCCAGGACGCAGTTTCTTCTCAGGCACCGAGATCTCCTCCTTCTCATCATTCACACGACGACTTCTCACATGGTCGACGTGTCTGCGCAATACTCTCCCATCATCAAGGCGGACCCTGAATGACACTGGACCAGTCTGTTCTACAATAACTCCTTGAAGCCATTTTGTCTTGCCAGTGAAGTTCATCACATACACTGTGTCGCCAACTCGGAGTGTGCGATCTTTAGCATGCACGTTGTGAGACTCCACTTGTCTCTGTTGTCGTTGATGGACACGCTGGCCAATGTCTGGGTGTATCAAGTCAAGATGCGAACGCGGACGTCGCCCCAGTAATATCTCTGCTGGAGACAACCCTGTGGTGCTTTGCGGGGTATTCCGGTAACGGAATAAAAACCTGGACACTCTGGTTTCGACTGTTCCTCCTGTCAGTTTCCTTGTTTGAAGGTCAGAAATGCTCTCTCAGCCATACCATTGGAAGCAGCATGATAAGGTGTTACACAGATATGTTGAATACCATTGCTCATCATACAAGTCGCAAACTCCTCACTTGTGAAACAAGTACCATTATCGGTCACAATGGTTTCAGCAATGCCATGGATAGCAAATGTTCGCCTCAAACATTCCAATGTAGCACTTGTTGTTGCATTATGCACCGGAAACACATCCATCCTGGTCCTCATCGACGCGATGAGGACCAGGAACATCTTCCCCTGTAGAGAACCAGCATAGTCTAGATGGAGTCGAGACCATGGTTTCTCTGGCCAATCCCATGGATGTAATCTTGCTTCAGCAGGAGCTGCACGGCTCTCTTGGCAGACAGAACATGTCTTTACTTTATCCTCTAATGCCGCGTCGATACCTGGCCACCAGACCAGACCTCTGGCTAGGGCCTTCATTGCGATACCTGGGTGTGCCTCGTGTAGTCCTTCAATCACACGCGCCCTGCCCTGAGGTGGCACGATTACCCTGTTTCCCCACAGGAGCACTTGATCTTGAACACTGAGTTCAAATGTCCGCTGCATGTATGGTTTCAAATCCTTGTCCGATTTCAAATGTTCTGGAAAACCGCATTGTACCAGTTTCCTCACACGCGACAACAACGCATCTTTGTTTGTCCATGTCCTAATCTGGGACACATTCACTGGGAATTCGTCCATCTCCTCTAGTAGCACAATTGTATCATCGGGTACTGGAGGTGTAGGCACACTCTGTGACATCGGTAGCCTACTCAGACAATCTGCATTTGCAAACGTGGGTCCTGGACGGTAGACAATACTGTAATCATATGCAGCTAGCATAAGTGCCCATCGCTGCAGTCTTGCAGAAGCCATCACGGGAATGCCTTTCTGTGCGTCCAGGATACTCATCAAAGGTTTGTGGTCTGATACCAATTGAAACTTCCTTCCATAGATGTATTGGTGGAATCGTTTTATTCCGAAGATAATGGCTAATGCTTCTTTGTCAAGCTGGCAGTAGTTTTTCTCCGCTGTAGCCAAGGAACGGGAAGCATAAGCTATAGGCTTCTCTGAGCCATCTGGCATGATGTGCGACAGGACAGCGCCTACTCCGTATGGCGAGGCATCACAGGCCAGGTGGACCGGAAGGTTGGGATCGTAGTGTGCCAGTAGTTGACAGGAGGCCAATTGGGACTTGACCGTTTGGAAAGCATTATCTGCCTTCTTCGTTCATGCCCAAGTAACCCCTTTCTGCAGCAGTCGATGTAGTGGCGTTAGTGTCTTTGCGAGATTTGGTAAGAATTTCTGATAATACTGTACCATTCCAAGGAATGATTTCAGTTCCGTCATATTCTGTCGTGCTGGTGCTGACACCAGAGCTTGCACTTTTTCCTCGAGTGGATGCAATCCTTGTGCATCGATACGGTATCCCAGATACTTCACTGATTCTCTCTTGAAGTAACACTTTCCAGCATTCAGTCTGAGTCCAGCCTTGTTAAGTCTATCCAAGACTTTGGAAAGATTGTCATTATGTCCTGCATCATCAACACCAGAGATCAAGATGTCATCAAGTATAGGCAAACATGAGGAATGTCGCGCAGCATACACTCCATGGTACGCTGAAAGATTGCTGGAGCAGTTGATACACCGAAGGGTAAACGTCTGTACTGGTACAACCCCTTGTGTATGTTGATTGTAGTCAGTTTCCTTGACTCCTCATCAAGAACCAGTTGCTGGTAGGCGTTACTCATGTCAAGCTTTGTGAAAGTCTCCCCCCTGGAGAGAGATGCAAACAAGTCCTCAATTCTGGAAATCGGGTAGCAGTCAGGCTTCGCTACTTGGTTAACTGTCATCTTATAGTCTCCACAAATACGTACGGATGACTGATCAGATTTCAGCACGGGTACTATGGGTGCTGCCCATTCAGAGTACTTGACCGGTTCGATAACACCTTGTTCAAGCTCAAATTCTACCCGTTCGCGGAGAGCATAGGCGATATTTCTTTGCTTGTAGAAACGTGGCTGTGCAGGAACTGTGATGTCAATTTTCACTTTGGTGCCCTTGAATTCACCAAGTTCTTCTCTGAACGAACTTCCTACTTTCATGATGGATCCCCAGTCTAGCCTAATTTCCTTAAGCCAGTCACGCCCGAAAAAATTCACTCAATTGGACAATGAGCACTTGGATATCAGCTGATTGATCTCCATATCTGACGTTCACTCTGGCGGATCCCAGGAGGGGTATCTTCTCACCTAAGTATGATCGCAACCTTTCGTGGGCTGGTTCAAGAGGTGGAGGTTCTTCCCATAATTTCTATATGTCTCTTCGTTGATGAGATAAGTTGTAGCTCCTGTATCAACTTCAAGGGTCAAAGGTTGTCCATTTAGCAGCACATTTGCCAAAATTGGGGGCTGCCTCTCCTTTCTCTGTAAATGGAGTGATGGGCTTGTATCTACCTTGTAGATGTCATAATCTGTGCTGTCATGTGCAGTTGCATCAAAGACAACTTGGTTCGTTGCATTTCGGCCTCTGAACCCGCGCCCACGGCCCCTTCCTCCATAGCCAGGGTGAAAGGAACTGCCTCGCTGTGTCTGTCCTTGAGTCGAAGCACTACGACAAACACGTTCAATGTGACCGACTTTACCACATTTTCTGCATGTCACATCTTTATACCGACAGTTTGGAGATGTGTGGTTGAGACCACCACAACGGTCACATGGTCGCACATTCTGACCTAATTTATGTGTAGAGAGTTTGTTGATCTGCCCTTGAGGCGAAGCGGACGACACCTTAGGCGTGTTGACATGACTATGTTGTTTCATGTCTTGCACATGGCGAGCTGCCAGTTCCATGCTTTGAGCTAGCGCAAACGCTTTGTTGTAGTCGAGAGTTTTCTCCGCTAACAACCTGCGTTGTATAGCGTCTTCGTTGATGCCACAAACTAACCGGTCCCTCAGCGAGCTATCAAGGTTGTCTCCGAAATCGCACGTGCCACACTTTCCCTGGGTTGTCTGTCACGTTGATGGAATTTCAGGCGTTCCACTATGATTGAGGGTGTGGGGTGCTGATGCTGGCGCATTAGTTTAACTAATTCGGCGAACGTCTTATCACCGGGTTTTAAGGGCGCACACAAATTTCTGAGGACTGTATAGGCTTTCTTACCCATTTCACTCAGCATAATGGCTATGTTCAAGTCAGTTGCGTTCTCATCAGTGTTTCTAGCAGTGAAACAGTGATCGAGTCTCTCACAATAGATGTCCCAATTGTCCGTATCCGGATCAAATTCGTCGATTTTGCCGAAGGTGGCTGCGTATGCCAGTGGCTGTGCCATAGTTGTTTACGATGCGGGAAACACGTACGCTGTTCCGCCAGTCTGCCGATCAGCAGATCTCAGCCTCAGGTCACGGCCCGTAGAAACAAGGTCCGATATTCTCAAAACAGTTCCAACTGTATCCTCGTCGCCAGTTATGTGATGTTCCCATCCGGAGATGAATAAGTACTACACGTCGTTCGGAACAACAACTACTTTAATCACATATATTTAGACACATTTGCTAGTCTACGCCAGCGGGCTGACGCACATCGACGTTGACCTAAAACCCGCCTGTTTGACGGCTACGGGGAGCATGCATTAACGGATAGCAGGTTATCACAGTATGTAATTTAAGTAAATATATCACCTTATATATATATATATATATATATATATATATATATATATATATATATATATATATATATATATATATGTATATATATATATATATATATATATATATATATATATATATATATATATATATAAATATATATATATATATATATATATATATATATATATTAACCAATGTAAACGATAGTTCGATGCACCAGAGCCACCAGTTGAATTCACGACCTGTAAACAAACTCTCTTTTATCACTCGTTGAGTTTGAATCCGGGAAAAAATACTACCTCTGTTAACAAAAACGTTAATATATGTCTGCAAGAAGTTTGTGAACAGTATATGTATCATATTAATACTTATTCTAACCAATATTCCAATGCTACTGACTATTCACAATGCTATCTCAATTTTCAAATGGTAAACAATCCTATTAAAGCTTGCTGAATTCCCTTACAGAGTCCGAAACTAACTTACTCTAAAATACTGCCTCTGACTAATAATTAACAAAACCTGTTTCCTAATATATGTCTACAATACGTTTGTGTATAACATATATGCAATAGTAATACTTATTCTATTTGATATACCGCGTTTTTCTGTAAATGATCTGCACCAAATTCAAGTCGCTGCACCAAGTCCAAGTAGCCGGAATTCGTTCTTCAATCCGATGTGGCCTTCCCGCTTCTTGAAGAATGTTCCTGCCACGGCCAGCGAGTTTCTAATAACCAAATTTACCAGCTCTCAACCCTCTCGATTCCTTTTTTCCCAATCCGAATCCCCCGATCGATTCTTCTTCTCCCATCACTGCTAAACCAACATATCCATTAAAATCTTCAGCTATCCACATGATCACATGCGCTTCCTCCAATCCCACCATTCTCTTCTGCAGTTTCCTGAAGGCCCTTTTCTCGGTCCCCGCCCTTCCATACACATACATACAAGTTGTTTGTTAACATGCAACAATGATCCTCCTTTGCCATCTCTCCACTCTCACCAGGTCGTTACTGATTTCCTTGCTTTCTAGATCATTTAGCTATATCATAATGTATATACTAGCTACCAATTCGCGAATTTCATCCAGAATACTTAAACCATATCGTAAAAAAATACAATGTCTGAATCTGTGACAAACAACTGCGTAAATATAACATGTATTCAGCAGCAAATAGTATGTATTATTTCAGTTTTTGCATAACAATAACACATGGACCTCATATTCACATATATGATGACAATGTGTGACTTAATGAGTCTGGAATAAAGCATGAATAAAATGTTGTTTATTGATGTGAACGAAGCCGACGCGGTGAGCCAATCATCAACAGGTTTACAACATGTGTCTGCGCCAATAGTGCGACTTGTCCCACGCACACGGAACCAGCAAAACTAGTTTCGTCATCGACCTCATTTATATTAAAATGAATAAAAACAAGGCACTATCTTAAATGCTTTATCGGCGAGTACACACAATTTAAATACAATATGTACTGTATGCGAACATACAAATTTAGCAGACACAAATGTCTAGGTAAAATGAGATATTTAATGCGTCTAACTCGCAAAGCGCGCGTAAAATTCGAAGTTGATGAGATGGGCGATCGCTTGGTTTTGTGACGTCACTTGTGATATTCGTTTATATTCAGTCATTGATTTCTATGCACTGCTTCAGTAAAGTTTCATCCGTGTCATTATGGCGAGTGGTGGCGATGGCAATTTTCCGGAATGCAAATTAAAATGTAAATATTTCGAACCGCTAGTGGCAAGTGATACCGCAGAATCATCTTCTAATTCGGCCCTTTCGGGACAGCTTAGCGACGACAGTAACCTTTGACTTCGATATTTTACTTTCTGACTAAACCATAGAAAACGACCACATAGAGCCGCCAAATGTCTCCTCATATAAATGTGTGTGTGTGTGTGTGTGTGTGTGTGTGTGTGTGTGTGTGTGTGTGTGTGTGTGTGTGTGTGTGTGTGTGTGTGTGTGTGTGTGTGTGTGTGTGTGTGTGTGTGTGTGTGTGTGTGTGTGTGTGTGTGTGTGTGTGTGTGTGTGTGTGTGTGTGTGTGTGTGTGTGTGTGTGTGTGTGTGTGTGTATATATAGGGTTGACATGTGACGAAGTAAAAGTACTTCGTTACAATACTTGAGTAGTTATTTCAAGTAATAAGGCAGTTCGCGATTAGCCGGATTTACTATTTATAGCCGCCTCGGTTTGATTTCGGGAAAGCCGTGCAGCCGTGCGGACAACACCGCCATTTTGACAAGAGTTTATACGCATCTTGTGCTGGTTTACTCTCTGCATAAATACAGATTTTTCGACTTTTAGTTTTATAATATAGATTTAATCTTCTAACATGGTAACGACGAAGCACTGCTGCTATGGAGTCTGTAAAAGTAATTCCCGTTACACCGAGACGGATCGGATGAAAAATGTCTTTTCATTCGATTTCCGAAACCGCATTTGTGTTGCGCGAAAGCCGAACGATGGTCCAACGCATGTAGACGGGAAGGCTTCACACTTGCCTCGATCAATAAAGACACGTACATATGTTCTCTGCATTTTGTTGGAGGCCAGGGCCCCACCACCGACCATCCCGACCCTGTGATTGCATCTGCAACTCCTGCTGAGGTTAGTGTCTCATTGATCAGCTACTTACTTAATGTGGGTGCGGGTCTGACCGCCCCTATTCAGTATTGTATTGTCTGTCAATACACGCGCTGACACAGTGTCATTCTTTGAAATGTGTGTATCCTGTGTCAACTGAACGACACCATATCTAAGAGGCATTATATAACAATGTATATTTTACTATGCCTATTAATAAAAACATTATTTATTTACAGTCAGATGTTTGCCATGGCATAGCATATACTAGTCTATGTAGCCTACATCATTGGCCATAGGCATAGCCTATACAGGTGTACTATAGTGTAGCCTATAGGCATTGCATATACTACGGGCCTTTAGCCTCATTATTTATTTAGGCAGTAATATTGTTATTATAGTACTGCAATTTAATTATTAACAGTGTGCTAAACTGTTACAGAATGAAAAGTCATCACGGAAAAGAAAACTGCCGACTCCTCGATGCAACCTACTTAAACCGAGAAAACTGCAAGCTGCATTCACAGAAAATGAAGCTGCCACCGTTCTCCTTGGTCTCGCTACCACCCGCCCAGATGACACAGGTATGCACTATGACAATATAGTAATAAGAACACTGCATTTGTGCCTAAATCCTCAGAAACTAATCTCAGGGGCGCATTAAAAAATGATTGGTCAATCTTAAAATTTGTAAGCCAGAAGTTGTTAAAAAAATTATGACACCATTGTATATTTGTTCTATTAACCTAAATTACCTAACACTAACATAGAGTGAAGAAGTCCTACTTCTAATTGTAAGTCAAGTCTACTACCAACTACCTTCTCTCCTCCCCCCTCTATATTCCAGTTGTTAAAATCAGCAACTAAACTTATCTTTCTTTTATAACAAAATTATTTATTCTATAACTGGTGTGTATGTCTGGTTCCAGCTGACAGTTCTACTTGTATGCCACCATCGGACTATGAGCTGCGGCATGACAGGCCTGTGTCTACAGGGACTGAGACAGTCGATGAAGGGACTCAGTCTGAACTAGACTCTTTGGTTCTAGAGCTCAAGCTGCAGAACATTATTCTTCAACGAGAAAACACAAAGTTGAAGAGCGCACTCGAGGAACAGCAGCAGGCGACACAAGACAAGGAACAGCAGCAGGCGACACAAGACAAGGAACAGCAGCAGGCGACACAATACAGACCTCCCTTTGGAGTTGATGATGTGCGCAACAATGACAAAAAGTGTAGATTTTACACAGGTTTGTCATGGCTTCAGTTCATGTGTTTGTGGAACTTTCTGGGTCCTGCAAGGGAAAAACTGAGTTACTGGAACCATCAGCCAGTTAAAGACGCATCGCCAAGCAAACGGGCTGGTGTAAAGCGGAAGCTTTCTGCGATGAATGAATGCTTCCTAACTTTGGTGAGACTGCGTGTTGGACTGCTAAGCATGGACATAGCTTATCGATTTAATGTTCCAAACAGTTGTGTGTCAAAAATTGTGACAACATGGATACAGTTTATGTATTTACAATTTGGTGTACTAAGAGAGAGAATGTTTGTGTCTCGCGAAATAGCCAAACTGCATATGCCATCCTGTTTCAGGAAATTTAAGGGTATTCGAGTTATAATAGATTGTTCAGAATTCTTTGTTCAAAAGGCCTCACACTTTGCCAGACAGGGAAACATGTATTCCAGCTACAAAAACCATTCAACTTACAAATGTTTGATTGGTGTTGCCCCAAATGGTGCCATCACATACATTTCACAGTGTTTTGAAGGGTATATTTCTGATAACGAAATTGTCAAAAGAGTGGTTTTCTTGACAAACTAGCGCCGGGGGATTTGATCATGGCTGACCGAGGTTTTACTATTTGAGATATTCTTATGAATAAGAAGGTTGATTTAAACATACCACCATGTCTCAATGGACGGGCACATTTCACTGCCACAGAAGAAATTAACACTAGGCGAATAGCTCGTGTGATAATTCATGTGGAACGAGCTATTGGGAGACTTAAAAATTATCGAATGTTACGTAATGTAATTCCATTGTCCTTACAACCAGTATTTTCACAGATGGTTTTTGTAGCTGGATGTCTTGTTAATTTTCAGGAACCTATTGTGAAGTAGTACCTAATAATGATGAGCTGAGAATGTAACCATTAAGTGCACTAGGCCTGGGATTTCAAATGTAACTGTACATGCCATTAGGCTTGCACTGCACCAAAGTAGAAAATACAACTGAGAAATAAAATCTACCAGTAGTAATATATACACCGGTATATGCTTTAATGTAAAACCATGGCATATTTTATATAGCAATATATGACATTATAATTATCACATCTGCTGATGTGTACATTACATCAAGTTAACATGGTATAAAGTCCATCACTTGTTGCCATTTTGTGTGTGAGCAAATTAGCTCTACCAAAGTAGACAGTACAATTGAGAACTTAAGAATAACAGCCAGTGTACACTTCAATATTTATACCCTGGTATATGCTTTAATGGACAAACCATGGCATATTTTACCGATGCATTACACAGATGCAAATGGAAGTCTACGGGGTAATTTCATCAAGAAAAATTCTGGCAGGAGATAATGACGATGAAAGTGGGTAAGTTTCGCAACAATGGCAGACAAAAACGTAGCATCAAAGACAATCTTTTCTGTGTAAAGACCGAGTGGAGTCCAAACCACAAAGTAGCCCCACTGAACCTCACAAACTCCCATCTGAAGCTGCACTTAATAATGATATGCATGGTTCTTTTTTAAGGCCAAACCATCTGCATTTTTCTGCAGGCAAAATGCCTTCACCTGTTTATCAGAAAAATTATCTATGAAATCACAGGGTGCAACACTCTTTAAAGACATGGGGCATTTAATTTCTAAAATGCCATGACTACTGGTATGTGGATCAAAGAGCAAGCCATCGGGTGACGCCCCAACACCAGGGTACTGACCATTGATCCACATGCCAGTTTTCACACATTTTAGCCCCTTGTTAAAAAACCTGCTGGCAAACTCTTTCATAGCAACCGACTCATATTTATGGCCGTATGTCATGGCAAGCGTTGATGTTGACTCCCACAACTGCCCTTTCAACAGATTCCCCCTCTTAGCGTCAGACTTCGCTACACATATAGCTTTCGCATTTGATGCAGTTACTCTGACTCGCCTCTCGTTTGCCCACCTGGCTGTACCTTGCTCACATGTGAGTAGTACAGGTGCATGGCTGGATGGGGTCAGGTGGTCACACATGGCATTTACCTGCTGTTTGATAATACTCGACTCGGTTTCACTGAGAACAAAGTCCTCATATATTATGGGAAGTAAAGTTTCCCAAGAGGATGGGCCTGGTAGGGGAACTGACTGTAGATCAAGGTACAGCAGTAGCTCTGGCCTCACGCATTGATGACGGACGTGGGTCATACAAGATTACCCCATCGGTCTGACGTTTGCTCGATGCACCAGAGTAACTAATGTCAGTGACCTTACCCGGATTCTTGTCCTTGCGGTTGCACACATTCCACTGGCAGAGCTGAGACGTGCACGCATCATCCCCATGATTGGCATGGTCCAGAACTGCATGGAGCAGTCCACCCACATGGCTACATCTGCCAAGGGCCGCACACTTACATTGGCATGTTGCATTGGTTACAAAACCACTGTTCGTGCTCAGTGTAACTGTCACAATGTAAGCCACCTTCTTCATGCTGGCAAACACTTCAGCCATGACAAAGTATGCATTCTCACTGTGGACATCTTTCACATCAGTTACATGACCACTGGTGTAGTACAGTTCACCTCTATGAACTTCTGCCATCCTACAGTCGGCGATGCCGGGGGACTGGGTTGGTTCGGTTGCTCGTCTCTGTGACATTTCATGACAATATCATGCCACTTTCCACCATCCACAGAGGGGTCGATAATATGCTGCTTGTCAGCAGCAACGACAGCTCGACATCTAAAAACAAAAACATGTATTGCTTATATAATAATAATACCATCATCATAACAAAATGTTCTAGCTAAGTTTCATTATTTTGTCTGCTTCTAGGTATCAGCTACATAATAGTAATGTTTCATAGACATATTACTTTGACATATATACACAATTCCTGAGTAGCCTAAACAAGGCCACATGCACAACATGTATGACCCTTGCCCAGCCTAGTTGTCCATGGCATGGGCACTGACAGCTGCACTATTATTATTGTAAGTTTCCACACGTTATACTTTGATGTTTATGTAACGTGGCTCACTATTTTACTGAATATCAGACAAATTTAACTAAAATCCACAAGTTGACACGGCGCGGTTACAAAAAAGTAGTCGTATAAGCATTATTAGGACAGAGCGATAATTCATTACATCATGATGAATAGGCGTATAAAACACATGCATACCTCTCCAACAAAAGCGACTTCGTTCCGGATCTTTTCAATCCTCGACACTCTAACCATCGGCGTAACTGCAGAACGCTATGCTTTTCGATGTCACTGTACATAAACGCTGCACCAGGCACATCATTCACGGTCAATTCAACAACGCTATCCATTATGTTTGAAGCCATTTTCCCTCGCGAATGTCCGCACGGGGATTCCCAAAAAGGCTCTAGCCAATCAGCGGGCAAGGGGTAAAATTGAATGATGTCATTTAAGAACTGCCTTATTGGCGTGTAACGAAGTAGAATTTTGACTAAATAATTTTTACTTGTAACGAAGTAGTTTTATCTAAAGTAACGCGACTTTGTACTCCGTTAATTTTATTTACTTCGCAATATATTTTCGTAAATTTTTTGGCGAAACCGTTGCTGCCGGTGGCGCTCCACCGTCAACGACATTTCAAAAAACTGTTCATAGCCACCAGGCCAAAAGTTATTAATATCATTCAATCGCATGCCAGTTCGCGATCATATTTGCAAACAAACCTCTCTTAGGGAAATCGACGCAACCACTGTTTTATATCTACGGCAGTGAACGAAGTCTGCCAAATATTGGCATAGCCATAGATCAGGTCAAGGCCGTTGACATGAAATGTCACTTCGAGCACACAAGGATTGAACGCCATCTCAAACCACGATGCAAATGTCTCCGTTGCACCATATAAACTATTAATCAGTAAGTTTCCAATACGTATTATAAATATTAAAATTTGCAATTTCGACAATGTATTGATAATCCCCATACACTGACACAATTCTGATATTCGTGAGCGAACGCGCACCGTGGATCGAGAACGAGATCCGATTTTCGCCCATTGGCATTGTCAGCAACGGCCTTACCGGCTTATTTCAGCATTAAACAGCATTTGACTTTCACGAATAAAATTCATATTGGGATGTTTAATAAATTCATAATAATGATTATTCCACAGAACTAAACAGTAAAGAATTGATACTCTGCCATTTGGCAGCATCTTTTCCCAGCAATGGCTTATTCACGCTGACCCATAAATAATATCAAAGACAGGGACAGGGACCATAACAGGTCACTTGTAATTGCAATTAGCAACAACATTCCTCTGTTGCACTGGTCTTAATTTTATTAAGGGTAGTGTTAGGTAGTATTACTTCTGACCAGTTTCCCTGAGAGGCTACTACTAGTACTGGACTGACCCTCTACCTACTCAGATACAATCACACCTGCGTATACATATCCTGTTGTACAATCTAGCTCCTCCCATAACTCAGTGGAACATGTCGATAAAAAGTCAGATTGTGCCTCATCATTAATTAAGTTCTGTATTTAACTGAAATTATTTGATGTTGTGAGCGCTCATTAAAGTAATGTAATTTTCCAATCATCCAAGTGAGCACCGTGTTCAATTCTTGAGACATAACTACTTGCATTACACATAGAACTTAAACTAAAACAAATAAAATATGCTACCTTACTCTGTGTGTTGCCTATATTACATGTGCAACAGCTGAAGAAAGACACCTGGACACATTTCATTAGTTGTCGAAAAGTTGTTGGAAATACGTTCCACGATCATTTTAAACAACCTTTCCAATTTCAGTTTTCTATAGCAAAGGTCGTGGAGAGCGAGATTATGACGTTGTCGTCGAGTAAGCAATGTGAAAGCGCAAAACGGGTTAGGCAATGTTGACTGCTTATGATGCATTTGCTTTCTGCAAAGAGCCGTTGAACCTCGTCTTGCCACTAATAAGGCGCCTTTAGCAGCTATTTGTTATTGTGAATTCTCAGAGAAACTTCTTTACTGTGTCGAGCATGGCTACAGAGAGCAATCGAGTGTTTAAGTGCGATATCGTACTGGTAAGTTCACAGGAATCTTAGTGAACCGGTAACATGACACGTTAGCCCTGACAAGCTCTGTGTAATCACATCAATTGGTAATAACGTCGTGGATTCAGCCGTGTCTACGTTGTTATTGTTTCAAACAATTTGGTAAATCAGCAACAGCGACATTCACGGTGAACAGCCTGTTCACTACTACCACCCAAACCTGATGCACCATCGGCGTCTGTCGGGTATGCCGCAGAGATTCTTGCAGTAAGTACCAACATAACACTTTATTTTGTTGATGAAATGGCAGATTCCTCCTTTGACGATGCATTTGTAATCTGTAGGATTACAAATAAAACAAATAATTTATGCACGTAAACCTTATGTAACATGCAATTTCCTATTCCTATTCTAATATACGTTCATTACAAGATCATTATTATATAAACGTAGGAACACAATATATGAGCATAGTTATTATCAAGTATTTGTTATGTGTTAGTTTGTGGGCTTGTGTTGATATATCGTAATGCAGTTGGATATTCGTTCGTGGGCCATTGTACTCAATCCTTTCTGTAAATTACAGCAGCATTATCAATGCAGCAAACACCACAAATGAAGTATTACTTTTTTTCATAGGTTTGTTTCCTAGAAAGCTGAACGAATTGGCTTCTTTTTCGGAACATTTTATAACTTTCAGCAAAGTTGTAGCTAACATCAAAAGAAAACAATTTCATTGCAGGAGAAACAAAGCCACTGCTAACGGTAAGCATGTGTGAAGGAGAACCCTTGGTCCCATACAAAAGACACATCATAGGCTTCGAATAGTCCACCAAGGGTGTCTGCGCTCCCTGATTAAATTCAGCTGAAATGGTATCGAATACATATGTCCTTCACATGGCTCACTCACCCAGCGTACATACTATGCTGTTTAAGGATCAGCTGATATAGTCTGGGCATGCTATGAGAATGACTGAAAACATGATTTCCACAGCCATCATCTACCCATTGATTCATGGCCATCATTCAAATAAACGCAACGAGGACTCCTCACGTAAGACAGGCACAAGTTCTGCGATAGGTGACTTTAATACAGCATAGAAAGTATCATGTTCGCATTGAGAGAAAGCTTTTTTAGCAGACATAACCGATTGCTGGGAATGTTCCTTGAGCGTTGTCTAAACCAGACCATACTCTAAGTCCCCATATGTCAAACAAAACATTTCAGGGACCCCCCCCATATACAATATGGCATCCCCCCGCTTTTTCGCTACAATAATGTCAACAGTTATTGCTTTTAAAGAAACCGTGTTCGCTGTTGCAAATGTCATTAGACTGCCTTTTAACTACAACTAATCAAACAAATATATTTAAATGAAATAAATGTCACAACAGAATGTCACAATATGTCAGCTTGTATTTACTGGCACTTGTTTTGAGGAGGACGGACGAGTAATAGATGTTTCCATTGTCTTCTCCGTTTGACGATGCACAACACCAAACTGTTCGCCGCAAAGCTCCACAATGAATCCGCAAGCAGGCGCTGCTTATAGCAGCACCTTGCGGATTCACTGTGAAACTATTACGAAACTCGTGCATATGGTAATCGTGGAGGTTTGTGTTTAATTTTAATTTTTTTATTGTTATGCGACAGTACATTTATTGTTTTGTTAAGAAGACGTTTCACGGTTATAGTTGTTTGTTTCATAGTTAGGTCAGAAACTTAATTGTTTTATTATACCAGGTTATTTAATTAAAATTGGCAGCTCTCTGCGCCCCCCCCTCCTCCTCCCCCAGTTGGCTGAGGACCCCCGGTTGAGAAACGCTGCTCTACCTTCCTTTACTACAAACATTACTCGACGTTGTGTTCTAAAGCGTTTTCATGGATATTAAAAAGCGCTGACAGTGTCAGTGACAGTCCGTTTACGAGGCCTGCTTGTCTTCGATCCGAGTGACGTGGTCGTTGCTGCCCGTGTCGCTTCCTGCGTTCTGGTTCTACGGATTGATAACATCTACACAGCTTCCATTACTGGGAATAATGTTGGCACATCATCCTCTATCAAATATATGTAACACCATGATAACCCAGGGCTGATACCTTCTCCGGGTCGACGTCTAACCAAGTTTTCTCGAAGTCAGGCGACAAAGTCGACTGTGCTTCGTCGATTTGAAGTTTACAGGATTCATTTCCACGAGCCATTTCCTTAGCAAAGTTAGCTGCGTGTTCGCACTACAACCGAATGCCGCACAATAAACCAATCTGACGCTCGGTTCGAAACAACCACTATCGATGTAAGCATAGGTGAATGAATGGAAAATCGCAGTCTCGTTGCGTTTCCATGTCACAAGTGACGTCACATCAAAGCATGCCGATAATCGCCAGGGAAACATGCATACTTGAGGTAGCACAGTAGAACCATTGAGATGTATATTAATATTAAAAAATCGTTCTCACAGAGGACAACTCGTTCTCACAGAGGACAATAAATGAATGGAACAAATTGTCTACAGATTGTGTAACTGCTAGCAGCGTGAATATGTTTAAAAACAAGGTTGACACATATCTCAGGAGGGCGGGTTATAAGTAGATGAACATTGTTGGACTCTCGATAAGCCAATGGCTTCCTTGTCCACTTGCCATCTGGGCCTTTGGCTAGGATGGCAAATCTTGTTAAATCTTGTTAAATAGCATATATGATATATCTATGGGTAGAGCAGAGTATTATTTGGAATTATTAATTATAAATTGTTCGGTGTTGTGGAAATGGAAATATACTGCAAGATATAATCTAATATAATATGGTTTCAAGCAATCGTTGTTTTTAATCACTTTAACTATACTGGTTCTGGTGGGCTCCACCCGACATTTGCCGCAATAGTGGCTCCAAGTGGAGCCACTATTGTGGAACCTGCTAATTGTGTGGCGCCATCTATTGCATGAGGTTGACACCATCCCTAGGAGCGTGCAGTGTCGAGTCTGACACACTTCGGACACAAAAACGCTTGACATTTCAGGGTTCACCTCAAATTCATGATTATAGGTGCGATTTGTAGTCGTAAATGGACCAGGTGTTGGCACTTGGCTACATGGAGTTGGCCCATCGAGTAGGCCTGTATACCCCCTTCCATTTGTGGTAAACGTAAGAATATGTAACTCCACTTTGAACATTCACATGTGATGTGTAACGTCGTTGAATACGTATGCATTATGCATATTACAATGTTTTTGAGCTGTTTCTTTGTGTATCTAAATATGAAAGTACAAGTTTCTTACGCACTCTGTTTGGTGTACAGTACTGTCAATCTCTAATTATGAACTTAGTATATCGATTTGGGTGTAGATCCTTTATCATTCTGGATAAATTTGGTAACAGTTTGTAAATTTCATCCAGAATATAGAAACACTATTGGAAAAATATTGTTTTGATTACTCCCTGAAGCCATATTGTTTTTTCAATTTGAGCAAAGCCGACGCGGTGAGCCAATCGTCAATACGTTTACAATATGTTTCTGTACCAATACTGAGGTTTGTCCTACGCACTCGCAACCAGCCAAGCTAGTTACAATACGGCCATCTACCGGATAACTATGCAATATATTTTTTTTATGTCTTTGGTGACAATGCAGCAAACACTTTATGGAGTTCCCCGCGAGACTTGGCCATAGGAGTAATTGCGTATTTTTGTGTGCGTTATCATTAGACCTTTCGATGATTGAAAACGTCGTGTTTCCAATCGCGGGAACAAGTTGAAAATAGTGATATTAATAATATAATTTATGAAAATATTCGGGAACACTTCAACGTTTGCCAAGTTGGCGCAGTCTGCTGTAGTTTGTGTCCACTGCGTTTGTTAGACATATAGACTTGTGTAGTTCCAGTTGTTGGCAATACTAGTTTGGAATATGAAGACTTGAACGTATCCGGTAAACGCCCCGACAAACCGTCACAAAAATATCTTAGGCTAACTGATTTTTATTATTATGTTGTAAAACTAAGACGTCTGACGTTTCATCGAGATCACACGTTGATGATGGTCAACCGTGCTGAAGTTATGTAGACTAGCAGGGTTGATATAAAAAATATAACAGACGGTGCCCGTGAGTACGTCGAATGTCGACAGACTGTTTTTCCTTTAATGTTTTAGAAGCTATGACAATATGAGTTCTCTTCATGTTGCAGCTCACTGTGTATCGGTTAACTGGGAAAGGTTCAATGTAGCGCATGGTTTAGACAAACCAATGGTGGCACATTTAGTAACCCTTGAAATCACGTCTCCACAAATATTAAAACACAATAATAAATGTACAGGTATGCAATCGAAGCTATCCGAAATAACCCGTGGCGCCTCTGGTGGATAACGTAACAGTGCACACGTAGAACAATCCAGCATCCACGACAACGTGAAGCCGATGTTAGTCCGCAGATATATTACTGTGTCAATAAAGAATACGTCGTTTCAACAATAATGCTTACCTGCTACTCATATTTAACAAACGTCACAACGCTAGCATCAGAACACACAACATGAAAAATTTCAAACGCGATCGAGCACTCGTTGACATAATTTCCTGTATATATAAGCGACTGCTTCGGCGCATGGCAAAACATCGCGGGAATGTGTTAGGTGTATGACTGTTCATTTTACTCAAAATATATCAGACACTCAGGTATATAAATAGTACACCACGACACGTATACTGTTCATGTTTCTTTCTCGGTTTGATGCAATTTTGTAAAACACATCGTCAACACTGGACGTGCGTGCAATAAGGCGGCCAGCTGCGCTCGCAAGCAAACGTGAGTCGCCATTTTGGTTGTGTGCTGTCCTGCGATGAAGTAAAGATAAGATCGCTGTTAATTGAATGACCAACATTAGCTTAATTGTGTTGTTTCCTTGTAGCACTGTCGGTGTCTCACTGAAGCAGCTCATCTTTAGAGAGTATTAATGTCATATGCAGAGTCACCCCTGCTTTATTGTTGCTATGACATACAGAGCAGCGTTGTCCGATAACATGTTGTTGTTACGTTAGTGCTACTGGTTTATATTTAACTTATATTTAACGCAGTGTATGTGGTGATGAATTTTAAAGTGCACGGCATAACGTCCATGTTGGTAAAATATTACACTGGATATTCAAACTCGATATTGCACTGGAGAGGACTATTTTATCTACAACTTTAAAATGGCGTGCCACAGAATACGCCACTGTGTAGCGCATTAGGCCTCTGTTAAGATTGAAAATAGTTCCATATTTCTTATATTTATTTTTTATCCATTCGTTTATAATTAAAACAGGTTTTAATGCAGAATGAATTGTTTATCGAATCAAACACAGCTATTCTCAACAAGATCGATATACTAAAGTATAGCCTAGTAACCAGTAGCTAAGATTCACCGATTTTATTACCGGAACGGTACGTACTGCGAATTGTAACTTTATCGGAAGGTTTATTCCAGAAATATGCCAAACTTAGCGAGTATTGCGCATTTCGAGTACTCATTATAATGTTTGCAGTGTCACTCTAAAAGTGCAGCTTGGACAATGTACGACCGAATACCGAGCATTATTGTAGAGACATATTAGTTACTTGCATGTAGCATGGCTAAAGTGATCAACCGAAGTTTTAAGGGCGAAATCGTAATGCTAAGTTCACAGGAATCATGGTGAACCGGTTATCTGACACCATCGCCATGACATGCTCTGAGTAATCACATAAATGACTAATAACGTCGTGGGTTTAGCTGTGCTTACATTTTATTGTTTCAAACAATTTGGCAAATTCAGCAACAGCGATCGTGTGAAGAAATTCACAGTTGACAGCTTTTTTACCTCCACCATCCACTAGACACCTTAGTGCAGCATTGGCGATTGGAGGGTCCGTCACAGAGATACCTTTTGTAGTCACCAGCACAATACGTGCTGATGTACTGACAACGCCATCCATTCTTGGTGCATCTGTAATCTGTCGGAGTATTAATAAAGAAATATATTATTTACACACGTAAACTTTTGCAACATTCAATTTCCTATTCCGATGACATTCGTTTTACGTTTATTACAATATACATATAAACCTAGGAATACAATATCTTAAAATAGTTAGTTTATAAATATGTGTTTACGTGTTAGTTAGCGTGCCTGTGTTTATAAATCGTAATGTAATTGGGCATTCGATCTTGGGCCAATGTACTCACACCTTTCTGTAAATTATATTGGTCAAATACTATGCAACACTGCGTTAACTGCTGCTTAGAGTCGAAGCTTACCCGATGCCTGCGCGCCACTGATGGCAACCAGCAGCATCATCAACGCAATCACCACAATTGACGTCTTCATTTTTTCGTAGGTTTGTTTTCTGGAAACCTGAACAAATTGGCTTTTTTGTGAAAATTTAATCCATAATAAGACAAACTTTCAGCAAAGTTTTAGTTAACATCAACAAATGCCACTACAGGAAGAAGCTAATGGTAATCATATGTAAGGATAACCCTTGGTCCCATAAAAAAAAACACACCATGGCCTTCGAATATTCGATTAACGCCAGGTGACATATAAAGAATCGAATACATCTGTCCTGCAGATGGCTCATTCACCCAGCATACATACTGTACTGGCTAAGGCCCATCTGATATCGTCTGGGCATGTTATGAGAATGACTGACAACATGATTCCCAGGGCCATCATTTATCCTAAATTGCTTCATGGTCATCGTTCAGAGGTGGCCAAATAAATACCAAAAAAAGACTCTTCACTTAAGACAGGCACACGTTCTGCGAGATCCCAGTCAAAGCCAGGGAGGCTATTGTCTCAGCTAAGTCACTATAGCCATCCAATAATTCCCGGAAGGATACCTCCATCCTAGAGCAAAATACATTCATTGCACTGCAAAAGAAGTATTGGCGTCATCCGCAACGCAAACAATAACATGTAATTTTTGCAGATACAACCTTTTCAAGCGATAAATGTGGAAGGACGTGTATATCTACGATCGGCTTTTTCAGCCATACCACACATTACTGATCGCCGAAGAAGGTCACATACCACCAAACAGACACAGTCTTTCCTACTGTGTTCACATGTTATGTGTATCATACTTCACACATTGAATGGATTTGTTCAGAAATATAGCATCAAAACAATGAACGTTTGCAATGGTGCAATGGTGAACTCATGTGTACATATCTAACACAGAAACGTCGTTACTCTTCATGAGAAATATAACGACTGGTTGATTCAGAGTGTGTCATGTCCATAATTACCTTAATTACTAATTAATAATTTCCTGCTCTACGTCTTCATAAAGGTATAAACATGATAAATCGACATAGTGTTGTTATTAAAATGTACTTCTAGTTTTGCACAATGTATACGTGTGACTATAATACAGTAAATTAAATATCATTCATGTTAAAAATGATTATGTTTTGTGTCCTGGTTTCTTGTCTAAAGCAAAATTCAATACACAGTGCTAGCAAGCAAAACACTAATGTTTATATCGCCTGTAAACTAATAGAAACAGAGGAAACCACCACATTGTTTAGCACCTTAAGGAGACAAGCAAGCTGCAACGATAGTTATCAAAATAGGCCTAATAACAAACAACAAGTGGTAGCAATAATCGTAATAACATAATATGCATAATATGCATTAAGTACTTAAAGTCGGCTTACATATGCGTCGCGGAATATGCAGTTCGTTGAAGTACGCAAGCAGAGGCTCAGAACTGTGCTTGTTTGAGGATGTTGCTCATCGCTTTTATACTAGATCTCAAGACACTTTTTTCCGAATGATTGTCACAGTCATAAGACGTCCAAAAGAAACGGCTTGGCCAAGCCCAGATTTATGATGGCATCATTGATAGATGCGGTCGTAGAGGGGCGAGCGTGTGAAATCAAAGTTGTGCTTTACTGGCAGCAATATTGCAAAACAAGGATTGCAGTGAATTAAATATGTAAAGTCTTGTTACAAATATTGTCCAATCAGAACTACAAATTATGTTTTCTTCAAAATTACTTTTAACATAACAATTGATACAACTCACCTGTAACATTGAAACTGGACATTCGTGTGAATATATGTTATCATGCTGTGTGACAACATATGGTGTATCATTTATAAGTTATAGAAGTGGCCCATATTACCAGTATGCTCGTATTACTGAAATTTCCCATATATATATATATATATATATATATATATATATATATATATATATATATATATATATATATGTTATATATTATATATATATATATTACTTTTAACATAACAATTGATACAACTCACCTGTAACATTGAAACTGGACAATCGTGTGAATATATGTTATCATGCTGTGTGACAACATATGGTGTATCATTTATAAGTTATAGAAATGGCCCATATTACCAGTATGCTCATATTACTGAAATTCCCCCTATATATATATATATATATATATATATATATATATAATGCCTTGCTCTTGCATTTTGAACGGCTCTATTGTCTGGTTTACCACAAATTATTCATCAATGTTAATGTATCTGCTAATAACACTTTATACTCAAGTGTATTCTATAATACATGTACAATAATAATAATAACAACAATAATGATAATAATAATAAATAACAACAACAACATTAATAATAAAAATAGTAACAACAAATACATTTATACTAATAGCCGGTAAATTCATTCAGTGAGTCAATATTCATGAGAAGAGAAATGATGGAGAGTATGACACGTCAACCTGTGTGTAGAATGATTTGAGATAGTGGGGTGCAATAAATAGTGTAATTGCTTTTGCATCACATTCAGTCCAATATAATATGTACTGATTCTGCACAGTTGCAGCATATACACATATAGACAGTATTCAGTATATAGCAGTAACGGTAGCAGTAGCAGCAGCAGTAGTGGTAGCAGTAGCAGCAACAGTAGCTGTAGCTGTAGCTGAAGCAGTAGCAGTAGCAGTAGCAGTAGCAGTAGCAGTAGCAGTAGCAGTAGCAGTAGCAGTAGCAGTAGCAGTAGCAGTAGCAGTAGCAGTAGCAGTAGCAGTAGCAGTAGCAGTACAGTAGCAGTAGCGGCGGCGTCGGCGTCAACAACAGCAGCAGTTGCTGTAGCTGTAGCTGTAGCAGTATCAGTAGCAGAAACGGAGGCGGCAGTAGTAGCAGCAGTAGCTGTAACTGTAGCTGTAGCTGTAGGAGCAGCGGCGGCGGCGGCGGCGGCGGCGGCGGCGGCGGCGGCGGCGGCGGCGGCGGCGGCGGCGGCGGCGGCGGCGGCGGCGGCGGCGGCGGCGGCGGCGGCGGCGGCGGCGGCGGCGAAAGTAGCAGCAGCAGCAGCAGCAGTAGTTGAAGTAGTTGGCCGCCGTCCAATAATTATTACAAATACTGCGCAATACAACAACTTGTCATTTCGGCAGTAGCAGGTGCGTTAAGTTGATTTGACATTTAATGTGACAACCGTAACTATTTTTACAAGCCACTCTTTAAAGGGGCGGACCGTGAATGTATGTATGTCTGAATTATTGGTTTTAAAATAGCGCCAACACGTTCAAACATCTTTACAAAATGCGATAATTTGCGATCGGGCGAGTCTATTTCTAGCTCACAGTAAGCTTTCTCACAAGACGTTCACAGACCATGCAGTTGTAGTGTTAATATGTAGTACGTTCTTTATATATATATATACATATATATATATATATATATATTATATATATATACATATATATATATATATATATATATATATATATATATATATATACAAATATACATATATATATACACATATATATGCATATATATATATATATACATATATATATAAATATATATCACTATATATATATATATATATATATATATATATATATATATATATATATATATATATTGATATATATATATATATATATATATATATGCATATATATGTATATATATATATATATATATGTATATATATATATATATATATATATATATATATATATATATATATATATATATATATATATATATATATATATATATATGTGTATATATATAATATATATATATATATATATATAATTATATTCTATATATAAAACAATTATCCGGACTATTGTGTCTAAAATTGATGGAAATGCTCCACATGTTGTAAAATTGAAAATATTTCAGGGTAATTGCTGACCGGGTGACATACATAAATGAACAGTAGATCTGTTTCTTACATTTTGGTATCCAAGAAGTGCACTAAGAGGGGTCAACGAAACTTTGTTTTCAACTCTTTCTGTATATCATGTGACGAACTATTGCGCATTATAAAATGTGCGAACAAACGACATTCTAGTTTTACTTTACGGTGTTTACTGACTTCGACAAACATACAGTGCCCACAGTCTGAAAGTGTCGAAACTCAAACACAAAACTATATGTATAGAACCATTTTGTTACAGGCATGCTACCATTTTAGAAGATATTCACTATATAAGGCAGTTTTAGGCAGATTCGATGCATTTACAGATTCTTCCCAGGTTCGACCATCCTGTTTCATCGCAGGAACCAGAACAGCGATCAGCACCTTTGAAAAAAGTAGTTCCCCGTTCACCCTTGTGCACCAAACACAATTGTGAAATATACGTATGCTGCCACGCACGCAACGCTGCAGTAAATGTCTATGTGACTTACAACTGCTCACAAATAACGTCGCCTCTCCGACGACGCTGCGCAACACAGTTTTTTTCCCAACCGCAACGTATTGTCGCGAATAAAAACAAACAGAAAGACAAAGGCTGCTTCGGCCAAGGTGTTGCCATTTTCAGTGGTGTGACTATAACTGTGAATAATGTGAATGCTTGTAATTGAAAATATCTTAACAAGATTCATTTTGTTTTCTAACTATGTAATTCCGTGTTTGCGAGTAATTCTTTATGTTATTGTATATTGTGTATGTACATTACTTTGAAATTAGTTGAATTGCAATGAACAAGGGGACACAGATTTACCCAAACAGAATGAAAAATAAATCAATGTATCCAACCTTTGCATATGATCTTTAAGAATGTGATTTATATAATTTAAAAACATGTGAATTAATTGTAATTTGATTAATTGATTAATTAAGTTTGTTCAAATCAAATGTCCCTTATATGGTAAACGCGCGTGGTTAGAATTCGTTAGAACACAACATGGTAGAGCATGACAACTAGCACTAATGGTAGAGCATGACAACTAGCACTAATGGTAGAGCATGACAACTAGCACTAATGGTAGAGCATGACAACTAGCACTAATGGTAGAGCATGACAACTAGCACTAATGGTAGAGCATGACAACTAGCGCTAATGGTAGAGCATGACAACTAGCACTAATGGTAGAGCATGACAACTAGCGCTAATGGTAGAGCATGACAACTAGCACTAATGGTAGAGCATGACAACTAGCGCTAATGGTAGAGCATGACAACTAGCACTAATGGTAGAGCATGACAACTAGCACTAATGGTAGAGCATGACAACTAGTGCTAATGGTAGAGCATGACAACTAGCACTAATGGTAGAGCATGACAACTAGCACTAATGGTAGAGCATGACAACTAGCACTAATGGTAGAGCATGACAACTAGCACTAATTGTAGAGCATGACAACTAGCGCTAATGGTAGAGCATGACAACTAGCACTAATGGTAGAGCATGACAACTAGCGCTAATGGTAGAGCATGACAACTAGCACTAATGGTAGAGCATGACAACTAGCACTAATGGTAGAGCATGACAACTAGCGCTAATGGTAGAGCATGACAACTAGCACTAATGGTAGAGCATGACAACTAGCGCTAATGGTAGAGCATGACAACTAGCGCTAATGGTAGAACATGACAACTAGCACTAATGGTAGAGCATGACAACTAGCACTAATGGTAGAGCATGACAACTAGCGCTAATGGTAGAGCATGACAACTAGCACTAATGGTAGAGCATGACAACTAGCGCTAATGGTAGAGCATGACAACTAGCACTAATGGTAGAGCATGACAACTAGCACTAATGGTAGAGCATGACAACTAGCGCTAATGGTAGAGCATGACAACTAGCACTAATGGTAGAGCATGACAACTAGCACTAATGGTAGAGCATGACAACTAGCACTAATGGTAGAGCATGACAACTAGCACTAATGGTAGAGCATGACAACTAGCACTAATGGTAAAGCATGACAACTAGCACTAATGGTAGAGCATGACAACTAGCACTAATGGCACGCGGGGTCGTACTGAGATATTGTGGAATAAACCCAGTAGTTATGACATAAGAAAAATACCTTCACACAACCTTCCAGTACTGGAACAACCTTACACAGTCAACCAGACTAATAAATTATGACGAAGCAGAAACAAGAGTATTACAAAACAAACCTTTATATAGCTATTCAGAACCCGATGGCAAGTCATCCCGGCAAGTTACGAAGCCAGGGCACTAAAAGTGTTCAATGTTTTTATGACAAAGGTGTTGGTTGGGTCACCGTGAAGTGTGATTTCTTCAACGCGCAGACTCAAGTACACATATGACAAAACCACACTACGGAATACACGACCCAGTGGAGACGTTGATGCAGCGAGCGACCACCACAATCGTCTCTATTATCTTGTTTGGGTGAATATCAAGTAAAGTCGATACTTGAGGGGATACTGACAGGGCAAAGATACAGAGGGAAGCCACGATAAAGATGGGAGAGGGGCACCATTGAAGTATTTGGATATTGGTAGAATAGATGGAAAAATACATATATTTCTATAAAAAGATTTGGGCAGCGACGTCGTGAATATGATTTACAAATTGAAGAGAGGCTCGCCAAATGTACTGATATCGTCAAAATACAATTTATTCTACCAAATACCAGCGTGAAATGCAGCTATTTGCGAGCTTTTACATCCACAACGATTCAACATTCTTCCCCTCATTTCGCACGACCAGCTACCCGTCTGCACATCCAGTGGGTCCCGTCTGCCAATTCAAGAACAAGACGCGTACACATCAGACAATGTCTGTGTTTCGGCTTGCTAGGCGCCGAGGTAAAGCGTCGCATAAATAAATATCAGGGGGTGAGAAAGAGAGCGAGGGTGTTTGTGGGGGAACCAATAGTCAGGGAGACCGACATGGTCTTAAACAAGGGAGATGACGTGGTGGTGTGTTTGCCTGGGGCCAAAATAGAGGCGATAACTGAGAGGGTAGAAAACATCGTGGGTTCGGGCAAGGGTGGATCTGTTTTAGTACGCGTAGGGACAAATAACGTAGAGAGGGAGGTTACAACTGCCATAGTTATTTTTACCAATAATAGGAAGGAAGGGTCACATATATCGAAATTGCCGGGGGATGGCACTAGTACAGAAACTATGTAGGTAAGAGGAAGTTGGATTTGTGGATTAGTGGGGAAGTTTTGTAGGAAAGGCTGATATGTACATGAAGGATGGGCTACATCTAAGTGGAAAGGGGGCAGTCGTATTTGCGGATGGACTCACTGCTGCAGTAGACAGTGGCATGGGTAACATAACAAATAGTTTTGGTAGTAAACATTGTTTAAACTAGAAGCGCAGAGGGAGAGATGCCTCAAGCAGGAAAATAGGCCACTAGTACAGACAAACCAATAACAAAATGTGGATGGGGACTAACAATTTCCATTTTTAATTCAGGAGACCTTCCTTACTCAGCACGTGCTAGAACCAACCCGTGGAGAAAATGTGTTATATATAGTTTTATCATCACAAAAAAATTAGTGGACAATGTAAAAAATACATGAACCATTAGGTAACAGTGACCATAATCAAATACATTTTTACATCAATGTAAAATCAGAAAGTAAAAATAAAAAAAACGTATAGGAGAAACTTCCACAAAGGTAACTAGAAAGATATGCGAAAATACTTAGTAAAGCTAGATTGGAATAACATGCTGATGAATAAGACCGCAATTGAATTTTGGAATATTCTAAAATATGATAATAATTTATCATCGATAATTTTTTTCCTTAAAAACAAGGAAAACGGTCTAGAAAGAAACACTTGTCAAAATAAGCAATTAGAAAAATAGTGTTTAAGCAAACTATGCGGAGGGTTTATAGGCATACTAGAAAGGATGAAGACTATGCAAATTACAAAGAGGCACTTGGTCTAGCTACACATGAAATTAGAAAATCTAAAAGAACCTTTGAAAAAAATTGGCAGGTAATATAAAAATGACAGCAAATGTTTCTATGCTTATGTAAGGAGTAAACAGAAAGTTCGAGATAACGTCGCACCACTGGATAACAACAGTGGAAACATAATTTCAGAGCGGGTTTCAAATGGAAGAGATCCTGAATGAGTATTTCAGCTCAGTTTTTACCACAGAAGATATCAGCTCACTTCCAGTTCCATTTACTAAATTTGAGGGCAGTAAATCAGAACATTTAGGGCAGTTATTTGTAACTCCTGAAATGATAGCAAAGAATATTAAGAAGAAGAAAAATAATAAATCACCGGGTGTTGATGGGATACCACCAAAACTGCTTAAGGAAATTGTTGAGCAAATTCGTACACCACTTGCAACATTGTATAACTTGTCACTAGAAGAAGGAATAGTTCCTTCAGAATGGAAAGAAGCAAACATTACGCCGCTATTTAAGAAGGGATCGAGGAACAAGCCAGACAATTACAGACCAGTGAGATTAACAGCAGTTAGAGACCACATGGTGGAATTCCTTATAAAACATAAATTAATAAATACATCTCAACACGGGTTCCTAAAAGGAAGTTCATGTCTAACCAATATCTTATGTTTTTTGGAAGAAATTACAAAGTGGGTAGTTGACGGGTCACAAGTGGATGTTGTCTACTTAGATTTTCAGAAAGCTTTCGATAAAGTGCCACATCAAAGATTGTTACTTAAACTAAAAGCCCATGGTTTTAACAAGATTTAACAAGATTTGCCATCCAAGCCAAAGGCCCAGATGGCAAGTGGACAAGGAAGCCATTGGCTTATCGAGAGTCCAACAATGTTCACCTACTTATAACCCGCCCTCCTGAGATATGTGTCAACCTTGTTTTTAAACATATTCACGCTGCTAGCAGTTACACAATCTGTAGACAATTTGTTCCATTCATTTATTGTCCTCTGTGAGAACGAGTGCTTCCTGATGTCCAATCTACATTGATCCTTTACTAATTTTACCTCATGTCCTCTAGTTCTGCTATCCTTCTTGGGTGAGAAAAACATATTTCTATCAATATTTTACCCATTCAATATCTTAAAAACTTCAATCTGATCTCCTCTTAACCTCCTTGTCTCTAGAGTTGTTAAACCACATTCTTGCAGGCGTTCTTCATAACTAAGGTCTCTAAGTTCTGGAATCATTTTAGTTGCTCTCCTTTGTATGCGTTCAAGCGTATCTATATCCTTCTTACGATATGGTCTCCATGCTTGTATACAGTATTCTAAATGAGTTCTAACTATTGCTTTATAAAGAGGTATAATTAACTTTTTTCCCTTGTATGTTATGTTTCTTCTAATCAATCCAAGAATTTGATTACCCTTTGAAGCTGCAATACCACACTGCTCTGAAACTTTCATATCAGTGCTTATTGTAACTCCTAAGTCCTTTTCTTTTACAGTAGTACCCAGAACAGTATCTCCCATTTTATAGTTTACATTCAAGTTCCCATGTCCTGTATGTAGGCATTTACATTTCCCAAAATTGAACAGCATCTGCCATTTCTCAGACCATTTCACTAATCTGTCTAGATCGTTTTGTAAATGTTGTTTATCACCATCAGTATTAACCTTTCTAAACAGTTTTGTGTCATCCGCAAATTTCAGTACGTTACTTGTTATACTGTCGTCCAAGTCGTTGATATAAATTAAGAATAATATAGGTCCTAATACTGATCCTTGAGGTACCCCACTCAAAACCGATTTCCAATTTGAAACTTCTCCATCAACTACAACTCGTTGTCTTCTGTCAGTCAGCCATTGTTCTATCCAGTCAGTTATGCTATCCCCGATACCATGGGCTTTTAATTTAAGTAGTAATCTTTGATGTGGCACTTTGTCAAAAGCTTTCTGAAAATCTAAGTAGATAATATCTACTGGCGATCCCACGTCTATCCACTTAGTGATTTCTTCCAAAAAACATAACATATTTGTTAAACATGACCTCGCTTTAAGGAATCCATGTGGAGATTAATTTAATAATTTATGCTTAACGAGGAAGTCCACCATATGGTCTTTAATTAACCTTTCTAATAATTTACAAATCACTGACGTTAAACTCACTGGTCTGTAATTCTCTGACTTATTTCTCGAACCCTTTTTAAATAATGGTATGATGTTTGCTTCTTTCCATTCAAACGGAACAACTCCCTCTTTTAATGACAAGTTGAATACTCTTGCAAGTGGTATACTGATTTGATCTACTGTTTCCATTAGTAATTTTGGAGTAATCCCATCCACTCCCGGTGATTTGTTATCCTTCATTGCCTTTATTTTCTTAGCTACCAATTCTGGAGTTACAACTAACGGTCCTAAATAGTCAGATTTAGCCCCCTGAAATTTAGCATCAGCAACTGGTAATGAACTAATATCTTCTTTGGTAAACACTGAACTGAAGTAACCATTTAGGTCTTCCGCCATTAAAAACCCCTGTGATATTATATTTCCAGCACTGTCTTCTAGAGGTCCAACCTTGTCTTGTACGTTTTGTTTACTCCTGACATATGCATAAAAACTCTTGCTGTCATTTTTTATGTTATATGCCAGTTTTTGCTCATAGCTTCTTTTAGATTGTCTGATTTCAGTTGTAGCTGCATTAAGTGCCTCTTTGTATTTTGCATAGTCTTCTTCCTTTCTGGTACGCCTATAAACCCTCCACATAGTTTGTTTTAGCATTATTTTTCTAATTGCCTCTTTTGACAAGTGTTTCTTTCTACACAGTTTTCCTTGTTTTTGGAAGGGAACAAATTTATCGATGATACTCTCAATTTCATATTTTAGAATATTCCAACATTCAATTGCGGTCTTATTCATCAGCATGTTATTCCAATCTAACTTTGCTAAGTATTTTCTCATATCTTTGTAGTTACCTTTGTGGAAGTTTCTCTTGTACGTTTTCTTATTTTTACTTTCTGATTTTACATTGATGTCAAAATGTATTTGATTATGGTCACTATTACCCAATGGTATAGGTAATGATGTAATCAACTGGATAGAAAAGTGGCTTACACACAGAAGACAGAGAGTAATAGTAGATGGTGAGATTTCAAACTGGAAATCTGTTCTGAGTGGGGTATTATGGGGATCAGTATTACGCCCTATACTGTTTTTAATATGTATAAATGATTTGGAAGATGACATATCTAGCAAAGTACTGAAATTTGCAGATGACACAAAAGTATTAAGAAAAGTTATTAATGTTACAGATAAACAAAGTTTACAGGATGATATAACTAAATTAGGTAAACGGTCAGAAAAATAGCAAATGTTATTCAAAACATGGACACAAAATATAAAATGGGGGATGCTGTACGAGGTAGAACCACAAAAGAAAAGGACTTAGGAGTAACATTTAGTGCTGACATGAAAGTTTACGAGCAATGTCGGATTGCTGCTTCGAAAGGAAATCAAATTCTAGGGCTAATTAGGAGAACTATCATGTATAAGGAGAAACAGCTAATTGTACCCCTGTACAAAGCAATAGTTAGATCACATTTGGAATATTGTATTCAAGCATGGAGGCCGTATCGTAAAAAGACAAGCTAGAAAGAATACAACAAAGAACAACTACAATGATTCCAGAACTGAGATACCTTAGTTACGAAAGTCGCTTATTACAATGTGGTTGGACAACACTAGAGACCAGGAGACTAAGATGAGACCAAATAGAAGTGTTTAAAATAGTGAACAGTTATGAGCATGTTACTAGGAATATGTTCTACACACTTAAAGAAGGCAGTAGAACCAGAGGACACAAAGCAGCATTAGTTAAAGAGCAGTGTAGGTTGGACAAGAGAAAGTACTCTTTCTCACAGAGGGTGATAAATGAATGGAACAAACTGCCAAATGATTGTGTTAATGCTAGTAGTGTGAATATGTTTAAAAATAGAATTGACAGATATTCGATATGTGCGGGCTACACATATAATATGAGAAAAGTGTTGGACTCTCGATAATCCAGTGGCTTCCTTGTCCACTTGCCATCTGGAACTTGTTGTATCTTGTTAAATGTTATGAGAATGACTGACAACGTGATTCCCACATCTTCTACCTTAAATTGTGTCATGGCCATCGTTCAGAGGTGGCCAAATAAACGCAACGAGGACTCCCCACGTAAGGCATGCACAAGTTCTGCGATATGTGACTTTAATACAGAATAGAAATTATCATGTTCGTATTGAGAGAAAGCTTTTTTTGCAGACATAACTGATTGCAGGAGATGTTCCTTGAGCGTTGCCTAAGCCAAAACAAAACATTCCAGGGATCCCCCCACCGACATACGATATGGCACCCCCCCCCCGCCTTTCCGCTACAATAATGTCAATAGTTATTGTTTTTTAAAGAAAACGTGTTCACTTTTGAAAGTGTCATTAGACTGCCTGGTAACTGTTACTAATCAAATAAACATATTTAAATGAAACAAATGTCACATTAGATAAATGTGTCAGCTTGAATTTACTGGCACTTGTTTTGAGGAGGATGGACGAGTAATAGATGCTTCTATTGTCTTCTCCGTTTGACGATGAACAGCACCAAACTGTTCGCTGCAAAGCTCCACAATGAATCCGCAAGGAGGCGTTGCTTATAGTAGCACCTTGCGGATTCACTGTGAAACTATTGCGGAACTGTTGCGTATCGTAATCGTGGAGTTTTAGTTTTAATTTTTCGAACGTTATACGATAGTACATGTATGGTTTTGTTAACGTGATGTGTATATATGTATATTAAATACACGAGGAGAAGCTTGACGGCTATAGGTGATCGTTTAAATAGTTAGGTTAGACATTTTTTTACCAGGTAATTTAATTAAAACTATACTTTTCCCCTGCCATCTCGCGGACCCCTTGGCAGCTATCTGCGCCCCCCCCCCCGCACCAGTGGGCCAAGGACCCCCGGATGAGAAACTTGACTATAAACATTCCTCGACGTTGTGTTCTAAGTAGGAAACAACTCAACAAAATCAAAAACAAGCTCGTACATATCATTCCGAATACGTTTTGAGTCCTGGTTTCTTGATGAAAACTTAACTTATATAGAAATACTAAAATTATTAAAACTTCCCGCATTATCATATAGACGTCTACGAGGCGAAATTATTTAAGTTTTGAAAATTATACACATTCTCTACGACATTGAATGTTCACCTAAACTCTTAAAATGGGGGGATGTATCCTTCGGGACAGGAAGCAGAGGGAACACGCTAAAATTATTTACTGAAAGAGCAAAAACAAATATAAGATAAAATGCTTTTCCAATGAGAGTGACTGAACCTTGGAATTCCCTCCCGGAAACAGTCGTTCAAACAAAATCATTGACTACTTTTTAAAACCGCCTGGACAAATTCTGTTCCAATCAGGAATTTGTTTTATTTCGAAGCAATATTATAACAGGAACCGGAATTCTTAAACTATTAGTAGACGAAGAAGAAGATATAATCATTGAGGAGTCACAAGAATCCTGCGAACAGGACCACCTTTTAAGGTTTCTTAAGGTAAGGTATAGCCCAGGGCTGCTATCTTCTCCGAGTTTTTTTAAGTCAGCCGAGTAAAGTCGACTGTGCTTCGTCGGTTTGATGTGTGCTGGCTTCATTTCCACGAGCCATTTCCTTAGCAAAGTTAGCTGCGTGTTCGCACTACAACCGAATGCCGTACAATAAACCAATCTGACGTTCTGTTCGAAACAACCACTATTTTTATGACTCCTCAATGATTAGATCTTCTTCATCGTCTACTAATAGTTTAATTCCGGTTCCTGTTTTAATGGTGCTTCGAAACAGCCAAAACGTCCCCCTGCCAATTCAAAAACAAGACGTGTACGGATCAGACGTATGTGTTTCTGCTTGCTAAGCGCCGACGTAAAGCGCCGCATAAATAAAAACACCAAGCCATGCCTAGTCATAACTAATAACATGTCATAGCACAACACGTGGTGATGAAAAGACAATTTCCTTTTGACAGAAAGCGAATAGTTATTTAATCGACTGAGAACAAACAAATTGTTGTTAAACGTGTATTGACTTTAGCTAAATACTTAATTAGTTGTAAGACTTCACATGTAGACACACCAGAAATTACAAGTTAGATGGAATGACGTAATGTCAAACCAATTCAGTGTTAAGATTAAGGTTCGCCAAGGAGTTGTTATTTCTCCACTTCTATTTGGAGAACCTGGGTACACAAGGATGAGCTGTTGGATGAATTAAAAAACCTTGGTATTGGCTGTAATTTTGGGCAACATTTCTGCGGAGCTGCAGGATATGCAGATGTATTATACTACTATGTCCTACTAGTTCTGGGTTGCGAAAAATGATTGAGGTGTGTGAGAAATATGCTATACTACACGATGTGTTGTTTAATGGGTAAAACAGCAAAATATCGGTTTACAACAAGAAGGAAGCTTATCTGCATTTTGAAATAAATGATACAGATGTTTCTACATGTGAGAAAATTATACATCTGTAGTGTAAATAGACTGATGTCTGAGTTTGGTTCACCTCAAACTGTCGTCAAAAACAAATTGTTTCATCAGTATTGTTGTGGCTTGAACGGATCTCAACTATGGCCACTGTGGCATGACAGTGTTAACAAGATGTGCATACAGTGGCGAAATGCTTTAAGTAAGATATGGAAGCTACCATATGGTTTGCACAGATATTTAATACCATTCATTGCTGAATGTATACCTTTAGGTGTTGCTTTGGTCTACAGGTTTATTAAGTTCTACAGAACAGTAGCCTTGTCAGACAACATCGTTATTAATTATATAACAAATTCAATGACATTTGCTTAGATTATGGGCAAGAATGTAAGACACATTATGTCCAAATATAACATGACCCACCTTGAACTGATGTAAAGAAATGTGGAATATCAATGTCAATGCTACATATTATGACAACGCAAAAATTATTTGTGAATTGGTGGAAATGATAGATTGTAACAATGACGCTGTCTTAAATAAGGAAGAATGTAATGTTGTGATTTCATATCTCAGTGCAATATAATTTGTTTTCTAGCTGCTATTTCTAACTTATAATTTGCTTAATATGTACATGTTTGTGGATATTGAGTCCGAATGACAATAATAATAATAATGGTACCGAACGACGAAAACACTTCACAAAAATAAAAACGCATCGAGACGTCGTTTAAATCTGCTATGCCTAGAAGTGGCTGCTTTCGAATGCCAAATAAAAGTATAGGCCAAATAACAGTATAGGGTGCCAAATCGGTCAGATTTAATAATAATATAATGCCGAATAACAGCATAGGTGGGAAAATTTTTTCAAAACGAATAATAGTACAGTACAAAAAAATTACTAGTATATTTGTCTTTTTTAGTACAGAAGCAGTTATTTTACTCGACGTGAAGCCATGACGTCCCTGGAAAACTACGCGGATCGCCGGGTATTATGTTTTTTCTGATATAGTAACCGCATTTTATATCTGCGAAAAACCGGGGAATTTTCCGTTTTTAAATGGGCATTAAAGTTTTATTGAATTGAATATGCAAGCCCGTTTCAGGGGAACCGCCGCCACCCGGTATCGACCGGTTTGAGGCGCTGCGCACGGCGTCCATTTACGATCGGTTGACGCGGTGATAATGGCGTTTTAACTAATAATATACCATGTCGAACTACCGGGAACTAAGGATTCTGACCGATTCATCTAATCATGGAAATCTAACGGTCTAACGGGATTAAAATCTAGGATCCTCAGAAGCACGGGATCCCGCTAAATTAACGACTGTCGTTCGAAATGGTGAAACCTAAGCCGTCAGAGGGAGCCACGTGCAGCTCCTGTTTGGATCAAGTGATTTGAGCGCGATGAGTGGATGATTGATTCGCGCTAGCAATATTGAGTGAGAGCGATTGCTCTCCTAAAAATTATACCATGCAGCATTTGCAACGATTATCGGAGAATTTAAGCTGGCACAAATGTTTAAATGTAATAATAGTATAGTACCAAATAAAGTGCGTTTAGAGTGGCATTTTTTATCAAATAAATACGCATAAAGGGACGCTTATTCGGCACTCAAGAGTATGAATGTTTTCATACATCGATTGTGTGCTATATAATTACACATTTGAACATTAGCTAAACGTTGCATTTATACATCACATTGTTAGAATGAGAGCTGTATGTCTGGTTCTCTTAATCTATACAGATGATAAGATGCTACGTTGTCATATTGTTTTTATTAATCAATGTCAGACCCCAAAAATGTACATTGGGTTGAAGATATTGTTTTGTAACTTTTATCATGCATCAACCAGTCGAACAGCACGCATAACAAGGAACTCGCAATATCCTTCTTCATTCCAAATATTCCACAGTGGTAGCCAATTTTTTTTTAGTGAAGCAAGCCTCGAAGGATAAATTGGAAGTTAGTTGTTATTTATAGCATAAGACTGGTTTATGCTTAACAAAAGTTAAGGAACAGTATTTTTTTTACTAAACATTTAATTATTTGGTATATTTTTAAAAGTTTATTAAAATACCTTAAATACTTACATGATGTAGCTTTGCGTGCATGTAACATGTGCATATATTAGTAGTTAAGCTAAGCAGATCTTTAGAGTGATGCATTCTGGACGGATATCCTTATCATCCACATATTTCTTGGGTAATATATTGACAGTGGAGCCACAGTCAACTTGCATCTCCACACACTGCTTTGTGACCTGCATGTGGCAGAAGATGGGACCATTATCACCCGAGCCGAGTGTGTGCACATCAGCAGTTACTGAGCTGATGTCAACATAACTAGTACATGAGCTGTCGGAGTCATAGCCATTCTGTACACCATGTACACTCCTGGAGCATTGTTTGGAGTGTCGGAAATGATTGCAGCCCTTGCATGCATCGCAAGTTTTACCCCATGCAGGGCAGAGTTCCTTTTCCATTACATGTGTTCTACTGTATAATTTACATTTTCTTGCAAAGCCTCGCTGACCCAAGGTCTTGTGGTGATTGTTGCTTTCCGCTCTCATCTGTGGTGTGCGTCCCTAAGTAGCCTTTGTGTGGGTTTTCGGTTTCGGCTTCCCACGGGTGAATGACTAATAACAGCATGTACAGAGGCTTCGTCATCTCCAACAGAACGTACTTGAGATGACGTGCAGCTGTGCAAGAATAATGCACACTGGTATTCATCAGTTTAAGTGTTTAACTTTGCAACAATATGGTAATTCTGTCACATTTGTTTGAACAGTTTGAACTATTTGTATTAGCGTCAGTGCGTAGCGTGTTCACAAACTTGAGCCACACTACGGTTAATAGCAGCATACACAGGAATTTAGCCAGCAGTAGAACAGTACACCACCCCATTTTCGTTTGCGCGTCTAAACTCACCGTTAAATTCGATCAGTCTCAGAGCCAATGGAAAGGCCCACTGCATATTGTGCGCTTAGATCGAGCAGCAGCTATGTATCTCATAACGTACGAACTCACGTCAAACACATTTAGTTCCAGGTAGACGGGATCCAGAGCCAGGTTTGGGGAATCGAGTGGACATAGTTTAGTGTGGAAAGCAGAATTAATTTATTTTTAGATTGGTGCATCTAGGTAAATAATCACGGGGCCTGCTCTGTCATATCTCTTCAGAAACCTCCAAAAAAATATTTTAAGAAGAGTCCTTTAAATTGACAATTTCCGTGACTTGCGTCAGAAAACCTACTTCATGGAAATTTCTGGATATAATATATGTAAACAAATGGATTACCAAACGAAAGTTAATCATCCACTGCATTTGTTGACATGTGGTTTGTCACTATATATTGAGTACTTGTGAAATAAGAGCTCTATAATGACAATGACCCTATTGTTATACAGAGACTCAAAAATGTAGTTACACAAATCATAAAATAATTTTATATAAGCTTCTATATCAAATCAAACGCTGTCATCGACATATGCTGGAGTTTGAGATGTGCATCGCATTTCGGCACCGACATAACGACTTCAATCACGATGTTTTTGACGAGACGATAAAGAAGCTTTCAAGAGGCTCTGTTCACCGTCCAACACACGTTTCACTGTGGAGATCATACATATATACATGTATACATACATACATACATACATACATACATACATACATACATACATACATACATACATACATACATACATACATACATACACACATACACACATACACACATACACACATACACACATGCACACAGGCACACACACACACACACACACACACACACACACACACACACACACACACACACACACACACACACACACACACACACACACGTGTGTATGTACATACAAGTAGCTGGGTACCCAGAATAGTGGCCAGTTTTCAGTCGTACATTGTCCGACGTGTAACTGTACAACTAGGCTGCTACACTACAATTTGTATAACAAGTATGGAACATTCGGTAATTTGTAATTATTTTTCGAAAGAAAGTTTGTAGAATGTTCCACTTCACAATACGTAGAATGCTGGTAATACAATTGACCGAACAATAAAACAGCGTATGCGTTTGTTAAACAACTGCAGTCCATGTTTAACTGTCGCCTGCGCACTGGTGAAAACAACTACAGACAAAACTGCTCAAGCGACTACCTACATCAATAGACCACCTGTCTTTAAAGAACACAGCCATCAACCAACTCCTCCATTCACAAGAATGTTCATATTAAATTACCTGCATTAAGTGACCACCTGTGTTAACAAACCACTTTTCGACAATTTTGTTTGAGCGGTCGCTTAAGACAGGTTTGACTGAACCAACACAATAGCAACAGCCGTCTCCGATGATGTCGTCTTGTGTACATATGATAAGATAATGTATCAACGAACGAGCGAACGAACGAATTAACAAACCAACTAACCATCCAAAAAAACAACGAACAAACGAGCGAACGAAGCCGAAGGCTACTGCCATACTGACGTCGTTAAACTGCTCCGAAAGAACCGAATTCTGCGAATTCGAAGATGATTCTGCGGTATCATTTGCCACTAGCGGTTCGAAATCGTTTCATTTTACTTTGTATTACGGAAAATTGCCATCGCCACCACTCGCCATAGTGACACGGATGAAACTTTACTGAAGCAATACATAGAAATCACTGACTGAATATAAACGAATGTTACAAGTGACGTCACAAAACCACGCGAACGCCCATCTCATTAACTTCGAATTTTACGTGCGTTTTGCGAGTTAGACGCATTAAACATATAATTTTAGTTGGAATTTGTTCTGTTCAATTTGTATTTGCCACATAGTAAATAAAATTATTGTGTGTACACACCGAACAATCAGTTTAGATATTGCCTCGCTGTTATTCACTTTAATATAAATGAGGCCGATGACGTAACTAGTTTTGCTGGTTCCGTGTACGTGGGACAAGCCGCACTATTGTCACAGACATGTGTTGTAAACCTGTTGATGATTGGCTCACTGCGTCGGCTTCGCTCACATCAACAAACAACATGGCTCCAACTAGTACGAAATTGAACAGTACATTTTATTAAGTAGCTTTATTCCAGACTCAACACAGCACACATATACATCATATATGTGAATCTGAGAACCATATGTTATTGTTGTGCAAATACTGAAAATATGCTGAAAATGTGATGCTCATTTTATATTTAAGCAGTTGTTAATCACATATTCAGATATTGTAATTTTTTCGAGATGGTTTATGTATTCTGGATGAAATTCACAAATTGGTACCAAGTGTATCCATTATGATGTAGCTAAATAATCTAGTAAGCAGGGTAACCAGTAAGGATGTGGTAAGAGTGGAGAGATGACAAAGGAGGATCATTGTTGCACGGATGATTGTTAAAAGCACCTTGTGCGCCTTATGTCTGTGTAAGGGCCTCAAACAGGAAGGGCGGAGACAGAAAAAAGGCCTTCAGGGAACTGCTGGAGAGAATGGTGGGATTGGAGGAAGCACATGTGATAATGTGCGTAGCTGGATATATTAATGGACAGGTGAATACAGCAGAGACGGGAGAAGAAGAATCGATCGGGGATTCTAATGAGGGAAAAGGAATCGAGAGGGTTGAGAGCTAAGAAAAATGGCTATTACAAACGGGTTGGTCGTGGCAGGAACATTCTTCAAGAAGCAGGAAACCCGCATCAGATTGAAGTGGCCAGCATAAAACAGAACTCGACCTGTTGTTAGTGAGAAGGCAGCATATGTGGAGGGTGAGGGACTTCAAGATCATTGCTGGTGAGCACGTGGCCACACACCACAAACCCCAGGTTTTTGTTGTGCACATTCAGAAGACGAGAGGATAACACAGTGCGCGAAAGATCATTAAATTATAGAAATGCAGTGCCATCAACCCACTGTTGGTCATCGAAGTAGTGGAGGTGATCAGGGATATTCTCCGCAAGTTGATATACACTGATAAACTGGTAGTAGTAGCGGGCAGTGGGGCAGACCTCCAAGAACGGTTGGTAGATTGGAAGGAATTATTGTGTAGACATGGAAGTCTAGAGAAGACGGAAGTGCTTTACAGAACAATATCTAGATATAAGACTGGATGGGAAGAAACTTAACCAACATGATGTTTATCTGGGTGGAGCAGCTTCCAGTAACGGTGGCACGGAGACGGAAATTCGCAGGAGAATACAAGGTGGGTGAGTGCATGGAGGAAAGTGGAAGAGGTGATGGGAGATATATCACGGAAGCTAAGAGAAAAGCGGATTAGATCTTGCGTAACACCGGCCTACATATACGGCATAGAGACCACAACGATTATAGAAAAACAATTAGATAAACTGTTTGTGAGAATAACTGGGTGAGAATAATTGCGGAAGTGAAAAGAATGGATCAGTTAAGGGAGGAAGTTGGTGTGAGAGAGAGTCTCAAGAGGAAGCTGATGAGGAGCCGGTTAAAGGGGGCTGGACATGTCGAAATAATGGAAGGGGAGCGGTTGACGAAGAGAGCCGATGCGCTTAGAGTGGAGGGTAGAATAAGAAGAGGAAGACCGAGACTGAGATGGGAGGACTGCGTGAAGAGAGATATAGCGGGTGTGGGAGGGGAGGGGAAATGAGAACGAGGGATGGGGAGACGACAGTGAAATGGTGTCAACCTCATGCAAGAGATGGCGCCACTCCGTTAGCAGGTTCATGGCTCATCACGTGGAGCCACTATTGCGGCGAACGCCGAATGGAGCCCACCAGAACCTGTATAATTAAATTAAATAAAAACAACAAAACACATTATGTTACATCTTGCAGTATATTTCCTTTTCCACAACACCGAAACATTTATTAGAATTCAATCATTTAATAATTACAAAATAATACTCTGTTCTACCAATATAGACATAATAACAATATGGATTTTAATACACATCACTATGGTTCTACCGTCTTTTCTTGATTATGCATCTTTTCCCCTCGATTATCGGCAAGCTTTGATGTGACGTCACTGTTGACAGGGAAGCGCAACGAGACTGCGACTGTCCATTCATTCACCCATGTCTACAGTGATGGCGGTTGTTTCGAAGCGAGCGTCATAATGTTTTATGTGTGTCTGCGCAGTCCTTTCTCTGTTTGTGTGAGAAACACAACTACCATGTAGGGTGAAAATGGGCAATCTGCGGTGTGTCAGACACACAACGCACAAAGGGGAGTTTGTCCACTGATTAACAATGTATCACGTAGTGAATCTCAGTTGAATAGGAACGTGTCGTCCGACTGCCTGGATATGTTTACAGTGAGCATTTGGTCCCATTCCAGCTGCACACTCACACGCTGTCTCCAGCACTTCACCATTAACTTCAACGCTAACATAGCAATGATATCAAAGAGTGCGGCGCTGACCCATGTAGAATGTAGTGTCATCATTATGTGCCCATCGAAGTAAGCGTAGAAATATGCAACAAAATGGTTGGCTTCATTAGAACTGATACACCAATATGTATGTAAAGCTATCACTATCACAATACAAGTTTCCAAATATGACGAAATTCAAAATAATGACACACAGTTTACAAGGTTTTACATATTAAAATATTAAGTAAAGAATCATTACATAAATAATTATCAAAGTAAAATATAGTATTAACAAACTGTGTGTCATTATTTTGCATTTCATCACATTAGGAACCTTTTTTATTATATATTTCGTATATCATGCAAATTCATGTGTTGTTCTATTTGTATGTACAATATATGCGTGCATATATTTTCGTTGCTACAAGTATTGTGGTGGTATATTATATTATTTAATTTATGAAGTGATATGGCCTGTTAATGTCTTCAAGGTAGTCAATTGTTAATGCAAACTATTTTGTAACTGCCTAACATACGTTGCATCATACAATCTGTGAGCTGAAAAAAGGGAAGCATCAGATAGATCTACGCCAGCTGTAGCAGCTCTCAGCAAGCACCTTTATTTAACACAGATTGGAGCAACTGGTACTATCACTATCAGAGGACGTAAGAGTCATATCACTACAAAACACAAGTATATGGAAGTATAAAATAATAAGCATCAGAGAGATCTACGCCAGCTGTAGCAGCTCTCAGCAAGCACCTTTATTTAACACAGATTGGAGCAACTGGTACTATCACTATCAGAGTACGTAAGAGTCATATCACTACAAAACACAAGTATATGGAAGTATAAAATAATAAATACTTAACTAAGCCTTTATAGTAAAATCAAGGAATGAAGACAATAACTGAGAGAGCAACATGATTAACGACATTAAGCTTGACTGGCGCTGCAAGTGGCGTATGACACAAGAGGTGAACCGGTTGTTTTGTTTTGTATTTTCACCGATGACTAGCTTGATATAGTATAACATCCTTCCGCAATAGTGGCTCCGCGTTGTGAGCCATGAACTTGCTAATGGTGTGGCGCCATCTCTTGCATGAGGTAGACACCATTTCACTGTCGTCTCCACCATCCGCTTCCACTCTCCCATCCCTCGTTCTCATTTTCTCTCTCTCTCTCTCTCTCTCTCTCTCTCTCTCACTCTCTCTCTCTCTCTATCTCTCTCTCTCTCTCTATCTATCTATCTCTCTCTATTTTCCTCTTCTCATTCCACCCTCCACGCTAAGCCAATCCACTCTCTTCAACCGTTTCCCTTCCAATATTTCCACATGTCCAGCCCACTTTAGCCAGCTCCTCACCAGCTTCCCCGTGAGACTCTCTCTGACACCAACTTCCTTCCTCAACTCTTTCGTTCTTCGCTTGTCTATTTTTTTCATTCCCGGAGTTATTCTCACCCAGTTATTCTTGCAAAGATGCAGTTTTTTAGTTGTTTTTCTCTCATCGCTATGGTCTTTACGCCGTATAGGCAGGCTGGTGGTACACAAGAGCTAAGCCTCTTTCCTTTTAGCTTTCGAGATGTCTATCTCCCATCACCTCTTCCACTTTCCTCCATGCACTTGCCCCAGCATTTATATGAAACATTTATTTTAAGCAATCGTTGTTTTTATTCGCTTTAGTGTAGTCAATCTACTGTATATTTATGGAAATGTGCCCGAGGTCTCCCAGCAGCGACAACATGTCTTGTTTTATTTATCCAACCTGATCGCACAACAAACACTATTCGACACGTGGAGTTCATGTCCCAGCAAGACTGGGCCCTCCAATCGCGGGAACACTTTATAAAGAGTGAAATTGATACTGTAATTTATGAAAATATTCGGGAATACGACAACGGTTGCACGAGTTTCGTAGTTCCAGTGTTTGGGCGAACAGGCAATGGTAGCTTGGAATACCTAAGTTAGAACCCACCCGAAAAACATTTCATCACACGTTGATTATGTAGGGAAGAGTAGGGAAGTTCTAAGATCAATTAGCTGTATATCAGCAGGTATGATATAAACAGTGTATATAAAAATCGCAGACGGCGAAGAGAAGTAAGTCAAATGTCGACAGACTGTGTTTGAAATGCATGTGGCTTAAGTTTCCTTCAATGTTTTAGAGGCTATAACAATACGAGTTCCCATCGTGAAGCAGCTCACTGTTTGTCGGTTAAATGGGAAAGGTTCAATGTGGCGCATGGTTTAAGACAAACCAATTGTGGCACATTTAATAACCCATGAATTCACGACTCCACAAATAAGCACAATTATATGTATCCACGTATGCGATAGCAGCTACCCGAATTAACCCGTGGAAAACTAGCCTATAGTGGAAAACAGTGAATACGTAGAACAATCCACAACAACGCGAGTCTTATGTTAGTTCGCAGACATATAACGAGCTACCGTGTCAATAAAGAATACGCCGTCTTAACAATAATGCTTACTTATATTTAACAGAACACACAACATGAATCATTTCTAACGCGATCGAGCACGCGTAGGCATAATTTCCTGAAGATACGCGATTGCTTCGGCGCATGACACTCTTGTATATAAATATTATTAGTCAGCACTGGATATGCCTGTCATAATGGGGCTGGCTGCGCTCACAGACATACGCGAGTCGCGGTTCTGGTTGTGTGCTGCTCTGTGACGAAGACAACTTTAAAGGTGAGATCGTTTCTAATTGACTAATAGTAGATTAATTGTGTTGTTTCCTTGTAGCAATATGGATGTCTCACTGCAGCAGCTGACCACTGCCGCAGCTCACTTTTAGAGAGTATTAAAGTCATGTGCAAACGGTTGCTTTTTTCTTTACAGTAGCTAGGAAATACTGAGCAGAGTTTTCAGTAACATTTTGTGTTACATTGGTGCTACTGTTGTATATTTAATCGACAGCTTCAACGCTACTATATGGGTAATTGGCAGTGTCAGCGCACTGTATGTGGTGATATTAACTGAAGCACACGGCATGACGCCCGTCACTGTATGGTCGTCTGCTGGGTCTAAAATAGTTTCCAATTCTGATATTTCTTTGTTATAATTTTAATGACGACACGTTTTAATGCAGAATGTATAGTTCATCGAATCAAGCAGAGTTGTACTCGACAACATCAATCAACTAAATTACATCCTAGTAACCAGTTGCTAAGGCGACTCACATGACATATATAAGGTACGCCGAGGCTTCCCGAAATCAGCTTATCTCATATTAACGGAGAGTGGACGATAATCGCAGGTTTTATTGGATTACATAATACTTCAATTGTTCAATTGAAATAAATGCGTTATAAAACGATACTTGGTTTTGTGTACTCGTATTATATTGTCGTTCGAACCGTTATTATGACATGTTCGGTTGGTTGGTTGGTTGGTTAGTTGGATATTTGCGTCGTTGGTTGGTTCTTTGGTTCATTCGTTGGCGCGTTGGTTCGTTCGTTTGTTCGTCGGTTCGCTCGTTCCCTCGTTCGCTTGTTCGTTCGCTTGTTCTTTCGTTCGTTCATTCGTTCATTCGTTTGTGTGGAAAACCATGTTCCTCTGTGTAATGTTCAGGAAAAAACAGAGACAGTAAGTGTGTCATGCGTGTACAAGATGACGTCATCGGTGGTCTTTGTTGTTAGTTGCTATCGCCAGACAAATATCGGCTGCACTTGATTCACAAGTGCATAACCTTTATCAGTGATTCGTAAACATTATAATATTAGCAGTGTGACTTTAAAAGTACAGCCCGGACAATGCACGACCGAAAACTGGGCACTATTCTTGAGGCATAGCTACTTGCACTACACATAGAACTTAAACTAAGACAAATAAGATATGTTATCTAACTCTGTGTTTTGTCTATGTTACACATGCATCAGCTGAAGAAAGACACCTGGACACGTTTCACTAGTTATCGAAAAGTTTATGAAAATACGTTCCATCGATCACATTAAACCACCCTTAATTGTTCTACTCGTGGAACGCCGCCGTAAGACAAACACGATTAAATAAAATGTCACCGTTTTCAATAGCAAAAGTCGTGGATATCGAGACTATGACACTTTCTTCGAGTAAGCAATGTGAAAGCGTAAAACTGGTTAGACAATGTTGACTGCTTATGGTGCATTTGCTTTCTGCAAAGAGCCGTTGAACCTCGTCTTGGCACTAATTTTAGTAGCCATTCATTATGACGCATTCTTATAGAAACCTCTTTACTGTGAACATGGCTACAGAGAGCAATCGAATGTTTAAGGGCGATGTTGTACTGATAAGTTAACAGGAATCTTAGTGAACCGGTAACACGACACGTTAGCCCTGACGAGCTCCGTGTAATCACACCAATTGATAACAACGTCGTGGATTCAGCCGTGCCTACATTTTTATTGTTTCAAACAATTTGGCAAATTCAGCAACAGCGATCGTATGAAGACATTCACAGTGAACAGCCTGTTCACAAGTACCATTTTATCCACGGGATGCAGCATTGAACAGTGGAGGATCCGAGGCAGAGATGCTTGTAATAATGACCAAAACCATAGTTACAAAAGTTTTTGAAATTCTGGCAGACTCCTCCTTCGTCGGTGCATCTGTAATCTGTCGGAGTATCAATAAAACAATTATTTATGCACGTAAACCTTATGCAACATGCAATTCCTATTCCTATTTGTTATACGTTTATTACAATATAATTATTATATATTATAGGAACACAATATCTTAAAATAGTTATGTCATGTGTTAGTTTGTGGGCTTGTTTTGATATGTCGTAATGTAGTTGGGTATTCGTTCGTGGGCCAATATATTCAACACTTTCTGTAAATTACACTGGTCAACATTGCGTTTACTGCTGACGTAGAATCGAGGCTTACCTATAAAGTCCGCGCCATTGGTGGCAACCACCAGCATTATCAACGCAATCACCACAAATGACGTCTTCATGTTTTCGTAGGTTTGTTTCCTGGAACGCCGAACGAATTGGCTTCTTTTTTCTGAAAATTGAATAATTTTTGGCAAAGCTGTAGCAAACATCAAAACAAAACAATGTCACTGAATTATAACCACGTCCTGTGCTACCAGTAACAATGTGTACAGGATAACCCTTGGTCCCATACAAAAGACACACCATAGCCTTCGAATAGTCCACCAAGGGTGTCTGCGCTCCCCGATTAAATCCAACTGACATACACAGTATACACATATGTCCTGCAGAGGGTTCACCCACCAGCGTACACACTATGCTGGTTAAGGCCCAGCTGATATAGTCTGGGCATGTTATGAGAATGACTGACAACATGATTCCCACGGCCATCATCTACCCTGAACTGTTTCATGGCCATCGTTCAGAGATGGCCAAATAAACGCAAAGAGGATTCGTAAGGCAGGCACAGGTCCTGCGATATGTGACTTTAATATAGCATAGAAAATATAAGTTTTTTTGCAGATATAACCGATTATCGGGGATGTTCCTAGAGCGTTCAATAAACCAGACCATGCTCTTCCTCAGCGGTTCTCAACCTTTTTGAATCCAAGGCCGCCCTGTGTCAAATAAAACATTCTAGGGACATCCCCCACTTGATATGGCATACCCCGCCACAAACCACCCAGCCACAAGCCACCCCGCCACCCCACCATCCCCCGTGGGCCGAGCACCCCCGATAGAGAAACGCTGCTCTACCTGACTTGACTACAAACATTCCTCGACGTTGTGTTCTATGTAGGAAACAACTCAGCAAAATCAAAGACAACTTCGTACATATCGTTCTGATTAAGTTTGGTGTCCTGGTTTCTTGTCTGAAGCAAAATTCAAAACACGATGCGGGAAATCAAAACATTAACATTGATGCCGCCTGCAAACAAAACGAAAAAGGCGAAACGACCACTTGTTTTAACAATTTAAGGCGACAAGCTGCAAAGATGATATATCAAAATACATATAATAACAAACAACAAGTATTAGCAATAACCGTAACAACATAATTTACATACGTAGTTATTATTTTTAAGTAGTTAACGTCGGCTATAGTGCACTTACATATGCGTCGCGGATTATGCAGTTCGTTGAAACAGGCAACCAGAGGCCTAGACATCTTTCAGGCTCTTGTTCATCCCTTTTATATTGGATCGCACGGCATTTTTACCGAATGACTGTCACGGTCATCAGACGAAAGAAACGGTTTAGCCAAGCCCAGATTTATGATGCACCATTGATAGATGCGGTCGTAGAGGGGCGGGCGAGTGAAACCAAAGTTGCGTTTTACTGCCAGCAATTTTACAAAAAAGGATTCCAGTGAATTAAATACGTAAACAATCTTATTAAAACATTGCCAATCAGCAATGCAAATGATGTTTTCTTCAAAATTACTTATACAATAACAATTTATATAACTCACCTGTAATACTGAAACTGGACATGTATTTATATATACATATGTACTTGTATATATATATATATATATATATATATATATATATATATATATATATATATATATATATATATATATATATATATATATATATATATATATATATGCCTAAGCGCTTTTAGGAATAGCAGGCCCTAGAGGAAACAAAATATTGCAAAATAAGAGGCATAACGAACCATAAATGCAATGAACAAGTGGACACAAATTTAGCCAGAACGAGTGAACAATAAATACATGTATCCAACCTTTGCATATGATCTTAAAAATGTGTTAGATTAATGTAATTTCACAGCGTGTGACTAAATTATAATTTTATTAATTTAGTTTGTTCAAGTCAAATATCCCTTATATGGTGAACGCGCGTTGTTAGAATTCGTTAGAACACAAAATGGTAGCGCATGACAACTAGCATTAATGGTAGATCATGACAAATAGCACTAATGTTAGAGCATGATAACTACAACTAATGGTAGAACATGACAACTAGCACTAGTGGTAGAGCATGACAACTATAACTAATGGCTCGCGGGGTCGTAATGAGATATTGTGGAATAAACCCAGCAGTCTTGACATAAGAAAACATACCTTCACACAACCTTTCCGTACTGGAACAACCTTACACAGTCAACCAGACTAATAAATTATGACCAAGCAGAAAGAAGGGCATTACAAGGCAAAACTTTATTTAAAAGACATCATTCACACACAAAAAACGATTTGGGCAGCGACGTCGTGAATAGGATTTAGAAATTTAAGAGAAGATCGCCAAATGTACTGCTACCGTCAAAATACACCTTATAAATGCATGAAGTGGTATGTGTTGTGGAAATTACTTTAAATCCTGTACTCTGTTAATGTCAACATAATAATCAATCATCTGAGGTTTTATCACCACCAATGACAAGGCATCTTTCTACTCGCCGACAATTGTAACTAGCCCAGTTATCAGTTGCAAACTTCCATGCCATAGTGCCATATGCATAGTACATTTTTACCCGGTTGTTAAATGATCGATTGCAAAAATATCAGTGGGTCATTTAGGGTTAGTTACAACATAAAATAACAAATGGTACAACACAAGAGATACAATTTATGTTTGTGGTTACGACAAAGGAGTGTTCTTTATGTCATGGTGACTTGGGCAAATGAACAACGACTAAGTCCATTACACCCGGCGTTCAGGTCTGTGTTTGCCTTAGGCACGGTATTCTACCAAATACCAGCGTTTACATCCACAACAATTTGCAAACATTCTTCCCCTCATTTCGCCCAACAAGCTCTCAGTCTGCACTTCCAGTGTGTCCCTCCCGCGAAATTGCATCCGAACCGGATTGGGCAAGGGCGATCGTTAGAGCTACGCCAACTCGCTGTCATTGGTCGCGAGAGTGTGGACGTTACTTCAATATGTCGGAGGTTGTTTCCTGCGATAAAGTTGGCGGCCGAAGCCTTTCTGTAGTCAAAACGTCCGCCTGCCAATTCAATAACAAGACGCGTACGCACCAGACAACGTCTGTGTTTCTGCTTGCTAAGCGCTGACGTAAAGCGTCGCATATGTAAAAATCAAGCCAAGCTTACTCATAACTAATAGATGCAGCCGTGTTAAAACACACGGGCCAATAACACGACAACGTATTATTGACAGCGCGCGGATGGACGTGTTTTGTCTTTTTGTTCGTTTTTGTTCGCGACGTGCGACAGTACGTTGTGGCTGGGAACAAAAATTATATTGCGCGGCGCCGTCGGAGAGGCGACGCTCTTTGTGTGCAATTGTAAGCCACATAGACACTTACTGCAGCATTGCGTGCGAGGCTGTTCTGTGCCTTACCTGGCGGTGCTACTGTCAATTATGTTCAAACACATTTGACATTTGTGATCTCGGTGAAACAAGATGGTAGAGCCTGAGAAGAGTCCTTCTGTAAATGCATTGAATCTGCCTAAAACATATTTAGAAATGTAATTATTCAACATCGATTTATATAGTGAATATCTTCCTAAAGGGCAGCATGCCTGTAGCAGAAAGATGTCATATGTTTTTTTTACATATAGTTTTGTGTTTGAGTTTCGGGACTTTCCGACTTAATGCACTCTAAGTTTGTCGAAGTCAGTAGACACCGAAACGTAAACATATAATGTCGGTTGTTCGCACAGTTTTATGATGCGCAATATTCGTCACATTTTATTCAAAAAGAGCTGGAAATACGATATTCGTTAACCCCCTTAGTGCACTTCTTTGGTACCAAAATGTAAAAAAAAACCACTACTGCTACATTTCATTTATGTATGTCACCCGGTCAGCAATTACCCTGAAATATTTTCAATTTCCAACATGTCGACCCAACCCATTTCCATAAATTTTAGACAACATAGTTCGACGGTTTTTGCCGGATAATAACACACACACACACACACACACACACACACACACACACACACACACACACACACACACACACACACACACACACACACACACACACACACACACACACACGAAACACACACACACACACACACACACACACACACACACACACACACACACACACACACACACACACACACACACACACACACACTCACGCACACACACACACACACACACACACACACACACACACACACACATACACAACACATTTGTCGTTGACTCACATATTGAATGCCCTTGCTCTACAAAAATTCACACTGCTGCTTGTATTCTTGATCCTGCTGCTGCTGCTGCTGCTGCTGCTGCTGCTGCTGCTGCTGCTGCTGCTGCTGCTGCTGCTGCTGCTGCTGCTGCTGCTGCTGCTGCTGCTGCTGCTGCTGCTGCTGCTGCTGCTGCTGCTGCTGCTGCTGCAAAAACGACACTTGAAGGGGCACTGCTGGGTCGATCCAGCTCGACGAACGAAAAACACTGGAGAGGGAGTTGTTGAAATTGTTGCCCCAGGCAGGTGGCCTTATATTGTCCCAGGGATGGGGCAAGACGGTTTGTTGGGGTACTGTTATTATTTTTCAAATGCAAACAGTTAGTTTGTCTATTTGCTGAATATAGTTTTCCAATAGGTAACACACATATCTGTCTATAATAAGAACACATTTGCCCATAATAACAAATATTTAATAATGATTCCGATCTATACGCCCTGTTATATACACATTAAGATACAATTGTAACCAGTTATCGAAATAATGTGTTTGCCTTTGTGACATCTATTGACATCTCTCCTGTTTTTTCGAGCCATTTTCCCTCTCTCTGTGGGTGCAGGTATTTATTTCACAGCAAAACCATCCCCCCCCTCCGACCCTGTAGAGTCGTGAGTGGTTTGGTGTACTAAAATACATATTAATATATAAAAATAGTTAACCTTTAACCAAATTAAATTGAATGTTTGTTACTGTTGCATCCATTTACACTTCTCGTGATCATATTGAGCCATTTTTATCCGGTTGTTAAATGATCGGTTCCAAAATCATCAGTGGGTCATTAAGTTTAAAATAAAAAAATTTACAACACAAGAGATAAAATGTTTTACTGTCGCATCCATTGGCACGTCTTGTGATCATCTTGAGCCATTTAGCGTCTCTGTGTGGGTGCACGTAATGGTTTCCTGAACATAAATCCACCATCCTTTAAAGTAAATGTGTAAAGCATTTTAGCTGGTCCCTTTTTTATTCCCTTTAAGCGCTTCTTTCTTAATGACTACTATGCACACAACTAGAACGAGGCAACTGTGAATATGTTAATGTTTGTAACTGAAAATACCTTAATAAGATTCATTTTGTTTTTAAACTACATATTTCCGAGTTTGCTACTAATGCTTGTGTTATTGTATATTGTGTCTGCACTTTACTTTGAATTGAGTTTAATTGCAATGAACAAGGGGACACAAATGTACCCAGAACGAGTGAACAATAAATACATTCATCCAACCTTTGCATATGGTCTTTGAAATTGTGTAAGATTAATGTAATTTCACAGCGTGTGACTTAATTGTAATTTTATTAATTTAGTTTGTTCAAGTCAAATGTCCCTTATTTGGTAAACGCGCGTGGTTACAATTCGATAGAACACAAAATGGTACAGCATGACAACTAGCACTAATGGTACAGCATGACAACTAGCACTAATGGTACAGCATGACAACTAGCACTAATGGTACAGCATGACAACTAGCACTAATGGTACAGCATGACAACTAGCACTAATGGTACAGCATGACAACTAGCACTAATGGTACAGCATGACAACTAGCACTAATGGTAGAGCATGACAACTAGCACTAATGGTACAGCATGACAACTAGCACTAATGGTAGAGCATGACAACTAGCACTAATGGTACAGCATGACAACTAGCACTAATGGTACAGCATGACAACTAGCACTAATGGTAGAGCATGACAACTAGCACTAATGGCACACGGGGTCGTAATGAGATATTGTGGAATAAACCCAGCAGTCTTGACGTAAGATAAAATACCTTCACACAACCTTTCAGTACTGGAACAACCTTACACAATCAACCAGAATAATAAATTATGACGAAGCAGAAAGGAGGGCATTACAAGGCAAAACTTTATTTAAAAGACATAATTCAAACAAACAAAACGATTTGGGCAGCGACGTCGTGAATAGGATTTAGAAATTTAAGAGAAGATCGCCAAATGTACTGCTACCGTCAAAATACACCTTATAAATGCATGAAGTGGTATGTGTTGTGGAAATGACTTTAAATCCTGTACTCCGTTGATGTCAACATAATAATCAATCATCTGAGGGTTTTTCACCACCAATGACAAGGCATCTTTCTACTCGCCGACAATTGTAACTAGCCCCCCAGCCGGCATACAACGTCGGTATGACGTTGATTAGTAGTTGTATATACGTTGCGACGTCGAACAACATAAATGCAACGTTTTCTCATCGTCTGGTCATCGACGTCACAAGGACGTGGAAATTTGATGTCGCCACAACGTGGAAATCAAGTCGACAACCAAACCCAACGTCTTCACAACGTCTGGTTATCAACGTTATAAGGACGTGGACATTTGACATCCATGCAACGTTGTAATCACATCGACAGTCCAACCAACTAGTTTCATCTATAAATACAACGTTTTTACCACGTCTTGTCATCGACGTGATAACGACGTAGATTTAACAAGATTTGCCATCCAAGCCAAAGGCCCAGATGGCAAGTGGACAAGGAAGCCATTGGCTTATCGAGAGTCCAACAATGTTCACCTACTTATAACCCGCCCTCCTGATATATGTGTCAACCTTGTTTTTAAACATATTCACGCTGCTAGCAGTTACACAATCTGTAGACAGTTTGTTCCATTCATTTATTGTCCTCTGTGAGAACGAGTGCTTCCTGATGTCCAATCTACATTGATCCTTTACTAATTTTACCTCATGTCCTCTAGTTCTGCTATCCTTCTTGAGTGAGAAAAACATATTTCTATCAATATTTTCATACCCATTCAATATCTTAAAAACTTCAATCTGATCTCCTCTTAACCTCCTTGTCTCTAGAGTTGTTAAACCACATTCTTTCAGGCGTTCTTCATAACTAAGGTCTCTAAGTTCTGGAATCATTTTAGTTGCTCTCCTTTGTATGCGTTCAAGCGTATCTATATCCTTCTTACGATATGGTCTCCATGCTTGTATACAGTATTCTAAATGAGTTCTAACTATTGCTTTATAAAGAGGTATAATTAACTTTTTTCCCTTATATGTTATGTTTCTTCTAATCAATCCAAGAATTTGATTACCCTTTGAAGCTGCAATACCACACTGCTCTGAAACTTTCATATCAGCGCTTATTGTAACTCCTAAGTCCTTTTCTTTTACAGTAGTACCAAGAACAGTAGCTCCCATTTTATAGTTTACATTCAAGTTCCCATGTCCTGTATGTAGGCATTTACATTTCCCAAAATTGAACAGCATCTGCCATTTCTCAGACCATTTCACTAATCTGTCTAGATCGTTTTGTAAATGTTGTTTATCACCATCAGTATTAACCTTTCTAAACAGTTTTGTGTCGTCCGCAAATTTCAGTACGTTACTTGTTATACTCTCCTCCAAGTCATTGATATAAATTAAGAATAATATAGGTCCTAATACTGATCCTTGAGGTACCCCACTCAAAACCGATTTCCAATTTGAAACTTCGCCATCTACTACAACTCGTTGTCTTCTGTCAGTCAGCCATTGTTCTATCCAGTCAGTTATGCTATCCCCGATACCATGGGCTTTTAATTTAAGTAGCAATCTTTGATGTGGCACTTTGTCAAAAGCTTTCTGAAAATCTAAGTAGATAATATCTACTGGCGATCCCATGTCTATCCACTTAGTGATTTCTTCCAAAAAACATAACATATTTGTTAAGCATGACCTCGCTTTAAGGAATCCATGTTGAGATGAATTTAATAATTTATGCTTAACGAGGAAGTCCACCATATGGTCTTTAATTAACCTTTCTAATAATTTACAAATCACTGACGTTAAACTCACTGGTCTGTAATTCTCTGACTTATTTCTCGAACCCTTTTTAAATAATGGTATGATGTTTGCTTCTTTCCATTCAAACGGAACAACTCCCTCTTTTAATGACAAGTTGAATACTCTTGCAAGTGGTATACTGATTTGATCTACTGTTTCCATTAGTAATTTTGGAGGAATCCCATCCACTCCCGGTGATTTGTTATCCTTCATTGCCTTTATTTTCTTAGCTACCAATTCTGGAGTTACAACTAACGGTCCTAAATAGTCAGATTTAGCCCCCTGAAATTTAGCATCAGCAACTGGTAATGAACTAATATCTTCTTTTGTAAACACTGAACTGAAGTAACCATTTAGGTCTTCCGCCATTAAAAACCCCTGTGATATTATATTTCCAGCACTGTCTTCTAGAGGTCCAACCTTGTCTTGTACGTTTTGTTTACTCCTGACATATGCATAAAAACTCTTGCTGTCAGTTTTTATGTTACATGCCAGTTTTTGCTCATAGCTTCTTTTAGATTGTCTGATTTCAGTTGTAGCTGCATTAAGTGCCTCTTTGTATTTTGCATAGTCTTCTTCCTTTCTGGTACGCCTATAAACCCTCCACATAGTTTGTTTTAGCATTATTTTTCTAATTGCCTCTTTTGACAAGTGTTTCTTTCTACACCGTTTTCCTTGTTTTCGGAAGGGAACAAATTTATCAATGATACTCTCAATTTCATATTTTAGAATATTCCAACATTCAATTGCAGTCTTATCCATCAGCATGTTATTCCAATCTAGCTGTGCTAAGTATTTTCTCATATCTTTGTAGTTACCTTTGTGGAAGTTTCTCTTGTACGTTTTCTTATTTTTACTTTCTGATTTTACATTGATGTCAAAATGTATTTGATTATGGTCACTATTACCCAATGGTTCAAATATTTTTACATTGTCCACTAATTCTTGTTGTGATGACAAAACTATATCTAATACATTTTCTCCCCTGGTTGGTTCTAGTACGTGCTGAGTAAGAAAGCTATCCTGGATTAAACATAGAAATTGTTGATCCTCAATCCCTGTGCTCTCTAGAGAATTCCATTGTATGTGTCCATGGTTAAAATCTCCCATTATGATACATTCCCCTTTACTAACTTCCTTTATAGCGTTTTTTATTTTTGTGTTGTCCTCTTCGTTTATGTTTGGACTTCGGTAAACTAATCCAATAGTTAATTTTGAATTTCCTGAAACAATTTTGCACCAAACAGCTTCATCGCAATCTGCTTCCCTTTCTAGTTTTATTTCATAAGCCTGAATAGATTCTTTAACATATAAAATAACTCCCCCGCCCCTTCTTCCTATTCGATCTTTCCTAAACATTACGTATCCTGTCAGTCCTAATTCAGCATCTGTTATATCTATGTTAGCCCATGATTCAGTTATACCAATTATGTGAGGGTCAATATCTTCTACCATAATGTTTAATTCGTTTTTCTTATTTACTATGCTCCTTGCATTTAAACATACGCATCTATAACCTTTTTCAGAGATGATTTTCGGATGATTTGATATTGGTTTATCTGTGCTAGTGGCCTCTTGTTCTGCTTGAGACACCTCTAGGTAACCCCCCTGCACTTCTAGTTTAAAGAATGTTTACTTCCAAAAATATTTGTCATTGTACCCAAGTCGCTATCTACTGCTGCTGAAAGTTTGTCCGCGAATACTGCCGCCCCCTTTCCACTTAAATGAAGCCCATCCTTCATGTACATATCAGCCCTCCCAACAAAACTTCCCCATAAATCCACAAATCCAACTTCCTCTTCCCTACACAGCCTCTGGACTAACATGTTAATTGCCATCCCCCGACAATTTCGATATTTATGACCCCTCCTGCCCATTACAGGTAAAATCCCTGACAGTATTACCTGCTCAACCCGCGTCTGTTTTAGTGTTCTGACCAACTGCCTATATTTCCTAACTATGGCAGTTGTACCCTCCCTCTCTACGTTATTTGTCCCTACATGTACTAAAACAGATCCACCCTTACCCGAGCCTACGATGTTTTTTACCCTCTCAGTTATCGCCTCTATTTTGGCTCCAGGCAAGCAGACCACCACATCATCTCCCTTGTTTAAGACTCTGTCGGTCTTCCTAACTATCGAATCCCCCACAAACACCCTCGCTCTCTTCCTCACCCCCTCTATCACTGCTGCAGAATAACTCTTCCTTTCGATCCCCTCCATCACATTCTGTCCTGACCCCTTCCCTTCCGTCTCCCCCACTCCCTTATCCTTCCCTCCTGTCTCCCCTACTCCCCTCTCCTTCACTCCGGTTGTTTTACCTCCCGTCTCCCCCACTCCCTTCTCCTTCCCTCCTGTCTCCGCTACTCCCCTCTCCTTCACTCCGGTTGTCTTCCCTCCCGTCTCCCCCACTCCCTTCTCCGCTACTCCCCTCTCCTTCACCCCGGTTGTCTTCCCTCCCGTCTCCCCCACTCCCTTCTCCTTCCCTCCTGTCTCCCCTACTCCCCTCTCCTTCACCCCGGTTGTCTTCCCTCCCGTCTCCTTACGTCCTGTCACCTTCCCTCCTCTCAGCTTCCTCCCAGGCTGAGGTGAGCTCTCCCTAGCATCTCTTGTGTCTTTCCCCACTTTATCGTCTACTGTTCCCTCACCGGAACTACCGGCACAACTCCCCTGTTCCCTTCCCACCATTGCCACAACGAGCAGCCTCAGCTCTTCCAACTCCACCTCTAGTTCCTTCATCCTTGCGCATCCCCTACACTCAAAACTAAAACTATCTGCCTGGACCTCAGCCCAGGACTTCTCGCACCCAGACTTGACGAAATCTACCCAGTTACTACAACTGCCACAAATTAAGTGCCTTGTGGCCTTTAACTGCCGTTTGCACGGCGCCATCATACAATTTAGTTTTAATTAGTTTGCTACGTTAGCCTTGAATAAGGCTGTTTTTGTGATCAAAAGAACACTTTAGGCTAAAAATCCTGCCACCTAGCGAATACGGAGAACACTGTGTAACAAAACAACGAACTCAGTGTGTACTAATTTACGCTAAAATCCTGCTGTTAATTCCTTTTTACCGAAAACGTTGACTACCACTATGTCAGATATTACCTTATGTATGTAATTTAAGTAAATAAATCACTTTATCTTATATATATATTAGCTAATGTAAACGATAGCTCGATGCACGGGTTGAATGACCTGTAAACAAACTCCCTTTTATCACTCGTTGAGTTTGAATCCGGGGAAAAAAAATACTACCTCTGTTAACAACAACGGTTTCTTAATATATGTCTACAAGAAGTTGGTGAACAATATATGTATAATACTAATACTTATTCTAACCAATATTCACTGTTACTGACTATTCACTATGTTATCTAAATTTTCGAATTGTAAACACCCCTATTAACGCTCGCTGAATTCCCTGACAGAATCCGAAACTAACTTACTCTAAAATACTCCCTCTGACTAATAATTAACAAAACCTGTTTCCTAATATATGTCTACAATACGTTTGTGTATAATATATATGCAATAGTAATACTTATTCTATTTGATATTCCACGTATTTCTGTAAATGATCTACACCAAATTCAAGTCGCTGCACCAAGTCCAAGTAGCCGGAAGTCAATTAGATATATATGACGTTGGCACAACGTTGAAATCACGTCGACAACCCAACCCAACGTCTTTGCAACGTCTGGTCATCAACTTTAGAATGACGTGAACAATTTACGTCCATTCAACGTTGCAATCACGTCGACAGCCCAACCAACTAGGTACATACATATAAATACGGCGTTTTACAATGTCTGATCATCAACGTTATAACGACGTGGATATATGTGACGTTGGCACAACGTTGAAATAACGTCGACACCGCAATTATAAGGTCATCGCCATTATAAGGACTTGGACATTTGACGTTCATACAATGTTGCAATTTTTTATTTGTTCAAGGTGCGAATGTTAACTATAACATCTCTATTCTCTAAGACAACACAACACGTGCGGTGTTAGATGCCTTAACTAAAATTACAAGTAATAAGACCCTTTATATTTGTAATGTTAGGTAATTTAAGGCAGCTTTCATCATATATTTTGGTATTGGGTAAGGCAGAGGCATATCTAGCGTATTCCAGCATGCATTGCGCGTGCCGCCATGCTGCCTTGAGTTCGAACGAACGAAATCGATGGAAGCGAAACAATCCACTAATATATGCGAGTAAGTATCACCATCCGTTTTTATTTGTTAAACTGTTTAGTTTTATCGTTTTTACGGAACATACATGACCATAATGTTGTCTTTGTCGTGATGTATTTTGCATGCTTTCACCGATTTGAATCTGAGAACATATTCCGATATATAGTCTATCGCAAAACTCGGTGTCGTCGCTTCCTCCTCGTTTTCGATCATACCCTGCACTTGTTCCAGTGAAATGTGGTCATGTAGTGTCATGTATAAATTGCACAATCTTATTATATAACTATCATTGCCATTGGAATAAAACTGCAGTATTTATAAATTGCATCGGGAATTTAACGGACTATAGAGCAGCCATGGCCCGTGGCCATGTTGACTGGCTGGGGCTTGTGCAGTGTGCTTTGTATTCGTTTCATCTGCCCTTCGTTGTAAATAAATGTGTCGGTTAATCCCTTTATTTAATTCCTTTTAAGCGAGTGACCTGAAGAAGCAGGCATGAACTGAAGCAGAGGTGGATGCAGCGCTCTCAGTGTAGCCGAAGTACGCACTCGACCAAAGTGGTGGTGAAGACTGAGGAACAACTAGACAGAATGGATTAACAGTGTTCGTGATAAATCTGCAGTCATACTTTTGCTTTCATTGGTAGTGTTTAGTGTTAGTTAGGCAACTATAATTATTGTGTGATTTAATAAAAACGAGATCGTAAGGTTATTTTGAAAATGTTTTGTCAGCCATGGGTTCCATTGAAATTTAAGTCAGCTTGCCATTATTACTTTTCGGATTTTAAGGTCGGCGCAGTTTAATGGATGATACGGTGTTGTGAGCTTTCTTTTTTATCAAAATAAGTTGTAGTTCCTGCTCTAAATACACATTTATAATTGTGCCTCTTGTGTGTGTTAAGAATATGTGGAAGCCATATACATATTAGATCCCCCAAACACAACATAAAGGAGTATTTAACTTGCTTGTTGTGCATTGTTTCATTGAGTTGGTGTTTCTGAAGCCATGAATTGGTCAGCTTACTGGTCTTGTCACATTGTTTCACTAATGGCTTAGCCATTGTCTGTACATTCTTTACAACTACCTGGCTGTTACCAGTCACATGTAGGTTAACATTTTATCAACTGAAATAGAACCAAACAAATCTGATTTGTTTGCACATTTGTAGTGATTGTACAGGAAATTAATAGACTAGCCTGCATTCAATGAAGCAATTCCAAAAAAGATTCCAATTCCGATCGGCTCTTGAAAATACATTCCGAAATAGAGTTGACGCCATATTTATGACAGCTGTTGTTTGCTGTTACAATTAACAATACGAAAGCACATAATAAGTATGTCAGCTGCCGAATACTGGTTACTAGAGGAATTAATCTACATTGAATGTATTTCACTGGTTCAGGAATGTACACATTGTCAAATAAAATCATATTTATTGTATCAGAACACAGTGAATATCTTTATTTTGTTAATGCTTGTTTTATTATCAAAACATAATATTTAATTACTGTTTTGAAAAAAATTTCAACTTGGTGATTAATGCTCTCCTTGTGCTCTTTTTAATGTCTGCTTGATACTGAATACTACAAATTGGGCAAACAAGAGTGATGTAATGGTCTACATTGATCTAATGTTGACACAACGTTGAAATCCAATCAATTTGCTACATTGTTGCAACGTTGAAACCTGACGTTGATGCAACGTAGAAACTCGACGTCGATACAACTTTCAAATCCAACTAGTTTTTAACATTGGTACAACGTGGAAACCCGACGTCGATACATCGTTGAAACCTGACGTAGCTACAACTTTCAAATCCAACTAGTTTTCAACATTGTTACAATGTGGAAACCCGACGTCGATACAACTTTCAAATCCAACTAGTTTTTAACATTGGTACAACGTGGAAACCCGACGTCGATACATCGATGAAACCTGACGTAGCTACAACTTTCAAATCCAACTAGTTTTCAACATTGTTACGACGTCGATACCCGACGTCGATACAACGTGGAAACCCGACGTCAATGCAACTTTCAAATCCAACTAGTTTTCAATATTGGTACAACGTGGAAACCCGACGTCGATACATCGTTGAAACCCGACGTAGATACAACTTTCAAATCCAACTAGTTTCCGACATTGCTACAACGTGGTACTTGACGTTGAAACAACGTATTTTCAACGTCATTTTGCCTGCTGGGCCAGTTATCAGTTCCACGCCATAGTGCCATATGCATAGTAAATGTTTCCCCTTTTGTTAAATGATCGATTGCAAAAATATCAGTGCTTCATTTAGGGTTAGTTACAACATAAAATAACAAATGGTACAACCCAAGAGATACAATTTATGTTTGTGGTTACGACAAAGGAGTGTTCTTTTTGTCATGGTGACTTGGGCAAATGAACAATGACTACCAGTCAATTACACCCGGCGTTCAGGTCTGTGTTTGCCTTAGGCACGGTATTCTACCAAATACCAGCGTGAAATGCAGCTATTTGGGAGTTATTACATCCACAACAATTTAACAAGATTTAACAAGATTTACCATCCAAGCCAAAGGCCCAGATGGCAAGTGGACAAGGAAGCCATTGGCTTATCGAGAGTCCAACAATGTTCATCTACTTAGAGCCCGCCCTCCTGAGATATGTGTCAACCTTGTTTTTAAACATATTCACGCTGCTAGCAGTTACACAATCTGTAGACAATTTGTTCCATTCATTTATTGTCCTCTGTGAGAACGAGTGCTTCCTGATGTCCAATCTACATTGATCCTTTACTAATTTTACCTCATGTCCTCTAGTTCTGCTATCCTTCTTGAGTGAGAAAAACATATTTCTATCAATATTGTCATACCCATTCAATATCTTAAAAACTTCAATCTGATCTCCTCTTAACCTCCTTGTCTCTAGAGTTGTTAAACCACATTCTTTCAGGCGTTCTTCATAACTAAGGTCTCTCAGTTCTGGAATAATTTTAGTTGCTCTCCTTTGTATGCGTTCAAGCGTATCTATATCCTTCTTACGATATGGTCTCCATGCTTGTATACAGTATTCTAAATGAGGTCTAACTATTGCTTTATAAAGAGGTATAATTAACTTTTTTCCCTTGTATGTTATGTTTCTTCTAATCAATCCAAGAATTTGATTACCCTTTGAAGCTGCAATACCACACTGCTCTGAAACTTTCATATCAGCGCTTATTGTAACTCCTAAGTCCTTTTCTTTTACAGTAGTACCCAGAACAGTATCTCCCATTTCATAGTTTACATTCAAGTTCCCATGTCCTGTTTGTAGGCATTTACATTTCCCAAAATTGAACAACATCTGCCATTTCTCAGACCATTTCACTAATCTGTCTAGATCGTTTTGTAAATGTTGTTTATCACCATCAGTATTAACCTTTCTAAACAGTTTTGTGTCATCCGCAAATTTCAGTACGTTACTTGTTATACTGTCGTCCAAGTCATTGATATAAATTAGGAATAATATAGGTCCTAATACTGATCCTTGAGGTACCCCACTCAAAACCGATTTCCAATTTGAAACTTCTCCATCTACTACAACTCGTTGTCTTCTGTCAGTCAGCCATTGTTCTATCCAGTCAGTTATGCTATCCCCGATACCATGGGCTTTTAATTTAAGTAGTAATCTTTGATGTGGCACTTTGTCAAAAGCTTTCTGAAAATCTAAGTAGATAATATCTACTGGCGATCCCACGTCTATCCACTTAGTGATTTCTTCCAAAAAACATAACATATTTGTTAAGCATGACCTCGCTTTAAGGAATCCATGTTGAGATGAATTTAATAATTTATGCTTAACGAGGAAGTCCACCATATGGTCTTTAATTAACCTTTCTAATAATTTACAAATCACTGACGTTAAACTCACTGGTCTGTAATTCTCTGACTTATTTCTCGAACCCTTTTTAAATAATGGTATGATGTTTGCTTCTTTCCATTCAAACGGAACAACTCCCTCTTTTAATGACAAGTTGAATACACTTGCAAGTGGTATACTGATTTGCTCTACTGTTTCCATTAGTAATTTTGGAGGAATCCCATCCACTCCCGGTGATTTGTTATCCTTCATTGCCTTTATTTTCTTAGCTACCAATTCTGGAGTTACAACTAACGGACCTAAATAGTCAGATTTAGCCCCCTGAAATTTAGCATCAGCAACTGGTAATGAACTAATATCTTCTTTGGTAAACACTGAACTGAAGTAACCATTTAGGTCTTCCGTCATTAAAAACCCCTGTGATATTATATTTCCAGCACTGTCTTCTAGAGGTCCAACCTTGTCTTGTACGTTTTGTTTACTCCTGACATATGCATAAAAACTCTTGCTGTCATTTTTTATGTTACATGCTAGTTTTTGCTCATAGCTTCTTTTAGATAGTCTGATTTCAGTTGTAGCTGCATTAAGTGCCTCTTTGTATTTTGCATAGTCTTCTTCCTTTCTGGTACGCCTATAAACCCTCCACATAGTTTGTTTTACCATTATTTTTCTAATAGCCTCTTTTGACAAGTGTTTCTTTCTACACCGTTTTCCTTGTTTTTGGAAGGGAACAAATTTATCGATGATACTCTCAATTTCATATTTTAGAATATTCCAACATTCAATTGCAGTCTTATTCATCAGCATGTTATTCCAATCTAGCTTTGCTAAGTATTTTCTCATATCTTTGTAGTTACCTTTATTTTTACTTTCTGATTTTACATTGATGTCAAAATGTATTTGATTATGGTCACTATTACCCAATGGTTCAAATATTTTTACATTGTCCACTAATTCTTTTTGTGATGACAAAACTATATCTAATACATTTTCTCCCCTGGTTGGTTCTAGTACGTGCTGAGTAAGAAAGCTATCCTGGATTAAAAATAGAAATTGTTGGTCCTCAATCTCTGTGCTCTCTAGAGAATTCCATTGTATGTGTCCATGGTTAAAATCTCCCATTATGATACATTCCCCTTTACTAACTTCCTTTATAGCGTTTTTTATTTTTGTGTTGTCCTCTTCGTTTATGTTTGGACTTCGGTAAACTAATCCAACTGTTAATTTTGAATTTCCTGAAACAATTTTGCACCAAACAGCTTCATCGCAATCTGCTTCCCTTTCTAGTTTTATTTCATAAGCCTGAATATATTCTTTAACATATAAAATAACTCCCCCGCCCCTTCTTCCTATTCGATCTTTCCTAAACATTACATATCCTGTCAGTCCTAATTCAGCATCTGTTATATCTATGTTGGCCCATGATTCAGTTATACCAATTATGTGAGGGTCAATATCTTCTACCATAATGTTTAATTCGTTTTTCTTATTTACTATGCTCCTTGCATTTAAACATACGCATCTATAACCTTTTTCAGATATGTTTTTCGGATGATTTGATATTTGTTTATCTGTGCTAGTGGCCTCTTGTTCTGTTTGAGACACCTCTAGGTAACCCCCCTGCACTTCTAGTTTAAAGAATGTTTACTTCCAAAAATATTTGTCATTGTACCAAAGTCACTATCTACTGCTGCTGAAAGTTTGTCCGCGAATACTGCCGCCCCCTTTCCATTTAAATGAAGCCCATCCTTCATGTACATATCAGCCCTCCCAACAAAACTTCCCCATAAATCCACAAATCCAACTTCCTCTTCCCTACATAGCTTCTGGACTAACATGTTAATTGCCATCCCCCGACAATTTCGATATTTGTGACCCCTCCTGCCTATTACAGGTAAAATCCCTGACAGTATTACCTGCTCAACCCGCGTCTGCTTTAGTGTTCTGACCAACTGCCTATATTTCCTAACTATGGCAGTTGTACCCTCCCTCTCTACGTTATTTGTCCCTACGTGTACTAAAACAGATCCACCCTTACCTGAGCCTACGATGTTTTTACCCTCTCAGTTATCGCCTCTATTTTGGCTCCAGGCAAGCAGACCACCACATCATCTCCCTTGTTTAAGACTCTGTCGGTCTTCCTAACTATCGATTCCCCCACAAACACCCTCGCTCTCTTCCTCACCACCTCTATCACTGCTGCAGAATAACTCTTCCGTTCGATCCCCTCCATCACATTCTGTCCTGACCCCTTCCCTCCTGTCTCCCCCACTTCCCACTCCTTTGCTCTTGTCTCTCCCACTCCCCTCTCCTTCACTCCGGTTGTTTTCCCTCCCGTCTCCCCCACTCCCTTCTTCTTCCCTCCTGTCTCCCCTACTCCCCTCTCCTTCACTCCGGTTGTCTTCCCTCCCGTTCCTTTCCTTCCCGTCTCCTTACGTCATGTCTCCCTACGACCTGTCACCTTCCCTCCTCTCAGCTTCCTCACAGGCTGCGGTGAGCTCTCCCTAGCATATCTTGTGTCTTTCCCCACTTTATCATCTACTGTTCCCCCAACGGAACTACTGGCACAACCCCCCTGTTCCCTTCCCACCATTGCCACAACGAGCAGCCTCAGCTCTTCCAACTCCACCTCTAGTTCCTTCATCTTCGTACATCCCCTACACTCAAAATTAAAACTATCTGCCTGGGCCTCAGCCCAGGACTTCTCGCACCCAGACTTGACGAAGTCCACCCAGTTACTGCAACTGCCACAAATTAAGTGCCTTGTGGCCTTTAACTGCCGTTTGCACGGCGCCATCATACAATTTAGTTTTAATTAGTTTGCTACGTTAGCCTTGAATAAGGCTGTTTTTGTGATCAAAAGAACACTTTAGTCTAATATACTTGCTAACTGTGTCTTCTATTAACCTCGCATGAGAAAAAAAACCTGCCACCTAGCGAATAAGGAGAACACTGTGTAACAAAACAACGAAGTCAGTGTGTACTAATTTACGCTAAAATCCTGCTGTTAATTCCTTTTTACCGAAAACGTTTACTACCACTATGTCAGATATTACCTTATGTATGTAATTTAAGTAAATAAATCACTTTATCTTATATATATATTAGCCAATGTAAACGATAGCTCGATGCACGGGTTGAATTCACGACCTGTCAACAAACTCCCTTTATCGCTCGTTGAGTTTGAATCCGGGAAAAAAAATACTACCTCTGTTAACAAAAACGGGTTCTTAATATATGTCTACAAGAAGTTGGTGAACAATATATGTATAATACTAATACTTATTCTAACCAATATTCCAATGTTACTGACTATTCACTATGCTATCTCAATTTTCGAATAGTAAACAACCCTAATAACGCTCGCTGAATTCCCTGACAGAATCAGAAACTA
>OY759264.1:43194683-43224683 GCA_963662155.1 Lamellibrachia columna | reverse complement strand
GCACACGCACACGCACACGCACACGCACACGCACACGCACACGCACACGCACACGCACACGCACACGCACACGCACACGCACACGCACACGCACACGCACACGCACACGCACACGCACACGCACACGCACACGCACACGCACACGCACACGCACACGCACACGCACACGCACACGCACACGCACACGCACACGCACACGCACACGCACACGCACACGCACACGCACACGCACACGCACACGCACACGCACACGTGTTTTTTTGGCGTTTCTTTCTTCTTTCTTTCCTCGCAGTTCTTTTATAAATCTTCTGATCTGAAACCCTTCTTCTCAGGACAGCTCGTCAACCTAGCTGACAGTACGACAAAAGCAACGTTATCTTGGTTTTGGCGGAGCACACCATTAAACATGTTCAGTACTTATTGTTCCCCGCTATATATTAAAGGGATAGCACAAACATACCACAGTTTAAACACCTTCGTTGATGAGGTTTTGTGTTAAAAGAAACATAGCCGAATGACAAACAATCAAACATTTCCGTTTTTACCGCTATATTCACACGAATGGAATACACACGTTCAGTTTCAGTATTACAGGTGAGTTGTATCAATTGTTATTTTATAAGTCATTTTGAAGAAAACATGATTTGCAATGCTGATTGGACAATGTTTTTAGTAAGACTTTTTTACGGATTTAGTTCAGTGCAATAATTTTTGGCAAAATTGGTTTGGTTTCACTTTGGTTTCACTCGCCCGCCCCTCTACGACCGCATCTATGAACGATGCCATCATAAATCTAGACTTGGCTAAACCATTTCTTATGGACGTCTTATGATCGTGACAGTCACTCGGAAAAAAAGTGTCGTGCGATCCAGTATAAAGGCGATTAGCAAGAGCCTGAAACATGCACAGGTCTAGGCCTCTGGTTGCCTACTTCAACGAACTGTACATTCCGCGAAGCAAAGTGCACCATAGCCGACGTTAGCTACTTTTAAATAATAGCTACTTACGAATATTATACTGTTACGGTTATCGCTAATACTTGTTGTTTGTTATTATAGGTATTTTGTTAAATCATCTTTTTAGCTTGCATGTCGCCTTAATGTGTTAAAAATGTAGTCGTTTCGCCTTTTTTTTTTTTTGCAGGCGGCATCAGTGTCAATGTTTTGATATCCCGCACTGTGTGTTGAATTTTTTTTCAGACAAGAAACCAGGACATCAAACTTAATTATAATGATATGTACGAGGTTGTTTTTTAATTTGTTGAGTTGTTTCCTACATAGAACACAACGTCGAGGAATGTTTGTAGTCAAGTCAGGTAGAGCAGCGTTTCTCAACCGGGGGTCCTCGGCCCACGGGGGGTGGGCAGGCCCAACGAGCTGCCAAGGCGCCAGCGAGATGGCAGTAGAAAATTATAGTTTTCATTAAATTATTTGGTAAAATAAAAAAAAAAGTTTCTGAGCTAACTACAAAAACGACTACCTATAGCCGCCAAACATCTCCTCGTGTATCTACTATACATATATACACATCACGTTAACAAAACCATAAATGTATTGCCGTATAAATATCGAAACATTTAAACTAAACGATGGCCATGAAACAATTAAAGGTAGATGATGGTTGTGGGAATCATGTTGTCAGTCATTCTCATAACATGCACATATTATATAGTTGTGTGAGCGAGCCTCTGAAGGACATATGTATTAGTGCCCTACAAAGGCCTATAATTTGAGCCCAAGCCCGGTCCGCAATTAGCAGTTAGAATCCAGGCCTGCAAACAATCATCAAGCCCAGCCCGGCCCAAGCCCGCAAGCTAGAATTTAGGCCCAGGTCCGACCCAGACCGTTAATGTTTGGCTCAGGCCCGGCCCAGTCAAAGAAGGGTAAGCCTTATAATGCGCAAAGCCGCCGGCCCGATAAATTTTTAAAAGAATAAAACTATCATCTTATGATAAAAACGAAACACAAATAAACTGTAATACATACGTATTATTTTATTAAATAGACATAACAAATAATATATGAACATTGTATAATGTCTGCTAGTCTGCTGTCTACTGTCCATAGTGCGCTGGACGAGTTATAGAAATCCAGCACAACAAACTGCTTCAATCGGACGAATATAGTGAAGAAAAATAATCAACTTTTATTGTCATTACTATTAAGTATTGTAATATATTTTTATATATGGCTTTAATTTATTGGCTTATGGTTAGGGTAGGAGATTTGTTTATCTAACCCTAACTTAACCCTAATGCAAAAAATACCCTAATTTAAGTTGTTAATGGAATTAGCTCAATTAACTTAACTTAATTTAATTAATTAGTGTTACCAGTAAGGGCAGTTAATTTGGTATTAATTGATATTTCAATTAAATGTCACCCACTGGTACTGACACCCAGTGGCATTTCCAGCAGGCCTGCAGTCACTAGCTTGAAACAGATCAGGTTCAGACATGTGTGAATTAGTACAAGTGTGAATGAATCAGTACTGGGGAAATTGTAGCTACTAAACAGTAGACACTAGTTAACACAATTGAAAAATACCAACTACCAACTGGGGTGAGCACTGGGCACTGGGCAGTGGGCAGGTCATTCAGGCAGGCAATATTTGGAGGGAAGACAATAGAATGTCCACTGGTAGGGTCACAGGGTGATACATTGATTGTTAATCATGGTTTGATTGTCTCTGCAAATATTATGTCTAAAGTAAACATTTGGGGCTGGCTACTTCCAGCCAAGTGAACTTATGGGGCCATTAGAGCAATGCAAAAGGCTAGATTCATGCAAAAAATATGCATATGTAACATACGTATTCTGTTTGTACTATGTAGTAGCAAGGCGACGGTTTTTAGTTCTTTCGATTTACAGATCCGCCGACCACATTTTGATGAATTCAACAGAAAGCGGTTTATTATTTTTTAATGTCCCGCTGACATTCTCACGCGACATTTTTTTCTCCAAATAATCTCTTCTAATAATAATAATCTATAAAAACAAATATAATGTCTGAAAAAGAAAAAAAATCGAATGCCAGAGAAGTATTGCGACACCGAAAATATATTCACAGCGCCGCGGAACGCCTTTCACGGCAGCATTGTACCGCATTACTACACAGACAACTGTTTGTTCTTCGACTGTTAATACAAAATACAAATGATCAGTCTCGTGAAAAATGTTGGGGATTTTCTCAAAACGAAATAATTTCGCATTTTGTGGCAATTGTTTACACTTACAAAAATGTAAAAAAAAACTTGTAACATAACCAAGTAAATGAAAAACTGTAAATGTTATCAATCTGGAATATTATGTAGTATTTACAATCTGTGAAGAAATGGTTAACTTATCGTAAACAAACTTCTATTGAAACAAATCAATTCAAGACAAGCATATCATATCCGCCCCATCTACATTAAACACTATTGTAATAATCCACACAAAAACTTAAAACAAAAACAACTGGCCTTGATTAAGCTTTTCCCTTCATCTCTCTTGTTTCTTTTTCACCCGTCCTGTGTTTGACGTGATAGCAAAACATTTTTTATTTTTATTTTCCCCTCCTCCGATGTTAGACATGAGTGTACAAATCCGTAAACCTAAAAATAAAAAATGTGGCCTAATATGTACTGTGTAATGTGTGTGCTGTGTATGCAATATTATGCATTGCTATTATATGAAATGCCTCTATTAAAAGATTGCACATTATTAAAATTATACCATTGGAAGTCCCATTGTTAAAAAGAGGTTAAACTACATTCCAATATATAAATCATTGGTGTGATTCATCAACTATGCAACTATGTTATACTAAAGAAATAATTTTAAACATTCATTAAACGGAATTACAATATGACTTTACTCAGGGTAGACACCGTTGGTGGAATATTCGAAGGCTATGATGTGTCTTTTCAAGGGTTCTCCTTCACACATGATTACCGGTAGCAGAGGAGTTGTTTCTCCTACAATGCAATTGTTTTCTTTTGATGTTAGCTACAACTTTGCTGAAAGTTATTAAATTTTTCTTATAGTGGATTTAATTTTTCAGAAAAAGAAGCCAACTCGTTCAGCTTTCCAGGAAACAAACCTACGAAAACAGGAAGTCGTCATTTGTGGTTTTTGCGTTGGTAATGCTGCTGGTTGCCATCAGTGGCGCGCAAGCATCATGGGGTAAGCCTCGACTTTACATCAGCAGTAAACGCAGTGTTCCATAGTATTTGACGAGTGTAATTTAGAGAAAGGATTGAGTACATTGGCCCACGAATGAATACCCAACTACATTACGATATTTCAACACAAGCCCACAAACTAACACATAACAATTACTTGATAATAACTATTTTCATATGTTGTGTTCCTATATTTATATAATAATTATATTGTAATAAACATATAACGAATAGGAATAGGAATAGGAAATTGCATGTTGCATAAGGTTTTCTTGCATAAATAATGTGTTTGATTGATTCTCCGACAGATTACGAATGCATCGTCAGAGGAGGAACTTGCCAGTATATCAACATAATGAGGTGTTTTATGGGTACGTACTACAAGAATCTCTGTTTCGGATCCTACAGACGCCAATGCTGCATCCGGTGGGCTATATAGTAGTGAACAAGCTGTTCACTGTGAATGTCTTCACACGATCGTTGTTGCTGAATTTACCAATTTGTTTGAAACAATAAAACGTAGACACGGCTGAATCCAAGACGTTATTATCAATTGATGTGATTACACATAACTTGTCATGGCTAACGTGTCATGTTACCGGTTCACTGAGATTCCTGTGAGCTTATCAGTACGATATCGCCCTTATACATTCGATTGCTCTCTGTAGCCATGCTCGACAGAGTAAAGATGTTTCTCTGAGAATTCAGCATAACGAATGGCTGCTAAAATGCGCCTTATTAGTGCCAAGACGAGGTTCACCGGCTCTTTGCAGAAAGCAAATGCACCATAAGCAGTAAACATTGCCTAACCAGTTTTACACTTTCACATTGCTTACTCAACGACAACGCCATAATCTCGCTCTCCACGACCTTTGATACTGAAAACTTAAAGTGGAAACAATCCTCTTTATCATCAGCGATGGTTTAATGCGATCGACAACTAGTGAAATGGGTCCAGGTGTCTTTCTTCATCAGCTGATGCATGTGTAATATAGACAAAACACAGAGTAAGGTAGCATATCTTATTTATTTTAGTTTAAATTCTATTTGTAGTGCAAGTAGCTATGTCTCAAAAATAGTGCCCAGTCTTCGGTCTTGCATTGTCCGAGCAGCAATGTTAAAGTCACACTGCTATCATTATAATGTGTATGAATCACTGAAGCAGCTGATGCGCTTGTGAAAAACGTGCAGCTGATATTTGTCTGGCGATAACTAACAACAAAGATCACCGATGACATCATCTTATACACGCATGGCACACATACTGTCTCTATTTTATCCTAAACATTATACAGAGAAACAGTGTTTTCCACACAAACGAACGAACAAACGAACCAACGAAAGAGCGGACGAGCGAAACAGCGAACGAACGAACAAACGAACGAACCAAAGAGCTAACCATCAACCCAAAGAACCAAACGACCATCCAATCAACCAACTAACCAGTCGAACAGGTCATAACTGCATACGATTCGAACGACAATATAATATACACTTATTGAACGAGACTTGGTTCAAAGCAAGAGTTATTTCGAAATGTTATATTGGACGAACTTGTCAGCCCAAAACAGCATTCTGAAGCAACGAGTACACAAAACCAAGTATCGTTTTATAAAGTATTTATTTCAGTTGAACATGGTGTTATGTAATACACTCTCCGTCAATGTAAGCTCATTTCGGGAAGCCTCGGCGTACCTTATATGTGTCATGTGGGTTGCCTTAGCAACTGATTACTAGGATACAATTTAGTATGTTGATATTGTTGAGTACAGCTATGTTTGAATCGATAAACTACATCTTATGCATTAAAACCAGCCGTAATTAGAAACGAACGGGTAACAATTAAATATAAGAATTGGGAACTATTTTTAGACCCAGCAGATAGAGTGACGCATTCTATGACACGCCATTATAGAGAAAGTAGTCCGTTCCAGTGCAATATCGGTTTTTATCAGCACGGGCGTCATGCCATGCACTTCAACGAATATCACCACACACAGTGCGCTGTCACTGCCAATTACCCATATAGTAGCGTTGATTCTGTCGATTAAATATACGCCAGTAGCACAAATGTAACAAAAACATGTCACTGAAAACTCGGCTCATTACTTCGTTGCTACAGTAAAGGAAAAAAACAACCGTTTGCACATGACTTAAATGCTGTCTAAAAGTGAGCTTCTGCAGTGACCAGCTGCTGCAGTGAAACGTCGACAATGTTACAAGGAAACAACACAATCAAGCTACTATTAGTCATTTAGTGACGATCGCATCTTTAAAGTTGTTTGATGGACTGCGAGAGACTTCATCACAGAGCAGCACAAAACCACATCCGCGACTCGCGTATGTTTGTGAGCACAGCTAGCCGCATTGTGACAAGCATGTCCAGTGCTGACGCAGTGTTTTACGAACCTGCGTTACAATGAAAGAAAAAAAAGTTTATGTATCGTGGAATACTATTTTTATGCATCAGTGGTTGACATAATTTGAACAAAGTTAACACCTAGCACCTTGTCGCGATTGTTTTGCCTTGCGCCGAAGCAATCGCGTATCTACATGAAATTATGCCAACGCGTGCTCGATCGCGTTAGAAATAATTCATGTTGTGTGTTATATTAATGGTGAATATATATTATTGTTAACACGGCGTATTGTTTACTAACTCGTTATATGTTTGCGGACTAACATAGGACTCGCGTTGTTCTGGCTTGTTATACGTATGCAGTGCCATGGGTTATTTCGGGTAGCTGCTATTGCATACGTGGATGTATATTATTGTGTTTACTAGTGGAGTCATAACTTCAAGAGTTATAAAATGTGCCACAATTGGTTTGTCTTAAGCCATGCGCCACATTGAACTTTTCCCATTTAACCGACAAACAGTGAGCTGCACCACGATGGGAACTCGTGTTGTCATAGCTTCTAAAACATTGAAGGAAACTTAAGCCACATGCATTTCAAACACAGTCTGTCGACATTCGACGTAATCGTCGTCGCCCTCTGCTATTTTGTATACCCTATTTATATAATCCCTGTTAATCTACAGCGGATTGTTCTTAGAACTTCCGTAATCTTCCCTACATCTTCAACGTGTGGCGCCGACGACAAATCAGACGTCTCAATTTAACGTGAGAACGTTATCGTTTAGCTGTATATGTGGTTTCAGTGAAAGTTTGACGAAACGTTTATCGGGTGGGTTCTAGCTGAGGTATTCCAAGCTACCATTGCCTTTTTATTGGATCGCACGACATTTTTTTCCGAATGACTGTCATGGTCATCCGACGTCCAAACGAAACAGTTTAGCCAAGCCAAGATTTATGATGGCATCATTGATAGATGCTGTCATAATAGGGGCGGGGGTGTGAAACCAAAGTTGTGTTTTACTGCCAGCAATATTGCAGAAAAGGATTGCATTGAACTAAATCCGTAAACAGTCTGATTAAAACATTGCCCACTCAGCATTGCAAATTATGTTTTCTTCAAAATGAATTATAAAATAACAATATAACTCACCTGTAATACTGAAACTGGACATGAGTATTCCATTCGTGTGAATATAAAACGGGAACGTTTGACTGTTTGTCATTATGCTGTGTTTCTTTTAACATAAAACCTAATCAACGAAGGCGTGAGTGTGTGTGTGTGTGTGTGTGTGTGTGTGTGTGTGTGTGTGTGTGTGTGTGTGTGTGTGTGCGCGCAATATATATATATATATATATATATATATATATATATATATATATATATATATATATATATATATATATATATATATATATACATATATATATATATATATACATATATATATATATATATATATATATATATATATATATATATATATATATATATATATATATATATATATATATATATATATATATATATATATATATATATATATATATATAATGTACATATATATTATATATGCTTAAATATTCGAAGAATTTTTCCCAGTCTCGACCATCCTGTTTCATCCAAGGAACCCAGCACGACGTACGATAAACACTCGTGAGGGAGTTGTTGAAACCATTGCCCCAAGTTGGTGGACTTATATTGTCCCAGGGATGGGGCAAGACGTGTTTTGGGGGAAATCTTACTATTTTTTCAAATGCAAATAGCTAGTTTGTATATTTGCTGAAAATAGTTTTCCAATAGGTAACATATCTGTCTATAATACGAACATATTTGCCCATAATAAATATATATATATAAATATATAAAAAAAACAAAAACAAAAAACAATATATATATATATATATATATATATATATATATATATATATATATATATGTATATATATATATATATATATATATATATATATATATATATATATATATATATATATATATATATATATATATATATATATATATTTATATGTATATATATATATATATATATATAAATGTATATATTTATTTCATGAACAAACCACCCCCCCTCCCCCCGACTAATGCTTTATGTTACTGTATATTGTGTCTTCACTTTACTTTGAATTGAGTTGAATTGCTATGAACAATGAACAAGGGGACACAGATTTACCCAGAACGAGTGAACAATAAATAAATGTATCCAACCTTTGCATATGATCTTTAAAAATATGTTAGATTAATGTAATTTCAAAGCGAGTTACTTAATTATAATTTTATTAATTACGTTTGTTCAAGTCAAATGTCCCTTATATGGTAAACGCGCGTGGTTAGAATTCTTTAGAATACAAAATGGTAGAGCATGACAACTAGCACTAATGGCACGCGGGGTCGTTATGAGATATCGTGGAATAAACCAAGCAGTCTAGATATAAGAAAAATACCTTCACACAACCTTTCAGTACTGGAACAACCTTACACAGTCAACCAGACTAATCAATTATGACGAAGCAGAAAGGAGGGCATTACAAGACTAAAATGTATCTATTCAGAACCCGGTGGCAAGTCATCCGTGCAAGTTGCGAAGCCAGGGCACTAAAAGGTTTGATTGTGTTTATGACAAAGATGGTGGTTGGGTCAAGGTGAAGTGTGGTTTGTTTAACGCGCAGACTCAAGTACACCTATGACGAAGACACGGTACGGAATACACGACCCAGTGGAGACGTTGATGCAGCGAGCGGCCACCACAATCGCCTCTATCTTGTTTGGGTGAATGTCCGGTGAAGTCGATACTTGAGGGGATGCTAGCAATGCAAAGAGGCAGAAGGAAGCCAAGATAAAGATCAGATAGGGATACCACTGATGTATTTGGAAAGTGACAGTGATTGGTAGAGTAGTTTGAGAAAGACATATTTCACACACAAAAAAGATTTGGGCAGCGACGTCATGAATAGGATTTATAAATTGAAGAGAAGATCGCCAACCGTACTACTATCGTCAAAATACACCTTATATATTCATAAAGTGGAATGTGTTGTGGAAATTACTTTTCATCCTGTACTCCGTTAATGTCAACATAACAATCAATCATCTGAGGGTTCTTCCCAACCAATGACAAGGCATATTTCTACTCGCCGACAACTGTAACTAGCCCAATTATCAGCTGCAAATTACCATGTCATAGTGCCGTATACATAGTAAATGTTTTATACGGTTGTTAAATGATCGATTACAAAAACATCAGTGGGTCATTTAGGATTAGTTACAACATCAAATAGCAAATGGTACAACACAAGATATACAACTTATGTTTGTGGATAAGACAAAGGATTTTTCTTTATGTCAAGGTGAATTGGGCCAATGAAAAACGACTACCAGTCCGTTACACCCGGCGTTCAGGTCTGTGTTTGACTTAGTCACGGTATTCTTCCAAATGCCAGCGTGAAATGCAGCAATTTGCGAGCTTTTACATCCACAAAGATTCACAAACATTCTTCCCCTCATTTCGCCCGACCAGCTGCCCGTCTGCACCTCCAGTGTGTCCCGCCCGCAAAATTGCCATTCGTACCAGGTAGGGCATGGGCGACTGTTTTAGCTACGCCAACTCGCTGTCATTGGTCGAGAGAGTGTGGCCGTGCCTTCAAGACGTCGGAAGTTGTTTGCTGCGATAAACTTGGTGGACGACGCCTTTCTGCAGTCATAACGTCCGCTTGCCAATTCAATAACAAGACGCGTACGCATCAGACAACGTATGTGTTTCTGCTTGCTAAGCGCCTACGTAAAACGCCGCATAAATAAAAAAGCCAAGCCAGGCTTAGTCATAACTAATCACATGCCATAGTACAGCTCGTGGTGTTGAAAATACAATCCCCTTTTGACAAAAAGCGAACTGTTATTTAATCGACAGAGAGAAAACAAATTGTAGTTAAACGTGTATTGACTTTAGCTAAATACTTAATTAGTTGTAAGACTTCACATGTACACACACCATAAATTACGAGTTAGATGGAATGACGTAAGGTCAAACCAATTCAGTGTTAAGAATGGGGTTCGCCAAGGAGGTGTTATGTATCCATTTCTATTTGGAGTACCTGGATACACATGGATGGGCTGTTGGATGAATTAAAAGACCTTGGAATTGTCTGTTATATTGGGCAACATTTCTGCGGAGCTGCAGGATGTTCATATAACATTATACTACTATGTCCTACTAGTTCTGGGTTGCAAAATTTATTGAGGTGTGTGAGAAATATGCCCAACTACCATGTGTGTTGTTTAATGCGTCAAAAAGCAAACTATTGGTTTACAACAAGAATAATGCTGATCTACATTTTGTAATAAATGGTTTAAATGTTTCTACATGTGAGACAATTATACATATGTAGTGTAAATAGAGTTATGTCTGGGTTTGGTTCACTTCAAACTGTCGCCAAAAACAAATTGTTTCATCAGTATTGTTGTGCATTGTACGGATCTCAAATATGTCCACTTTGGCATGACATTGTTAACAAGATGTGCATACAGTGGATGCTTTAAGTAAGATGTAAGTGCTAGTAATTCTAAATACAACTAGTGCAGTTGTTTGTTGGGTGCATGTGTGCTACAGAGAATGGGAGGAGAGATTCCGCTAGGGTAGTGTCATGGCATCGTGGTTTTATGCGCGGCTCGTGTTATAGGCGAACATACAAAGATTAAGGAGATGGCAACCCTGGGATCAAGGTAGAGGTGTTTAATGTACTATAGCAAAACTGTATGCTGGTTTTGAGCATATAACATTCATTACATTTGAAAAAACATGATTTGTAAACTAGTTATTGTTTTCCCCCGGCCCAACCTCTAATAAGTAGTAAGAGGCCTCCACCCAACTTTTCTGCATTATGCTGCTAGACAAGAAGGAAAGGAAACCACAGAAGCAGACACCAACGTGACTGCACACTGCAACAAGGCCAGTGCTTCGAGGGTCATATCACACCAGACTAACATTTTCGACGTGGCGCTGATTGTGCCAGTGATGTTGTATCACATCGATGCACCAGATGAGTCCACCATGGTGTACGCAATGTTGTATGACCAATCCAACTCGACCTTCATTGCCCCACAGGCCATGGACAAACTGAAGGCTACTAGACAACCAGTCAACAACTGTCTGTATATAATGTCAGTGAAGGCACCCCTATTCCTTTGTCGGGAGAGTACTTGAGGGAATCAATTCCAGTAAACAGGAGCTTGATCCCACGACCTGAGACAGCTATGAAGGGGGCCATCTCGCCTCTGTAGCAGAGCAGTTACTTCCATACGAAGAAAATGTAGATTGGACGGCTCATTGGACTGGACTGCATTCGAGCCATTAAGCACAGAGAGCTGATACCAGGAGCTGGCGACGACCCATGGGCGTTGCGCACGTCACTTGGCCGGGGAATTGCTGGCATAGTGGACCCCTCTTATTCTCAGATGGTGAGTGGAGCCAATGACAAGCTTTGTCACTTGGCATTTCGCACCCACGTTATGGAGATCAGCCCCTTGACAGTGTGCAATATGTTCGACCTTGACTTCAATAAGAGAAAGTCAGAAGAAAATGTATCTGTTGAAGAGCGCCATTTTCTGGACAAGCTCTCCGATGGATTACATAGGAGATATGATAGACATTTTGAAACGCTGTTGCTTTTCATGGACGATGTCAAGCTACCGAATAGCAGAGCAGTGGCACTCAAGAGACTATCCCGCCTGAAGAGTAAATTTCTATGCGACAGCCAGTACAGGGAGGACTACTCAAGGTTCATGGCAGAGATAATCACCCATGGATATGCGGAACCTGTGCCGGCTGAGGAGTTATCCATCGCTGAGGGAAGGACCTGGTACATTCCACACGACGGAGTATACCACCCCAAGAAGCCAGGAAAGATACGAGTGGCTTTTGATTGCAGCTCGGAATATGGGGGTGAGGTACTGAACCGTCACCTACTTCAAGATCCAGACTTAACTAATAATTTGACTGGTGTCTTGGGCAGGTTCCTTCAAGAGCCCGTGGTAGTAAGTTGTGACATTGAAAGCATGTATCACCAGGTCGGAGTCAACACGGAGGACAGTAACTTCCTGCGTTTCTTATGGTGTGACAACTGCAATTTGGACAGTGAACCAAAGGAGTATCGGATGCCAGCACATATATTCAGTGCAACTTCATCGCCTAGATGTGCATACTACGCACTCAAGGCGACGGCAGTCATGTTCGAAAAGGACTGTGGAAAGCTTGCAGCAGACTTTGTCAGGAGAAATTTCTACGTAGATGACGGCCTCATGTCTGTGGCCACACCAGCAGAAGCCCTACAACTGGTGGACAGCATCAGCAACATGTACAAAAAAGGTGGTTTCAACTTGCACAAATACATGTGCAATAACAAGGAAGTTCTTGTTGCCATCTCCCCTGAGCTACGAGCCAAGGATGCTCATAATCTGGATTTGACTTGTGATTCTCTACCCATCGAACGGACTCCTGGCATACAATGGTGCATCGAGTCGGACACGTTCCTTATCCTTAAGTGAAGGACAGACCATTTGAACCACTTGGCCTGGTTTTCCCTTATGTGCTAATGGGGAAACATATCATGCAGGAGCTGGTCCATGATAGCGGTGAATGGGATGAACCCATTCCTGATGAAATGAAGGCGTGGTGAACTGCAAACCTGGGAGCCCTCTACATACCCATATGCTACAAAGACAAAGATGTCGATACTCCAATCAATGTGGAGTTGCACTGTTTCTCAGATGCCAATCTGACAGGCTACGGACAGTGCAGTTATTTGCGGTTGGTGGAAAGTCACGACAAAATATCCTGTGCCCTAGTAATGGGCAAATCCCGTGTTGGCCCTTGTGACCATACCGCGTCTCGAGCTGACTGCAGCAGTATTGTCAGCCAAGGTTGGCAACTTCTTGCAGAAATAATTGGATTACGAGGCCATCACGCACTATTACGGGACGGACAGCAATGTTGTGCTGGGTTACATAACAACGAGTCTAGGAGGTTTAACATCTTCATTGCAAACCGGGTCCAGCATATCAAAAACAGCAAGAAAGTGAGTGCATGGAACTACGTTGACACCAAGAAGAACCTGGTTGACATTGCCTCACGAGGCAAGAGCACCAAGGAGCTACTGGGAGCTACTGATTGGTGGAAGGGACCAGCCTTCCTCTGGTGTGCCACACCGCTGCCATTAACCGGTGAGTGCATACCAGTTAGCCCACACGATCCTGAGGTCAAGAAGGTTGTTGCACACACCGCCCAGGCCAAGCCCGCCTTCAGTAACTTTCTGGACAGGATCGACTGGCATCGCGCAAAGCGTGCCGTGGCTGTATGTCTCAGGTTCAGGGACATATTGAAGGCAAGAGTAGTGAAAGGACCAGTGAACATAGACCCTGACAAGACACTCAGTGCTAAAGGAAAGCGTGGTTACAGACCGGTGGATGTAACAGCATTGCAGCGAGCTAAAAAGGTCATCATCGTGGCGGTCCAAGTAAAGGCTTTCCCAAGGGAACTGACCACTCTTCGTCGGCTAGGAGCATATGCTGCTGACCGGAAGCAGTGTGGAAAGCGAAACCTGTCACTCAAGAAGGACAGTTGTCTCTACCGTCTAGATCCATACGTGGGTTGTGACGGCCTGATACGCGTTGGCGGCAGGATAAGACGTGCCAATGGCAAATGCCGGAATGGCAGACCTGCTGGTGGTGATGACTAACCACCAACCTTGTCACATGACTCTCCTTAGGTAAGACAACAGGTGTGCCAAGTCAAGGGGTATGACTTGGCACACCCTGTTGTCTTACCTAAGGAGGGTCATGTGACAAGGTTGGTTATTAGTCATCACTACCAGCAGGTTTGTCATTCCGGCCGCGGGATGACACTCAACGAGATACATACCTTTGGATCATAAAGGCAGGGGCTACTGTCACTTCCTACCTGTGGAATTGTGTCAAGTGTAGGAAGATGCGTGGCGGGACTGTGACTCAACAAATGGCCAACCTGCCAGAGGATAGGTTGGAGCCATCGGAACCCTTCACCTAAAGTGCTGTGGATTTTTTCGGCCCCTTTTATATCAAAGAAGGATGGAGTGAGAAGAAAAATGGGGAGTTCTTTTCACGTGCAAGGTCAGCCGGTCTGTGCATATCGAAACGGCTAACTCCCTGTCAACGGATTCATTCATCAATGCCAACGTTTCCTAGGCCGATCAGACAGCTGCGCTCTGGCCGCGGTACCAATTTCGTTGGAGCCCTCTCTGAACTCGAGGCAGCTTTGGCTGAAATGAATGATGGATAGATCACCGCAGAACTGTTGAAAGAAAAATGTGACTGGGTGATCTGCAAGATGAACCCACTCACGCCAGCCACATGGGTGGTGTCTGGGAGCGGATGATCTGATCTGTCAGGAATGTGTTGTCAGCCCTACTCAACGCACATGGCGATCGATTGGATGACGAGCAACTGCGCACTCTGACGGTGGAAGCAGAAGCCGTAGTGAACAGCCGGCCGATTACTTACCCCGACACCACAGTTCCCGACTCTGGGGAGCCCCTCTCACCGAGTCAGATTTTGACTCTTAAGTCAAGAGTCGTGCTACTACCGCCCGGGATCTTCCTGAAGGAAGATATGTACTGCCTTAAAAGTTGGTGTCTGGTTCAGTTCCTAGCCAACCAGTTCTGGAACAGGTGACGTGCAGAATATTTAGTGGAACAAGCAGCATCACAACCTTAAGACAGGCGACATTGTCTTGGTAAAGGATAAATGCAACCCGCGTTGTCAATGGCCTTTGGCGCGAGTCAACCAGATCTACCCAAGCGAAGTTGGCTTGGTTCGCAAGGTCAAGGTGATGATAAGAAGTTCGACATATGATCGTCCAGTACACAAGCTAGTGCTTCTCTATACACCAGGAAACGCCCAATTAGTACATGAACTTGTATAATGACATTTGTTTTCGGACATTGAGTCATTTTGTATCGGGTGTGGTGATCATACTTAGAATTAACATATGTTGTGAAGTTTTTTGTGAGTTAAATTAGTAAATGGTTAACTAAATTTAGAGGAGCTATGTAAGTGCTAGTAATTCTATATACTGCTAGAGCAGTTGTGTAGTGACGCCATCTGGTGGTTGCATGTGTGCTATAGAGAATGGAAGGAGAGATTCCGCTAGGGGAGTGTCATGGCATCGTGGTTTTGTGCGCGACTCGTGTTATAGGCGAAAATACAAAGATTTAGGAGATAGCAACCCTGGGATCAAGGTAAAGGCGTGTGTAATGTACTATAGCAAAACTGTATGCTGGTTTGAGCATATAACATTCATTACATTTGATAAAACATGACTTGTAAACTAGCTATTGTTTTTCTCCCGCCCCAACTTCAAATAAGTAGTAATAAGGTGTGTGTGTGTCTTTATTGGTAATGTACATGTTTTGTACACATTTGTGTTGTTTCATTTATACCTTATTTTTCACCTTGTATTTAAGTTTTATTACGTAAATAAACAGACAACATCATTGATTGATTTGGACATAGCGTTCAGAATTGATGTATGAACCACTACATAAGATATGGAAGCTACCATATGGTTCGCACATAGATGTAATACCATTGCTGAATGTATACTGTTGTGTTGCTTTGGTCTATAGGTTTATAAAGTTCTACAAAACAGTAGCCTTGTCAGACACTTGGTTGTTAATTATATAACACATTCAATGACATTTGCTTATAGGTCCAATATGGGCCAGAATGTAAGACACATTATGTTCAAGTATAACATGACCCACCTTGAACTGCTATATACGCATGTGAGTACTATTAAGCATAAATGTAAAGAAATGTGGAATATCAATGTCAATGCTACATACTATGAGTTGGTACTTCACAAAAATGAAAACGCATCGAAGCGTCGATTATATTAGATATGCCTAGAAGTGGCTACTCTCTAGTACCAAATAAACGTATAAATAACAGTATAGGGTAGCAAATCGGTCAAATTTAATAATAGTATAGTGCCGAATAACAGAATAGGGAGGCAAATTGTTCAAAACAAATAATAGTACAGTGCGAAAAATTCACTAGTATATTTGTCTTTTTTAGCATTGAAGCAATTTTTTTACTCGACGTGAAGCCAAGGCGTCCTTAGAAAACTACGCGGATCGCCGTGTATTATGTTTTTTTTTTCTGATATAGTAACCGCATTTTATATCTGCGAAAAACCGGGGAATTTTCCGTTTTTAAATGGGCATTAAAGTTTTATTGAATTGAATACGCAAGTCCGTTTCTAGGGAAACCGCCGCCGGCCGGTTACGACCGGTTTGAGGCGCTGCGCACGGCGGCCATTTACGATCGGTTTACGCGGTAATAATGGCGTTTTAACTAATAGTCGAGCTCATGGGAACAAAGGATTCTGACCGATTCATCTAATCATGGAAATCAAACGGTCTAACGCTTCGGGATCCAAATATAGGATCCTCAGAAGCACGGGATCCCGCTAATTCCACGACTGTCTTTCGAAAGGGTAACAACTTAGCCGTTAGAGGGAGCCACGTGCAGCTGCAGTTGTTGGCAAGTGATTTTAGCGCGATGAGTGGATGATTGATTAGCGCTAACAATATGGAGTGAAAGCGATTGCTCTCCTAAACATTATACCCTGCATCATTTGCCACGATTATAGGAGAATATAGGCTGGCACAAATGTTTAAATTTAATAATAGTATAGTGCCAAATAAAATGCGTGTAGGGTGTCATTTTTCATCAAATAAATACGCGAATAGCTACGCTTATTCGGCACTCAAGAGTATGAATGTTTTCATACACCGATTGTATACTAAGTAAATACACATCTGAACATTAGCTGAAAGTTGCATTGATGCATCACATTGTTCGAATTAGAGCTACGTTGTTATATTGTTTTTATTAGTCAATGTCAGACCCCAAAAAAATGTACATTGGGTTTCATATATTGTTTTGTAACTTTTATTTAAGGAACTCCCAATATCCTCCCATGCTTCCTTCCAAAAATATCACAGTGGTAGCCAATTTATTTTTAATGAAGGAAGCCACGAAGGATAAATTGGAAGTTAGTTGTTATTTATAGCATTGGACTGGTTTATGCCTAATAAAAGTTTACTTACATTTAATTATATGGTATCTTTTTAAAAGTTTATTAAAATACGTTAAATAATTAGATGATGTAGCTTTGTATACATGTAACATATGCATAAATTAGTAATTAAGCTAAGCAGATATTTAGAGTGACGCATTTTGGACTGATAACCTTATCCTCCACATATGTCTTTGGTAGTATATTGACAGTGGAGCCACAGTCAACTTGCATCTCCACAGATTGCTTTCTGACCTGCATGTGGCAAAAGATGGGACCATTGTCATCCGAGCCGAGTGTGTGCACATCAGTCCTGGAGCATTGTTTGGAGTCTCGGAAATGATTGCGGCACTTGCATGCATCGCACGTTTTACCCCGTGCAGGGCAGAGTTCCTTTATCATTACATGTGTTCTACTGCATAATGTACATTTTCTTGCAAAGCCTCGCTGACCCAAGGTCTTGTCGTGATTGTTGCTTTCCGCTCTCATCTGTGGTGGGCGTCCCCAAGTAGCCTTTGTGTGGGTTTTCGGTTTCGGCTTTCCCCGGGTGAATGACTGGTAACATCATGCGCATCCAATAGAACGTAGTTGAGATGACGTGCAGGAATAATGCACACTGATGTTCATCAGTTTGAGTGTTTAACTTTGCAACAATAGTGTAATTCTGCTACATCTATTTTAACAGTTTCTATCCATCAGCACCGCATATTACGTTTAGTGGTGCTGGAGGATTAACCCTGGCAGGAAAAGCAGGATTTTGAATGTTTTGGTTTGCCATACCTATTTGTCTAACGTCAATCCTTAGCGTGTTCACAAACAACATTACGGTTCATAGCAGCACACACAGGAATTTAGCCACCAGTAGAAAATAGAATAGTCAAAACAGTGTACCATCCCACGTTCAGTTGCGCGTCTAAACACGGACACTCACCGTTAAATTCGTTCAATCGCAGAGCCAATGGAAAAGCCCACGGCATATGGAGCGCTTAGATCGAGCAGTAGCTATGTACCTCATAATATACGAAGTCACGACAAACACATTTAGTTGCAGGTAGACGGGGATCCAGAGCCAGGTTTGGGGAATGGAGTGGACATAGTTTAATGTGGAAAGCAGACCTCATTTTTGTTAGAAATGATATGGTTGTTAATTGTGAATTTACTGACACAATCGCTGCTGCTTAATGCACCAATTGTCTGAAACAATAAAGATATAAGCACATCGGAATCCACGACGTTATTATTTATTATGTGTGGTTACATCACGATTTCGCCCTTAAAAATTCGATTACCTCTTTAACCATGCTCGAAACAGATAAGTTGTTTATTAAGAATGCGTCATATCGAATGGGTAAGAAACGTTCCTTTTAACGAAGAGTTTCAACGGCTCTTTGCGGCAAGTAGACAATATTACCTAACTGCGTATTATTGCACAACTTGTATATTGCTCTATTCAACCAAAAATATCAACAAAAAACAATGACAGAATCTCGCTCTCAACGACGTTTGCTATTGAAAGTTATGAAATTGGAAATAATCCCCTTTATCGGACATCCAGTGACCAGAACTGTCAACGATTATTGAAAAGTGATCGACGGAACGTATTTTCAGCAATTTATCGACACATTTTAAATATGCTATGCTCTACTGTGCTCACTGTTGATCTAATGATAGAAGTTTCTCTTTATCTTAATGAAAGTGATCCACGTGTCTTTCTTAAGATGATGCATATCTAATATAGTCACTGTTTGGCATTTGTTCTGCAAAACAGGATTGCATATGTTATGTTTATTAAAAAAATATACGTTTTATGTGTAGTGCAAGTATCTGGGTCTCCAGAATAGTGGCCAGTCTTCGGTCGTGCATTGTCCGAGGTGTAACTGTAAAACTACGCTGCTGCACTACAATTTGTACAAAAAGTATGGAACATTCGGTAATTTGTAATTATTTTTCGAATGAAAGTTATACCGAATGTTCCACTTCACAATACGTAGAGTTCTGGTAACACAATCGACAAAGCAATAAAACAGCGTAAGCATTTGTTAAGCAACTGCAGTCCATGTTTTACTGTCGCCTGCGCACTGGTGAAAACAACTACAGTCAAACCTGCTTAAGCGACTACCTACATCAAGAGACCATCATCTTTAAAGAATACAGTCATCAAATCCTCCGTTCACAAGAATGTTCATATTAAATTACCTGCATTAAGCGACCACCTGTGTTAATATAAATGAGGCCGATGACGTAAGTAATGTTTATGGTTCCGTGTGCGTGGGACAAGTCGCACTATTGGCGCAGAAATGTGTCATAAACCTGTTGATGATTGGCTCACCGCGTCGGCTTCGGTCACATCGATAAATAACATGGCTCCAGCTAGTACGAAGTAGAACGTTATATTTTATTCAGTAGCTTTATTCCAGACTCAACAGAGCACAAATGTACATTATATATGTGAATCTGAGATCCATATGTTATTTTTATGCAAATACTGAAAATTATACATGACATTGTGCTGCTGAATACATTTTATATTTACGCAGTTGTTTGTCACATTCAGATATTGTAATGTTTTCGAGTTTTCGAGGAGGTTATGTATTCTAGATGAAATTCGGAAAATGGTAGCTAGTATATCCATTATGATACAGCTAAAAAAATCTAGCAAGCAAGAAAATCAGTAAGGACGTGGAGAGAGAGAGAGAGTGGAAAGATGACAAAGGAGGATCATTGTTGCATGGATGATGGCAAAAGCAACTTGCGCGCATTATGTCTGTGTATGGGCCTCACGGAGGAAGGGCGGAGACAGAGAAAAAGGTCTTCAGGGAAGTACTGGAGAGAATGGTGGGATTGGAGGAAGCGCATGTGATAATGTGCATAGCTGGATATTTTAATGGACATGCGAGTACAGCAGAGACGGGAGAAGATGAATCGATCGGGGATTCGGATCAGGGAAAATGAATCGAGAGGGTTGAGAGCTGAGAAAATTGGTTATTACAAACGGGCTGGCCGTGGCAGGAACATTCTTCAAGAAGCGGGAAAGCCACATCGGATTGAAGTGGCCAGCATAAAACAGAACTCGACCTGTTGGTAGTGAGGAGGCAGAAGATGTGGAGGGTGAGGGACTTCAAGTTCATTGCTGGTGAGCATTTGGCCACACACCACAAGCCCCTGTTTTTTGTTGAAGAGGAGAGAGTAATGGGTAAAAATCATTAAATGGTGGAAATGCAGTGGGAGGTGAGGACGGTCGAAGGAACATATGAAGAGACAAAAGGTAGAATAGTGTGCGGACTGGGAATATCGGAGGAATTCAAGGTGGACGGCGGCCTGAGCAGGAGGAGTGCCATAAGCCCACTGTCATCGCAGTAGTGGAGGTGATCAGGGACATTCTTCACAAGTTGATATACGCTGATAACCTGACAGTAGTCGCGGGCAGTGGGGCAGACCTTCAAGAACGGTTGGTAGAGCGGAAGGAAATCTTTGGTAGACATGGACTGAAAGTCCAGATAAGACGGAAGTGCTTTGGGTCGGGCAGCAGAAAAAAATTTAGATATACGACTGGATGGGAAGAAATTTAACCAACATATATGTCTATCTGGGTGGAGCAGCTTCCAGTAACGGAGGCACGGAGACACAAATTCGCAGGAGAATACAAGCTGAGGCGAGTGGCGGAGGAAAGTGGAAGAGGTGATGGGAGACATTTATCTCGGAAGCTAAAAGGAAACGGACTTAGCTCTTGCGTCACACCAGCCTACCTGTACGGTATAGAGAGCCTACCTGTACGGTATAGAGAGCCTACCTGTACGGTATAGAGAGCCTACCTGTACGGTATAGAGAGCCTACTTGTACAGTATAGAGAGCCTACCTGTACGGTATAGAGAGCCTACCTGTACGGTATAGAGAGCCTACCTGTACGGTATAGAAAGCCTACCTGTACGGTATAGAGAGCCTACCTGTACGGTATAGAGAGCTTATCGATGACAGAAAAGCAACTGGAGAAACTGCATGTTCGCGAGAATAACTTAATGAAAATAATTGCGGGAGTGAAAAGAATAGACAAGCGAAAAATGGAGGAGCTGAGGGTGGAATGTGGTGTGAGAGAGAGTCTCACGAGGAAGCGTGTGAGGGGCCGGCTAAAGTGGGCTAGACACGTTGAAATAATGGAAGGTGAACGATTGAGTAAGTGAGCGGATTCGCGTAGAGGTGAGGGTAGAAAAAGAAGAGGAAGACCTATACTGAAATGTTAGGACTGCGTGAAGAGTGATTTGGCGGGAGTGAGAGGGAAGTGCAGAATGGGAACGAGGGACGGGGGAGTGGAGACGATGGAGACGACAGTGAAATGGTGTCAACCTCATGCAAGAGATGGCGCCACACCGTTATCCGGTCCATGGCTCACCAGGTGGAGCCACTATTGCGATGTATAGTTAAAGGAAATAAAAAAAAAAAAAAAACACATTATGTTACATCTTGCAGTATATTTCTTTTTTCACAACACCGAAACATTTATTAGAATTCAATTATTCAATAATTCCAAATAATACTCTGCTCTACCAACATAATAACAATATGGATTTTAATATACATCTCTATGGTTCTACCGGTCTATCTCGATTTTGCACCATTTCCCTTTTCAAGTTTTGATGTGACCTCACTGTTGACAGAGAAGCGCAGTGAGACTGCGACTGTCCAATCATTCACCCATGTTTACAGTGATGGCGGTTGTTTCGAAGCGAGCGTCAGAATGTTTTATGTGTGTCTGCGCAGCCCTTTCTCTGTTTGTGTGAGAAACACAACTACCATGTAGGGTGAAAAATGGGCAATCTGCGGGGTGTCAGGCACACAACGCACACATTACACAAAGGGGAGTTTGTCCACTGATTAACAATGTATCACGAATTTCAGATGAATAGGAAGGAACGTGTCGTCCGACGACCGTCCCCCGCCAACAGAGGGATAGGTCGCCTCACGACCTGTCCCCCGCCAACACAGGGATAAGAAGTCTCATTAACGTATGTTGGCCATACGAATGTCATATGAACGTATATTTTTTATTGCATTTTGCTTCGTCACCACCACAGGGATAGGTTGTTCTACGCCCGCTCCCCGCCAACAGAGGAATAGGTCGACTCACGGTCTTCCCTCCTCCAAACCGAAACCTATAAAACGCCCGACTTTCGCGTTGTTCGGCCTCAATGCGCGTCGTTCCGATTGAAGCTCAACTGTTTTGGTTCGTACACACTGGGCATGCACGCTTTCCAGACCGTGCAGCCGGTGCAGAAATGAAACAGAAATAGTACTTTCATTAGACAATGAAGAACCGAGCGTATTTTGTTATCGCTGGGCGGCGCTGCGCCCACTCCGGTTATACTAATTACCCATAGTCCTTAGCGCTTCGTTGGAGAAGAAGAAGGCGAGCTGTGTGTTTATTAGCTTTAGTTGCCAATACATTGCCGGGAACAGGCTGCTGCGTCCCGCAGTGTAATGGTAAAGGGAGTCAGCAGTTCCCGAAAGATTCTACTCTAAGAAAAAAGTGGATAATCGCCATACGGAGGGACAAATGGCAGCCGACAAGCACGAGATTGGTTTGCCGATGCCATTTTGTGGAATCCGACTACAACCAAGTGACTAGTCACAGTTCACTCAGCTGTATAAATGAGTACCTGGAAATACCGACATTGGTTGAAATGTGAACGAATAATTTTCGCGCAATTACAGCGTAGCTGAATGCTTCCCATAGAAGTTGAGATGGCGTTGGAATGAACAGGTCTGCCAGGGGGTGAAGTGTAAAGCGCTTGGAGCGGTCCTACGGACTGGATACCGCGCTATATAAGAACGAACCTTTTTACCTTTTGCTACTCATGGTAATGTGAAAGCCGTTTTTTCTTATGTATTATGCGTATATGTTACAAATACTGCATGGAAATGTAAACACGCGGTGTACACGTCACATCACATGAAGCCTTGCGCCGCAGATGACAGCTACGACTGTGTTGTGTATTGAAAGTATGACGTTCTTGCGTGTGTGTGTGTGTGTGTGTGTGTGTGTGTGTGTGTGTGTGTGTGTGTGTGTGTGTGTGTGTGTGTGTGTGTGTGTGTGTGTGTGTGTGTGTGTGTGTGTGTGTGTGTGTGTGTGTGTGTGTGTGTGTGTGTGTGTGTGTGTGTGTGTGTGTGTGTGTGTGTGTGTGTGTGTGTGTGTGTGTGTGTGTGTGTGTGTGTGTGTGTGTGTGTGTGTGTGTGTGTGTGTGTGTGTGTGTGTGTGTGCGTGTGGCTGTTTTTTGCTCTTTCCGACACAATTTTAATAACCGAAGATAAATAAAATATGACAACGAGAATGACAACTTTAGTGTTGTTAGCTTGTTAGGCCCGACCATGTATTTAATAAATTTTACTATCTGTACTACTAGTAATAGGCGTGGTAATACTGCATTGTAATATGTGCATATCTACTGGTTGGTGATGGAAGGCATATCATGATGTGCATGGACATTTTATGCTTAGGTTATTATAATGTACCTCATGTAAGCAGGCATTCGTTGTTATTTGAATTAATCTATTACTATTTTGCATTCAGGAATAACTCTACTTCACCGATACCTGAAGCGAGAAGCCATTCCAACCGTCTTTATTTGGACTGCAGCACCATATCCTGTTGCTGTTCAGACGGGCGCAGCTCCGAGAGCAATAGCCAGACTTGTCATTCTAGGGGCTCTTCGAAGATATTTTCGAAGCTCAGGAAGAAGAAATACCTGAACCACCAACGCCTGTGTCTTCCTTTGCAGCGTGCCAGACACAGACTCCTGAATGGCCTCCAATATGCATCGAACATTTTCAGGATAGAGATGATGCCATCCACTTTTACACTGGACTGGAGAGCTACGGCAAATTTAAATATGTATTGGCTACTCTTGGTCCAGAAGCCTATGAACTAGGGTACACGTTGAGAACACCTAACACTCTGAACGTGGAGAAGCAGTTATTCTTGAGTTTGATCAAACTCAGTAGACATATGCCCAACAATGAACTGTCACTGATATTCAACATTCAACGAATATCCAGTGGCAAACATCTTCGTCACCTGGGTCAACTTCATATACCAGCAATGGCGGGAAGTGGACGTCTGGCCAGATCAAGAGTTGCCACGTTACCAATGGAATTCAAGAAACTGTATCCCAAAACAAGAATCATCCTAGATGGGATGAAGTATCCAGTCACAATGTCAATGGCCCATCAGCACTACAGGCTACCAACTACACCTACAAAAACAGAAATACGCTCAAGATTACTGCTGGAGCTTCCCCAGGGGGACTCATTTCGGACTCATATGGTGGTGCCGCAAGTGACAGGGCCCTAGTGGAGAGGAGCGACCTGATGATGGTTTGTTACCATAATGATGAAATAATGGTCGAAAAGAGCTTCAACGTCCAATATCTATTTGCTCCTCATGACATGTAGCCTTGCGCCGCAGATGACAGTTGTAAGTTTGAGTTTGCTAGACTTGACCGGTGATCCAGTGGGAGGACGACGTGGCCGGTGGAACGTTTGTTTGCAGGACATCAGTGCAACATAGTTCTAGTTTTGGCTGTTTACCTCTAGTAAAATCAATGGTTGCAAGCAGGAATGGCTGGATATGCTTACAATGAGCATTAGGTCCCATTCCAGCTGCACTCTCACACTCTGAGCCATGATGCGGCTGGAGGTAGGAAAGACAGAGGACTGTATGATGGACGCAATGTATCAGGAGCCAGGATGTGGCTGGAGGTAGGAAAGACAGAGGACTGTATGATGGACGCAATGTATCAGGAGCCAGGATGTGGCTGGAGGTAGGAGAGACACAGGACTGTATGGTGCAGGCAATGTGTAAAGAGCCAGGATTTGGCTGGAGGTAGTAGAGACGGAGGACAGTATGGTGGACGCAATGTATCAGGAGCCAGGATGTGGTTGGAGGTAGGAGAGACAGAGGAATGTATGATGGACGCAATGTATCAGGAGCCAGGATGTGGCTGGAGGTAGGAGAGACAGAGGACTGTATGATGGACGCAATGTATCAGGAGCCAGGATGTGGCTGGAGGTAGGAGAGACAGAGGACTGTATGATGGACGCAATGTATCAGGAGCCAGGATGTGGCTGGAAGTAGGAGCAACATAGGACAGTATGGTGGATGCAATGTATCAGGAGCCAGGATGTGGTTGGAGGTAGGAAAGACAGAGGACTGTATGATGGACGCAATGTATCAGGAGCCAGGATGTGGCTGGAGGTAGGAAAGACAGAGGACTATATGATGGGCGCGATGCATCAGGAGCCAGGATGTGGCTGGAGGTAGGAGAGACAGAGGACTGTATGATGGACGCAATGTATCAGGAGCCAGGATGTGGCTGGAGGTAGTAGAGACGGAGGACAGTATGGTGGAGGCAATGTATCAGGAGCCAGGATGTGGTTGGAGGTAGGAGAGACAGAGGACTGTATGATGGACGCAATGTATCAGGAGCCAGGATGTGGCTGGAGGTAGGAGCAACAGAGGACAGTATGGTGGATGCAATGTATTAGGAGCCAGGATGTGGTTGGAGGTAGGAAAGACAGAGGACTGTATGATGGACGCAATGTATCAGGAGCCAGGATGTGGCTGGAGGTAGGAAAGACAGAGGACTATATGATGGGCGCGATGCATCAGGAGCCAGGATGTGGCTGGAGGTAGGAGAAACAGAGGACTGTATGGTGGACGCAATGTATCAGGAGCCATGATGTGGCTGGAGGTAGGAGAGACAGAGGACTGTATGGTGGACGCAATGTATCAGGAGTCAGGATGTGGCTGGAGGTAGGAGAGACAGAGGCCTGTATGGCGGAGGCAATGTATCAGGAGCCAGGATGTGGCTGTAGGTAGGAGAGACAGAGTACAGTTTGGTAGACGCAATTTATCTGGAGCCACGATGTGGCTGGAGGTAGGAGAAACAGAGGACAGTATGGTGAAGGTTATGTGTAAAGAGCCAGGATGTGGCTGGAGGTAGTAGAGACAGAGGACTGTATGGCGGAGGTAGTGTGTAAGTGGCAAGGATGTGGCTGGAGGTAGTGGAGACAGAGGACTGTATGGTGGAGGCAATGTATTAGGAGCCAGGATGTGGCTGGAGGTAGGAGAGACAGAGGACAGTATGGTGGACGCAATGTATCAGGAGCCAGGATGTGGTTGGAGGTAGGAGAGACATAAGACAGTATATATATATATATATATATATATATATATATATATATATATATATATATATATATATATATATATATATATATATATATATATATATATATATATATATATATATATATATATATGTATATATATATATATATATATATATATATATATATATATATATATATATATATATATATAATCCCCATACACTGACACAATTCTGATATTCGTTAGCGAACGCGCGTCGTGGATCGAGAAGGAGATCCAATTTTCGCCCATTGGCATTGTCAGCAACGGCCTTACCGGCTTACGTCAGCATTAGACAGCATTTGACTTTCACGAATGAAATTCATATTGACATGTTTAATAAATTCATAATAATGATTATTCCACAGAACTAAACAGTAAAGAATTGATACTCAGCCATTTGGCAGCATCTTTTTCCAGCAATGGCTTATTCAAGCTGACCCATAAATAATGTCAAAGAGAGGGACAGGGGCCCTTACGGGTCACTTTTAATTGCAATCAGCAACAGCATTCCTCTGTTGCACCGGTCTGTCTTCTGATCAATTCTATCCTCAGCTGGTATCAGGTAACCAACACAGCTAGCTGCTAAAGTGTGTTGTTTCAATGTTTTTGTGAGCTGATAAGACATGTCTGGGAAGACATGAGAAGGTGGGGGTTCACAAGTCAGATGGCTTCATCAGCTAGGCATCAACTGTCTTTGTTAATTTTACTAAGGGCAGTGTTAGGTTGTATTACATCTGACCAGTTTCCCTGAGAGGCTACTACTAGTACTGGACTGACCCTCTACCTACTCAGATACAATCACACCTGCGTATACATATCCTGTTGTACAATCTAGCTCCTCCCATAACCCAGTGGAACAGGTCGATAAAAAACAGATTGTGCCTCATCATTAATTAAGTTCTGTATTTAACTGAAATTGTTTGATGTTGTGAGCGCTCATTAAAGTAATGTAATTGTCCAATCATCCAAGTGAGCACCGTGTTCAATGGTGGCAGACCGATTGACCAGCTAAGGCTGTCTGGGAGCACATTGTTATAGGCAGAGTGGTTGCAAAACAGTTGTCAGTTGTGTAATTTATATAATATTACTCATGATTTTTTTATTTCTAAACGTTGTGCTTTTACTTCTACTTTTACTTCAAATACTTTTCAAAAGTAGTTTTACTTTTTACTCAAGCACTTTTTTTACAAAGTAAATTTACTTTTACTCAATTAGTTTTTAGGTGAATTACTTTTACTTTTGCTCAAGTACAACATTAAAATAATTCAGTCAACCCTGTATATATATATATATATATATATATATATATATATATATATATATATATATATATATATATATATATATATACAGGGTTGACTGAATTACTTTAATTTTGTACTTGAGTAAAAGTAAAAGTAATTCACCTAAAAACTACTTGAGTATATATATATATATATATATATATATATATATATATATATATATATATATATATATATATATATATATATATATATATATATAATTATATATATATATATATAGTGTGTGTGAATTCTAATGTAATTTTCGATGTAGTGGCAATGGAAATATTCTCCAAGATGTAATAAAATATGATTTCAAGCAATCGTTGTTTTTTTTTCGCTTTAATGTATTCAATCTACTGTATATTTATGGAAATATACCCGTGGTCTCCCAGCAGCGACAAAATGTTCTTGTTTTATTTATCCAACCTGATCGCACAATAAACGCTACACGACACCTGGAATTCATGTTCCCGCAAGACTGGGCCCTCCAATCGCGGGAACAGGTTAAAAAGAGTGACATTAATACTGTAATTTATGAAAATATTCGGGAATGCAACAACGGTTGCACGAGTTTCGTAGTTCCAGTTTTCGGGCAAACAGGCAATGGTAGCTTGGAATAACTAAGTTAGAACCCACTTGATTAACGTTTCGTCAAACTTTCACTGAAACCACATACAGGGCTAACCGATAACGTTCTGACGTTGTAACAATGAGACGTCTGATGTTTCGTCGAAGTCACACGTTGGTGATGTAGGGAAGAGTAGGGAAGTTATAAGAACAATCAGCTGTAGATTAGCAGGGATGATATAAATAGGGTGTATAAAAATACGGCGAAGGCGAGTACATCGAATGTCGACAGACTGTGTTTGAAATGCATGTGGCTTAAGTTTCCTTCAATGTTTCAAAGGCTATAACAAGTTCCCATCGTGTTGCAACTCACTGTTTGTCGGTTAACTGGGACAGGTTCAATGTGGCGCATTGTTTAAGACAAACCAATTGTGGCACATTTATTAACCCTTGAAGTCACGACTCCACAAATGAGCACAATAATATATGCCCACGTATGCAATAGCAGCTACCCGAAATAACCCGTGACGCCTCTGGTGGAAAACAGTGCATACGTAGAACAATCCACAACAACGCGAGTTCTATGTTAGTCCGCAGACATAGAACGACTTACCGTGTCAATAAAGAATACGCCGTGTTAACAATAATGCTTCCTCGTATTTAATAGAACACACAACAGGAATATTTCTAACGCAATCGAGCACACGTTGGCATACTTTCCTGTAGATGCGCGATTGCTTCGGCGCATGACAAAACAATCATATAAATAGTATTCCACGATACGTAAACAGTTTAGTTTTTATTGTTTTGACGCAGGTTCGTAAAACACCGCGTCATCCCTGGAGATGCCTGTCATAATGCGGCTGGCTGTGCTCGCAGACATACGTGAGTCGCGGCTCTGGTCGTGAGCTGCTCTGTGATGAAGTCGCTCGTAGTCCATGGGACAACTTTACAGATGAGATCGTTTCTAACTGGCTAATAGTAGCTTAATTGTGTTGATTCCTTGTCGATGTCTCACTTCCTTGTCGATGTGATCACTGCATAAGCTGGGTCCGCCGCAGAGATACTTGTAGTAAGTACCAACATAACACTTTATTTTGTTGATGTAATGGCAGATTCCTCCTTTGACGATGCATTTGTAATATGTAGGATTACAAATAAAACAAATAATTTATGCACGTAAACCTTATCGTCCATGATTGATCCACTGCCCATCGCTATTCTGAAGGCAAATACCTCAATCTTAGCGCCGATCCTCATGAACGTCATCAACCTCTCTTACGAGT
>OY759264.1:43152183-43187183 GCA_963662155.1 Lamellibrachia columna | reverse complement strand
GTGAACTTGCTGACCAACACCTTCAACAAAATAGTGACCGACACAGCCAGCGAGATCCTTGGAAAACACCGTCGGACAAAGAAACCACACGGGTCACAGCAGACATCCTAGATCTCTGTGACAAAAGAAGGGAATTGAAAAGGAGAAAATGTGATCCTGAAGGTGCAGCAAAATACAGAGAAGTCAACAAGAAGATTAAACAAAATATGAGAAGAGCAAAAGATAACTGGATAGCAGAACAATGCTGTGAAATTGAAGATAGCTTGAGCAAGAATAACAGCAAGAAGGCTTATCAAATAGTGAATAACCTGGCATCAGTGAAGAAAGGGATAACTACCACTATCCAAGACAAATCAGGGATATGCCTGACAGAAGAACAGCAGATCCTCAATCGATGGACATAATACTGCTCAGAACTGTAGAGCCACAACACCAACGGAGACCCAGTAGTACTAAATTATCCACATAATACTGAAGAGGACGACTACCTCATTCTTCGTGAGGAAGTTGAGGCTGTAGTAAAGTCTCTGAAAAAAGGAAAGTCAGCTGGAATTGATAACATACCAGCAGAACTGGTTCAAGCTGGGGGAGAAGCCTTGATTTCCACACTTACAACAATCTGCAACAAGATATGGCAGACAGGAGAATGGCCCACCCCATGGCAGTCGCTGTTCATCACACTTCCCAAGAAAGGCAATCTACACATGTGCCAAACTTACAGAACAATCAGCCTCATTAGCCACCCGAGCAAAGTCATGTTGAAGATCCTACTCAACAGACTCAAACCTCAGGCAGAAGAGATCATCGGTGAAGAACAAGCGGGTTTTCGAGCAGCAGGCCGGAGCACCAGTGAACAGATCTTCAACCTTAGAATCCTTTGCGAGAAATACCTTCAACATCAGCAAAGCCTGTATCATGTCTTCATAGATTTCAAGAATGCCTTTGATAAGGTATGGCATGCGGCTCTATGGGCAACCATGAGGAAGTACAACATTGGCTCTAAGCTTGTCCGAACCATTGAACACCTATATGACAATGCCACAAGTGCAGTAATCTTCAACAGCTGCATAGGAGACTGGTTTCGAACAACAGTCGGAGTTCGACAAGGATGCCTACTATCACAAACGCTCTTCAACATTTCTGGAAAGGATCATGACTGATGCTTTAGGAAACCATCAAGGCACTGTCAGCATTGGAGGCAGGACAATCACCAACCTTCGTTTTGTTGACGACATCGACGGCTTAGCAGGAGATGAACAAGAACTAGCCAATTTGGTGGAGCGCTTCGAGAAAACATCTACATCATACGGCATGGAGTTCAGTGCCAAAAAGACCAAACTGATGACGAACAACACACAAGGCATCAGCACAGAGGTCAAAGTTAATGGACAGAGACTTGAGACAGTAAAAAGCTTCAGGTACTTGGGATCAATTATCACAGATTAGGGTTCCTAACCGGAGATACTTGCCAGAATTGCACAGATAACAGCAGCACTAACAAGGTTGAAACGCTTATGGAACGACAGAAACATCACTGTCAGTTCGAATATAAGGCTGATGCACTCCCTTGTCATGTCCATCTTTCTGTACGCTTCTGAAACATGGACCCTCTCAGCAGATCTACAGAAGAGGATACAAGCCATGGAAATGGGATGCTTTCGGAAAATCTTGCGCATATCATACAAAGACCATGTTACTAACGACGCTGTCCACAACAAGATCAAACAAGCCATCGGACCATATGACGAACTTCTAACAACAGTTAAGAAGCGTAAACTGAAGTGGCACGGTCATGTATCACGATCATCTGGCCTTGCAAAGACTATCTTGCAAGGTACCGTAAGAGGGGGGAGACGAAGAGGTAGACAGAAGAAGAGGTGGGAAGACAACATCAAAGAGTGGACAGGAATGGAGTTCGCTGACTCCCAGAGGGCTGTCAAGAACAGGGAAACGTGGAGAGAGCTGGTTAGAAAGTCATCAATGGTGCCCCAACGATCCTTACGGGTTATGGGAAAGTGAAGAAGCTTGGAATATGTAGGCCTGAACGTACCCGGTAAACGCCCCGACAAACCGTCACAAAAATATCTTAGGCTAACTGATAGTTATTATTATGTTGTAAAACTAAGAAGTCTGACGTTTCATCGAGGTCACACGTTGATGATGGTCAACCGTGCTGAAGTTCTGTAGACTAGCAGGGTTGATATGAGTGAGTACGTCGAATGTCGACAGACTGTTTTTCCTTTATTGTTTTAGAAGCTATGACAATATGAGTTCTCTTCATGTTGCAGCTCACTGTTTGTCGTTTTAACTGGGAAAGGTTCAATGTAGCGCATGGTTTAGACAAACCAATGGTGGCATATTTAGTAACCCTTGAAATCACGACTCCACAAATATTAAAACACAATAATAAATGTACAGGTATGCAATCGAAGCTATCCGAAATAACCCGTGGCGCCTCTGTTATTTAGCGCTAGCGTGAAGGAGAAGGAGAGGGTAATAACTGAACCCTTTCTGTAAATACGATACATTCGTAAACACTTATTACTTAAGCATTATCATTGCCTGCAATTGTCTTATTTAATTATGATTAAATTGCTGTTATTATTGCGAAGGGATTAAGCATGTCGATTAACATAATTACTATGATTGATTCTGCGTGGTCAGGATAGTACAAGTTTTCCAATGATTTGAAATGATATCGTAATATATGTAAATGTGTTGCGATAGTGCTTCACCAGCTGTTATAATTAATTGTGCTATTACACAGTAAGCAGGTCATTGAAGCATGGACGCAATCTTAATAAACTGCAAAATTCTAACATATTAAAACCATACTTGTTAAAAATGTATTATATACTGAAGGTTCACATCCACTTTTTACCAGGAATGGGTGCCGAGTATGTGGGTCATGCATTTCTTTTTACAAGGCTTATTTATTTTTTATTTACTTCAAAATGCGCCATATTGCAAATGCAGTTTGCTTTAAAACAAATGTACATCCATATCCCTCTTAGAGTTGGGCTTCCACATGAACGTATACCTAGCTAAGCCCCTGACAGTATCTAATGTATAGGGTTGTTTACCACAACGCGCCACCGGTGTCTCTAGGTAATGGTTTATGTATCGCACCTGCCAACGAAACACGTGGCTGGCAGTTTGTTTATAAATAAATATATATTGTCGTACATTTCAGGCAACATTTTCACAAATACCAGTGGAGCGCCAGTCGCCGAAAAGTATGTCAAGAACTGATGTGAGTGATTTACAATGTTACGATATCATAGAATAGCACAGCGAGCCTACTGCTTTGAAAGCAACATTTCTGTAGGGTCTGCCAAATAAAAAATGGGTTTATCTTTACGCTGACCGCTGCCACTGCACTGAATTCAACTCGAATTGATTGCATCGAAGCAAGTTGCTTAAGTAGATTTAGGAACGTCAAATTTACCAGAACATTAAGAGGATACGGTATATAATGTTTGTATTTATTTAATAATTAGGAAGATAATTACATAATAATTTTCTTCAAACTTAATGTGGGTAGTAAAACTAGAGGGAACAACGTAGCATTTGTATTTTAGATTGAACAAGAGAACGTACTAATTATCCCAAAGGATGACATAAGAAAGTACTCACACTCCCAGAGGACGACATCAGAAAATACTCATTCTCCCAGAGGACGACATAAAAAAGTATTCATTCTCCCAGAGGATGACATGAGAAAATACTCATTCTCCCAGAGGACGACATAAGAAAGTACACATACTCCCAGAGGGCGACATAAGAAAGTGCTCATACTCCCAGAGGGATTTGTGCCAGCCTATATTCTCCGATAATCGTGGAAAATAATGCATGGTATACTTTTTAGGAGAGCAACCGCTCTCACTCCATATTGTTGGCGCTAATCAAGCATCCACTCATCGCGTTGAAATCACTTGCCCCCAACTGGAGCTGCACGTGGCTCCCTCTTCATTTCCACCAATTCAGACCTGCCAAGTCTTCCGCTTTTGGCGGAAGATCTTCCGCTTTTTCGGGTTTTTGAGAAAACCTTCCGCTATTCCGCTATGCTTTGAAAACCTTCCGCTTTTTTCCGATTTCCCCGGTGATCGCAGCGCCACCCGAAGTGAAAATAAAATTGGCACCAAGAACGACACCAAGTTCCGGTCATCTCTTGGTGCTGAGACACTGTGCAACCTGCTGCAGGTGAAAGTGAACACTGACTATGACTGTCACATGTTCCGGCCAACTAAAGACCTTCTCGACAGGGCACGACATGCCACCGGCATCTACAACAACCACAGACCAGCTGCTCGAGACCAGAGTGTGGGAATGACACTGAACTGTGGCAACATCTACTCATCCACAGACCCGTCCACCCGTATTTTGGACGGGTAAAATGCGTTTTTGGACGGGTAAAGATTTATTTTGGACGGACTAGCCCGTCCATGTCGTTTTTATAATCCGACATACCCGTTATCCAACGCAATGCTAACTACAACGTGTGGCAAATTCAGTTGACAGGCAAATTCAGACTCTGAGAAATAGGTGAAGCCAATATAATTTTCTTGGAAGCCGGTCGCCCGCCAGTAATTACATTGTATCCACCTGCCACTCAACATCTTTGATGTGTGTGTGGGGGGAACCCAAAACAAAGATAACTTAATGATTTTACATGTTTGTACATAAAACATCATAAAAACAATACTGCTCAACATATTTGATTCATGTTTGCTTAATTTATGTTAAAACTTACACATGTGGCTACATTTGTCCCACTGGATATAGGGACATTCAGCAACTCATAAATTATCTAGTAGCAGAGTGAAATATGTTTATTATTTGCTTTGTGTTTTGATACTCATTTTAAAAATCGTCAACGTTTGACATGGTTCTACAAAAACCGTGATGCAAACAAAACTGTTCAACGTATTTGATTCATATTTGCTTTATTGTATAGCTTACATCTTTGGCTACATTTTCACCACTGGATGTAGGGACATTCAGCCGCTCTAAAATTGTTTGGTAGCAGGGTGAAATCTGCTTTCAGTTGTGATGAAATTTTGAATTTCAGATAGTAATGTTCCCATGATTACCTAATGTGTGGTAGTTATTATCATTCTATTATAGAAAATAGTATCTTAGCAACCAACAAAATGATACCTCATTCATACTTTTATGATGATAATTTGCAGAGCTATGATGTTTTAATTGTGGGTGGTACAGTATTCCCAGGCACTGAATGGACTCACGTTAGAAGACGATCTATGTGTGTCAGTTGTTATTTTGAATTATTAATGATTATTATTTATGATGCAACAATATGTACAGGTAAATGTATTGGTAGTCTTTTAAGACTTAGTCAAATGATTATGTAAGTAAATATACATATATATTTTGTATCGTATTGTTAACTTGATTATATATGAATATTATACTTACATTTTTGATCACGCCACCGAGCGTGCGATCGAGCGCGCACATCCATTTTGTTACATTCTGAAAACATTTTGGACTGGCAAAATTTTTATCCCAGATGAGCCCGTGTGGCAGTGGCTAGTTTTAGCAGTTCTTTTAAATTGTACGCCATGTTTGTTATTTCATTGGCATTGTTCGCACTTTTTTGTTGTACATTTTTGTTTTCCACATTTTTTCAATATAAAATTTGGTTGTTTTTCCGAGCAAAAAGGTCTTCTGTGTTTTTTTTACAGTAAGAGGAAGATCTTCTGCTTTTTGTTCATAAAATATTGGCAGGTCTGCCAATTCACAAATAATGTTTGCATTGTCATAATATTTAACATTGACATAATTCATGGTGAGTCATGTTATATTTGGACATAATGTGTCTTACGTTATTGCCCGTAATGGACCTATAGGCAAATTTCATTGAAATTGTTATATTATTAACGACAATGTTGTCTGACAAGGCCACTATTCTGCACAACTTTATAAACCTATAGACCAAAGCAACACCTAAAGGTATACATTCAGCAATTAACGGTATTAAATCTATGTACGAACAATATGGTAGCTTCCATATCTTACTTAAAGCATTACGCCACTGTATGCAGATCTTGTTAACATTGTCATGCTACAATGGCCATATTTGAGATCCGTACAATGCACAACAATACTGATGAAACAATTTGTTTTTGACGAAAGTTTAAAATGAACCAACCTCAGACATACATATATTTACACTAAAGATGTATAATTTTCTCACATATGTACCATTTATTTCAAAATGCAGATCAACATCCTAGTTTACTTTTTGACCCATTAAACAACACACCGTGCAGTTTGGCATATTTCTCACACACCTCAATTATTTTTCGCAACCCAGAACTAGTAGGACATAGTAATATAAAACATATAAAATGTCATCTGCATATCCTGCACCTCCGCAGAATTTTGCCCAATATAACAGCCAATACCAAGGTATTTTAATTCATCCAACAGCCCATCCATGTATACTCCAAATAGAAGTGGATACATAACACTTCATTGGCGAACCCCATTCTTAATACTGAATTGCTTTGACATTACGTCATTCCATCTAACTTGTAATGTCTGGTGTGTGTACATGTGAAATCTTACAACTAATTAAGGGCACGGATGGTAATTTCGTGGGCGAGACACACTGGATGTGGAGACGGGCAGCTGGTTGGGCGAAATGAGGGAAAGAATGTTTCCGAATCGTTGTGGGTGTAAAAGTTCGCAAATAGTTGCATTTCACGCTGGCATTTGGTACCAGCCTGTATGTACGGGTTGGGAAAACTGGCGCTGACATAGTGACAGGAGGAGAAGATGCAGATAGCAGAAAACAACTGGGTCCGAAGAATATGCAAAGTAACCCAAGAAGATAGAAGGAAGACGAAGGAATTTCTTTGCTCGTGCGAGATTAGTAGAAAAGACATAGTTAGCATGTATATTAGCCTAAAGTGTTCTTTTGAACACAAAAACAGCCTTATTCAAGGCTAACGTAGCACTCAGATTAAGTCTAATTTTTTTTATGGCGCCGTGCAAACGACAGGTAAAGGCCACCAGGCATTTAATATGCAGCAGTTGTAGCAACTGGGTGGACTTCGTCAAGTCCGGGTGTGAGAAGTCCTGGACGAACAGGTGGATATTTTTAGTTTTGAGTGTATGGGGATGTACGAGGATGAAGGAACTTGAGGTGGAGTTAGAACAGATGAGGCTGCTTGTTGTGGCAGTGGTGGGAAGGGAGAAGGTGGGTTGTGCCAGTGGATCTGGTGGGGGGGGGGCAGTAGATGATAAAGTGGGGGAAGACGACGAGAGAGATGATAGGGAGAGCTCATCCTCAGCCTGGGAGGAGGCTGAGAGGAGTTAAGGTCACAGGACATAAGGAGACGGGACGTAGGGAGACAGGACGAAATGAGTCGAGAAGGAAAGAAATGGGATGGAAGACAAATGGATCGAAGGAAAGGGGAGTGGGGATGACAGTAGCGATGGAGTCGGGGGGATGATAGTTAAGGCGATGGGAGTGAGGGAGACGGGAGGGAAGTTGTCAGGAGTGAAGGCGACGGGAGCGCAAGTTAGCCAGGAGACGGGAGGTGACAGATTGATGAGTGAGAGAGAGCCTGATAACAATATGCCACCAAGTGACAAGGCTGCAGGACAGAATGTGATGGAGGAGATCCATCGGAAGAGCTATTCCGAGGCAGTTGTAGAGGGGGTGAGAAAGAGAGCGAGGGTGTTTTTGGGGGACTCAATAGTTAGGAAGACCGAAAGAGTCTTAATCAAGGGAGATGACGTGGTATTTTGTTGCCTGGGGCCAAGATAGAGGCGATAACTGAGAGGGTAGAAAACATCGTGGGTTCAGCCAAGGGTGGATATGTTTTAGTGCTCGTAGGGACAAATAACATAGAGAGGGAGGCTAAAACTGCCATGTTTAGGAAATACAGGAATTTGGTTAGAACACTAAAGCAGACGTGGGTTGAGCAGGTAATACTGTTAGGGATTTTACCAGTAATAGGAATGAGGGGTCATAGATATCGAAATTGCCGGGGGATGGCAATTAACATGCTAGTCGAGAAGCTATGTAGGGAAGAGGAAGTTGGTTTTGTGGATTTGTGAGGAAGTTTTGTTGGAAGGGCTGATATGTACATGAAGGACGGGCTTCATCTAAGTGGAAAGGGGGCAACAGTATCTGCGGATGGACTCACAGCAGCAGTAAACAGTGGCATGGGTAGCATAATTAATATGTTTGGAAGTAAACACTATTTAAACCACTTGCCATCTGGAACTTGTTGTTTGGGTTGGCAATCTTGTTAAATTTGTTTAAATATACACGTGTTAATTTACAATAAAACAAATCGCCATATGGAGCTAGGCGTAGGAGAGGGCGTGTTGTTTATTTAATGTTGTTTTAAATTGTTATTGTTATATGGAAGTAAGAGTACTGTTCGTCACGTGATACATGTATTATATATATATATATATATATATATATATATATATATATATATATATATATATATATCTATATATATTTATATATATATATATATATATATATATATATATATATATATGGCGGCTCTATGTGGTCGTTTGTTATGGTTACTGGCTACTGGCGTCGCTAAGCTGATCCGAAAGAGCCGAATTAGAAGATGATTCTGCGGTACCACTCGCCACACAATTTTTTTTTTATTTGTATGTTGGCACATAGTACATAATATATTAAAATTGTGTGAACACATCGATAAAGCATTTTAGATAGTGCCTTGTTTTTATTCAGTTTAATATAAATGAGGCCGATGATGAAACTAGTTTTGCTGGTTCCGTGTGCGTAGGACAAGTCGCACTGTTGGCGCAGACACATGTCTTAAACCTGTTGATGATTGGGTCACCGCGTTCGCTTCGTTCACATCGATAAACAATATGGCTACAGCTAGTACGAAGTAGAACGGTACATTTTATACAGTAGCTTTATTGAATTTTATGTCAATTAACGAAATGAGAGAGCTCATCCTCTGCGGATTGTAGATGGTCGAATTGTAAACCAGTTGTCCCGGGGAACACGCCACCTAAATGCTTCCCTGGTTCGCCGAACTTCGACTGGGCCGAGTCGAATATAATTTACTAGTTTGTCCGATAATTTCGCCAAAACTAAATAACACATTTGCACAAACGAACAAGCATTTTTTTCGCGGAATGATTCTTTAAAGGTTGGGGCTGGCGGAAGTGCGATAAGCAGTTTCGTGTGCGACTGGCTAATTACCCCCGTACACTCCTGGGCTGATATTGATAAAGCTACTGTGTTTCTCTATGTCGAGTCAACAATGCATCAACATCTGCGACACATGTCAATGCGACCTTCGGATTTCGTCGCCATGACGACCAGTGATCCACCAGCTAAAGGAGTAAACACTGTTTTTCTACAATAATTTTAATTTTAATTTTAATTTTAATTTCAATTTCAATTTCAATTTCAATTTCTATTTATATTTATATTTATATTTATATTTCTATTTCTATTTCTATTTCAATTTTAATTTCAATTTCAATTTCAATTTCAATTTCAATTTCAATTTCAATTTCAATTTTTATTTTTATTTTTATTTCAATTTCAATTTCAATTTTGGAATGTTGGGATGTTGTCATTAATTTTCTTACTTATGGAAATTCCGACTCGACTACAAAACAAGCGACACGACGCAACTCAGCGCGAGCCAGCTGTTGTGAACCGTCAGACGGTGACATAACGTAACATTCCTGTGACCATTGAACTCATAAAATAAGAGCGAGGGTCATAAGGGCGAGTCTGTTGTTGTCGAAAACCTGATGGTTAATTTGAGAAAACGCCTATGTGCAACTTCGAACAGGCAGTTAGAAAACGTTACACAGGCGGTTAGAAATGTTTTCACCCGTCATTCACATCACCAACATGTTGCGATTGGATAATCTATCAACATGCGCTTTGTGAGTGGCTAATCGGTCGGCGTGCAGGTTGTGAGTCTTGTTAGTCGGGGTCTTTAAATACCCGTGTATTGGGAATTGACTGCCTACGGACCACGGCTCAGAAAATGCTGCATATGTAGAGAGAGTTTGACCTGATGCAACAGGTAAGATTATAATATTACCCATTAATATTTATATATTTAAGTCAGTAGAATACCATTTTAAAATTCAAATTGGAAATTAGACAGTATGTTATGTTTTTAATATATTTAGTTAATCTATTATATGTGTAGAAAAACCAGTCGGAAGTCACTAGGCGAAATTTCCATGCCTTTGTCTCTGGATTACTTATTGATTGAAGCTATGTATGATAATATTGAATAAGCAGTAGTCACCAATGGTCAACTAACATAATGGTTCACGGTGGATATAGGAGTGAGACAGGGTTGTTTGTTATCATCTATCCGGTTCAGCTTGTTCCTGTAATTCGTCATGGCAGACCTAAAGAGCTTAAGTAAGGAGTTCAAGCTAGATATCAACCTTAGCTTTGACATCAGATATGCAGATGACACAACAATGATGTCCACAGTGTTTGAGAAGCTACAACTATCAAATGAAGAACTATAAGCTGCTTGTAAGAAATGGGGTATGAAAATCAACTTCACCGTGCAAGGTCAGCACTTCATTGGAGAAGCGTATTATTCTGGAAAGCGAAGTACTCGATATATATATATATATATATATATATATATATATATATATATATATATATATATTCTGACTATCAAGATCTGGCTGTGTGTGTTTCTTATTTTATATGTGAGGCCGCAAGAACCCATACAATACATGTATACCTATCTCAGCAACCCTTCAAAATATCATTACACAATTTTCACATATTTTGGCACCCACCTCCCCCCACATTTATGCATGATACAAGTGCCACATTATAAATATTTGCCATGGTTACCAAAGTGCAAAAGAGGAACTGTCGAGATGCTTGTGTCAAAAATTCATATTTCGAACTCTTTTTAAATGCCTGCACGTGCCATACCCGTCAATGTTTACCAATGTGTGCATGAATTGCTACGCACACGAATTGTGGCAACAATTTTTTAAAAAATCCTTCCGCCTATTAAAAATGTTCTAAAAATCCACAGTTACACTGTCAACAGGTTCTACCAGCAAACCTTGCAATGTCCCTGCTCATATGCACTTATGTCAGATGATATGAACTTTTAAAAACGTCCTATATCCAAACTTACTATGCCCTACAGTCGTGTAACACACCAGGAAGTGTAACTGAGGCATGATCCCTGTACGCTGACCAGTCGCACGGAGTCGTGTAATGTGAGCCAGGAGCACAGCCACGGTACGGAAAATCGTTGCTAATCGAACAAACGCGCGATATCGTAGCATAATTTTAGCAACGTACGCCCGGCTTAGATAAGGCTGACTGTTGCCAATCGCATGAAAAATATCACGACCAATGGCAGGCAGAAAACACCAGCTGCACAACCATTTACCTGCTGCAATGTGACTGAAGTCGCGAAAAAGCTTCTTGAACCCCACAGCACCGCTGACCTCATCGCCGAGTAAGACTAGACTGGAAATATGGAATAGACGACTGCTAGATACACCAACATATGTCAAAATAGGATTACGACCAGCAGTGACTGGTTATCATTGTCTATACTGGATATCACTCAAGCGTGCGCACTGGGGTTGGCCGGGCAAAGAAAACGACGAGGTAGCGCTACATTGACGAGACGCAGTCAAGAGACGCAGTCAGTGGAATGTGATTGCGGGTAACTCCAAACAACGTCCCGCCGCCTCTGCCGCCGACTACTGGACGATCCGTGCACACTGGAACATCTAGCCACCTTCAAGTGGGAGACAAAAGCATGCACGAAAACACGGAGGGGGGAGGGAGGGAGGGTTTCAAACGTGCCGCTCACAACCAGCAAGAAGTTTTCGGTGGTTGCTGTAGACATGAAACATCAACCACTGCTAAAACTCTCCTTAAATGATTTAGCCCTTCCCGAATCAGGTTCATTGATGTTTAAATTTGCAGTGGTAAATATTAAAAATAATATGCGCAGTCGGTTTAATAAAAGTCGGTTTAATTAAATCGGTTTTATAAAAGAGTGCGTACTTTTGACTTTGTCCGCAGAACCAGTCAAAAATAATATCACAGTTTTTCCGATGAAATTCATACCAATAAGCTAGCATGTCGTAGTGGATTGTTAAATTAAATATTTATTTTGTTATTATATTTTCAACAGGTGAACATAAACGCGGACATGCCCAGCAAGATGTTGCACTGGTGCTGTTTGCTGTGGTGTCTTACAATCCTCAGAATACCCGCTGAGCCTACAACTGATCAATGCGCTAGTGGCGATGACACTTGCCTTCTGGGACAGATTATTGCTATACTACATTCGGTGGACAGTCGGTTGGAATCACTGGAAAAACAGTGTACGAAAAATGATGGCATCGCTTACTACACAGAAGGTAATAAATGTGGCGATAATGTAGAATAATTAAGCGAAACTACATCCGTGATAAGTTAACGAAGACAAAAATATAATATACTAAGTATAGTATTTTCTGTAAAGTTTCGACGCTAAAGTAGACTTTATAGCAACAACCACATTTACTGTCGTTCTGCTACAAAGTGTTTGCATTGTGGATACAAAATCATATATTTTTTATGCAGTATTTATTATGCAATTGTAAAAACAGAAAGGAAAAGCTGCCGATACGGAACCATGGAAAATTACAATACCCCTTTAAAGGGACATTCGAGGAAGAACAATATTAATAAGTACGTATTGTACGTTGTTCAGGTGTGAGATGTCGATGGTCCGATGGGAAACGCACTTGCTACAAACTAGTCCACCAAAACCTGACGTGGTCCGAAGGACGGGCGTACTGTCGCCGTTTCGTGAACGGAGGAGACCTTGTGTCGGTCGAGTCGCGAGCAGAGCATCTCTTCCTGATGCATATCATACTAGGTTGTATGACATTATATTATGTTATTGTGTAATACGTATTGCTTATAATGCGTATTATTTTGTAATACAGGCTAGGACGTAAACTAGGTAAAGAACAATTTTAGGATACAATACAAAACCTAGCATTATCAATTATAGCTTCACTGTGTACAATGAATTGTACAATCGTACCGAAACACATGCACGTGGTACTTACAAAAACGAATTTATTCTGACGTTTTGATCGGTGGGGTAGTCTATGTTACTGTAGGCCCTGTGCAGAAGACACGTCCTCACAGTCTTGAACGTTGCTGGAATAAATGCATCTGATGCAGGAAAAGCTTCTCTAAATTCGTCAAACAAAGCATCGTCTTTAGGCAGTCAACACAATATCAACTATGATAATATTTTTTCCTATCGTATTCCTACGAACACTGAGTAAACCTACAAATATACGTGTTTTCAGAAATGAAGAAGAGTTGCGTTCGGTTCTATACCTCGGGACGAAGGCAATCGAGTGGTGCGTGGGTTTGGAATGCGACAGGACAACCATTCAACTACACGGCCTGGACCCCTGGACAACCGGACAATTACGAAAACAGACAAGATGTTTGTACTTATCTCGGTTGGAAGGGGCCGAACAGTCAGCGGTTTTGGGACGACATTCAGTCTGCTGCGAGAATGTGCTTCATCTGTGAATTTACTTAGTACCCATTCACAGAAACAGCAGCCTGGATGAATCAATAAACGAACTGAATTAACAAAACTAACCAACATAATATAACACGTGCCAAGGCGCTGTGTCAATGTTTCATTAAATGAAACAAAAATCATAATTTTGGGCCTACGCACCTATAAGAGTGAATAAAACATAGCATAATGTCTACAAACGTTCAGTCTATTTTCTCAGCTGGTTATGCCACTTTCAGTGATATGAGGTGTTTCGATGAAAATTCTAATATTAACAGATTTACCAAGATTTAACAAGATTGCCATCCAGACAAAGACCCAGATGGCAAGGTAGCCATTGGTTTACCAAGAGTCCAACAATTTTTCATCTACGTGTACCCCGCTCCCTGATATATTAAAAAATATGTTTAGTGATGTATTAAAAAACAAAATATAAAATATATACTTAATATTAACGAAACAGTGATGTCAACGAGACTCCGTTCTGACTTGGCTGACTTTCAACTTGCACCCACGTACCGATGCATGGATATATTTGCTGTACTTTGAAAATAGTATACACATATATGGATATATTTGCTGTACTTTGAACATAATATATATATATATATATATATATATATATATATATATATATATATATATATATATATATATATATATATATATATATATATATATATATATATATATATATATATATATATATATATGTCATATATATATATATATATATATATATATATATATATATATATATATAACACGTGTGTATACTATATATATATATATATATATATATATATATATATATATATATATTAATATAACACGTGTGTATACTATATATATATATATATATATATATATATATATGTAATGCGTTAAGTGTCTTCGATACCGGGTAGGTCCACCTTGCATTCCACTGAAGATTATTATAAAATATATGTACTATTTTATGTCAGCTTTAATTTGTACATATATGTATATAAATATACATATACATATATATATATACAAATTAAAGCTTATAATTTATATATATATATATATGATATATGATATATATATATATATATATATATATATATATATATATATATATATATATATATATATACACACACAAACTAAAGCTGAGATAAAATAGTATATATATTTTCTAATAATCTTCGGTGGAATGTAAGGTTGGCCTACCCGGTATCGAAAACACTTAACGCATTACACTGGAATTTAACAAGATTGCCATCCCAAACAACAAGTTCCAGATGGCAAGTGGACAAGGAAGCCATTGGCTTATCGAGAGTCCAACAATTTTATCATCTATGTGTAGCCCGCCCTTATCAAATATATGTCAATTCTATTTTTAAACATATTCACACTACTAGCATTAACACAATCATTTGGCAGACTGTTTCATTCATTTATCACCCTCTGCGAGAAAGAGTACTTTCTCATGTCCAACCTACACTGCTCCTTAACTAATGCTGCTTTGTGTCCTCTGGTTCTTCTGCCTTCTTTAAGTTTGAAGAACATATCCCTGTCAACATCCTCATAACCATTCACTATTTTAAATTCTTTATTTGGTCTCCTCTTAGTCTCCTGGTCTCTAGTGTTGTCAAACCACATTGTAATAAGCGACTTTCGTAACTAAAGTCTCTCAATTCTGGAATCATTTTAGTTGCTCTTCGTTGTATTCTTTCTAGCTTGTCTATGTCATTTTTACTATATGGCCTCCATGCTTGAATACAATATTCCAAATGTGGTATAACTATTGCTTTGTACAGGGGTAGTTCTCCTAATTAGCTCTAGAATTTGATTTCCTTTCGAAGCAGCAATCCCACATTGCTCTGAAACTTTCATGTCAGCACTAAATGTTACTCATAAGTGCGTTTCTTGTGTGGTTCTACGTAGTATAGCATCCCCCATTTTATATTCTTCGTCCATGTTTCCATGTCCTATGTGTATACATTTACACTTCCCAAAATTGAATAACATTTGCCATTTTTCTGATCATTTAACTAATTTATCTAGATCATCCTGTAAACTTTATTTATCTGTATCATTACAAACCTTTCTGAATACTTTTGTGTCGTCTGCAAATTTGAGTACTTTGCTAGATATGTCATCTTCCAAATCATTTATATATATTAAAAACAGTATAGGACCTAATTCTGATCCCTGTGGTACCCCACTCAAAACAGATTTCCAGTTTGAAATCTCACCATCTACTATAACTCTGTTTTCTGTGTGTAATCCACTTTTCTATCCAGTTGGTTACATCATTACCTATGCCATGGGCTTTTAGCTTAAGTAACAATCTTTGATGTGGCACTTTATCGAAAGCTTTCTGAAAATCTAAGTAGACAACATCTACTGGTTACCCGTCATCTACCCTCTTTGTAATTTCTTCAAAAAAACATAAGAGATTAGTTAGACATGACCTTGCTTTTAGGAACCCATGTTGAGGTGTATTTATTAATTTATGTTTTACAAGGAATTCCATCATGTGGTCGCTAATTAATGTTTCGAGTAATTTACATACAACTGATGTTAAACTCACTGGTCTGTAATTTTCTGGCTTGTTCCTCGATCCCTTCTTAAATAGCGGCGTAATGTTAGCCTCTTTCCATTCTGAAGGAATTATTCCTTCTTCTAGTGACAAGTTAAACAATTTTGCAAGTGGTGTACTAATTTGCTCAACAATGTCCTTAAGCAGTTTTGGTGGTATCCCATCAACTCCAGGTGATTTATTATCTTTCATATTTTCTTTGCTATCATTCAAGGAGTTACAAATAACTGCCCTAAATGTTCTGATGTATTGCCCTCAAATTTAGTAAATGGAACTGGAAATGAGCTGATATCTTCTGTGGTAAAAACTGAGCTGAAATACTCATTCAGGACCTCTGCCATTTGAAACCCGTCTGAAATTATGTTTCCCCTGTTGTTTTACAGTGGTCCGACCTTATCTCGAACTTTCTGTTTACTCCTTACATAAGCATATAGAAACTCTTGCTGTAATTTTTTTATATTACCTGCCAAGTAGCAGTACCATCGATTCCCAAGAATTGGTTATCGGACTTTGGAATTCTGCACATACCCGGTTTCGCTCAACAAGAACAAGAACAAGAAGTTTATTTTTTGACCCCCAAAAATAACAAATAATGAAACAATAGAGATATGCATTAACACAAATAAAATATATGCACATATATAATAATACTGGTGTGCATACATCTTTATTTGAAACCAGTATAGATAACCATAATTAATATTTTTTTTAAATTTAATGTTAAAACAAGTAGGGATCAGTGACCAGTTATGACTAATAATGTTTTTATTATTTGTTGTCCTTTTTAATTACATGTCTATCTCAATTATATAAGCATGTGGATTTTATCTGGCAGTAAGTGTTTTTTTTATACCTGTTAATATGATCAAGTGTGTGTATGTACTTGAATATTAGAGTTTCCATCCATTAATGAACAATTAGCATTGCTGATTTTGGTGACATGAATAACAGTTTGGAAGTGTACATGTGTCTTTATATGTTTGCAGAAGAAAGTTTTTTGCATAAATTGTAAAGCCTCGCAGGCTATGAGTATATATATTTTCTTTCACTATGTCAGAAGTGTTGTGGTTAGGTCTAAAACCGTACTGATTATCAAAAAGCAGTTTAATATCGTTGAAATATGATGATAACTGAGAAACAATTATTTTCTCTATTACTTTAGCAATCGTTGGAAGTAGAGAAATGGGCCTGTAATTTTTAAATAATGTAGGATCATCTTTCTTAAATATAGGAACTACTTTGGCAATTTTGAGTTCATCAGGAAAAATTCCTGTGTTTAACACTTGGTTTATTAATATAGTTAATGATTTAATTATAGCAGGTTCAATTATTTTTATTAATTTTGAAGAAATACCAAAAAATCCACAACTATTTTTTGTAGGAAGACTTTGTATAGTTTTCTTTACAGTTTCCTCATCAATATTCTGAAATCTAAATACCGTATGTATGTGTTTATTTAAATAATAACTATATTTTTTATTGCCATCATATTTAATATCATTTGCAATAGTCTGAGCTATGTTTGTGAAAAAAATATTAAATTTATTAGTAATATCTTTTTTATATGTTATTTTATCATAATTTTCTTTAAAGAATGTTGGAAATTTGTTTTGTGTTTTTGTCTTAGAGGGAAAATCATTTATAGTTTTCCAAGTATTTCTTATATCGTTTTTGAATCGATTAAAACATGATTCAAAATATATTTGTTTTGCTGCATGAATGTTTGTCTTTAATATTCCATTATATGTTTTAAGGTTAATGCTAATTGTTTCATATTTAGGTGAATTTGGGTTAGTTAATTTTAATTGTTTATAAAGTTTATCTCGGTACCGGATTGATTTGAGTAAACCCTGAGTAATCCATGTAGATTTGTTATGCTTATATTTATCAAATTTTACTAATTTACCTGGCATGTGCTTATTTTTAGACCGTAAAATGTCTTTATATATTATATCATAATTTAAATTTGGATTAGCGTTTGGGATTTTATTAAGCTTATTGTAAATGTCATCTGATTTAATTTGATGTCTAACGTTCTGCATTGCCTCTGTGCTTAATATATTTATTTTTACATATTTAGGAGGACGTACTGTCTTTTGGGTAATGCCTAAACTCATGAAGTATGGCTGATGATCAGAGAATCTTTTAGTTAATATCCCTGCCGTACTTTCTAATACAGCTTTACCAAGTTTACAAAAAAAGTTGTCTATCAGTGTTCCGTTTGTTCTTGTAAATCTAGTGGGAAGAGTTATTTGAGGGTATAGGCTGTGTGATGTTAAGGTATCAAAAAAGTTGCTATAAGTTTCATTTTCATTTATTTAAGTTTATATTAAAGTCTCCTGCAATAATTAGCTCATGATTACTATTTTCTAATGATACTACAGCTGATGAAAATTCATTTATAAAAGAATTTATTTGTTCATTATTTGTTCTTGGTGGTCTAAATATGTTCCCAATGGTTAACGATTTTGATAAATTACCACCATTTACTTTAATTATCAGTCCTTCCCAATGTTCATATATATTAAGGTTCATAATTGGTTCTGCTTTATATTTATTATCAATATATATTACTAAACCTCCTTTACTGCTACAACTTTTACCCTGAGTTATAGCGGTATAACCATGCAACACAAATTGAGAAAAATCATCGCCTTCCGCTTTCCATGACTCTTGTATACATATTATATTAAATTTAAAATTGATACAATCTAGTTCTTCTATATATGCCTCTAGTTCACTAAATTTGGAATTTAAAGATTGCATATTTGTGCTTAAAATACTAAAATTACCTTTGTTTTTCTTAGCGAAATCATTAAACTTGTCAAAATCATAATAAGACGAGCGACGTATTATTTGTAATTCATTAATCTCAGTATCATTTATATCTAATATGTCACTTAAACTGTTATGTTGAATACCTCCTAAATATGATAGGAATAGTTCATCAAAGACCGTTTGATTTGCAGTTTTGCATAATATGGACGGTACTTTCCATTATATTAATATAATTAATTTTCTATATACATACTGCTAGAACTAAACATGAATTTGCAAAAAAATTTCTTAAATATAATTTGCCATTCATTATAAACAACACTTCTGATATAGTGAAAGAAAAGATATATACTCATAGCCTGCGAGGCTTTACAATTTATGCAAACAACTTTCTTCTGCAAACATATAAAAACACATGTACACTTCAAAACTGTTATTCATGTCACCAAAATCAGCAATGCTAATTGTTCATTAATGGATGGAAACTCTAATATTCAAGTACATACACACACTTGATCATATTAACAGGTATAAAAAAACACTTACTGCCAGATAAAATCCACATGCTTATATAATTGAGATAGACATGTAATTAAAAAGGCCAACAAATAATAAAAACATTATTAGTCATAACTGGGGTGGCTCCTATGATAGCGACAGTATGTCTTAATGGGAGCCACTGATCCCTACTTGTTTTAACATTAATTTTTTGCCAAATGCAATAAAAAGTATTTTTCAGTTTAATAACTGAATCATAATACATCATTAGCATCAAACCGACCATGTTTCTCTTCTAAAATTCAGAATTATGTTTAACAGAAGTTTCAATCATACCGCTAGAAAATTACTTGCATAAACTAGCAGACAGAATCTGATAAATATTTGAATTCAGAGGCAATTTAGCAAAAAATTCTGGATCATCGCGTGTGCGGCAACCTGTCCCATTACCATGGGCCATGGCTACTCCCACCGTTGCGTTGGCAGTGCACTGGCTGTTGTGTCTAATTACATTCTCACAGCAAATATAAAATGTGTAGTGATGCCGATTTATAATTCAAACCACGGCACAAAAACATTCGACTTCCCCGTTATCGCCCACGTTCAGCATACATACTCGTTTCAAAGTTAGACCCTTGCAGCACGCGTCACAAGCTAGACACTACAATACTTTTAATGTTTTGTGAAACAGTTATTAATCGCAGTGATGTGGTAACTATCTTACTTCAAACTGTGGTGAATACAAGTAGGCCTAACAACGAAAATATGGCGAATGTCAGAATGAGATGAAAACGCAAGTGCCATGCCCATGGTCGTGGAACGCATTCTGAAATTCTGGCAGTTCATGATTATATGTCTAACGAAATGCAAGTGTGATATGTGATAGGTATAACTTTTTGTGAAAAAGATGCTCATTTCGATGTGCACATACAGTGGTGAATTGTAGTGGAATAAAACGAACTAGCGAACAATACGAGGATGCTTCCGTCAATAGAGGCTAGTAGCAATACGGTTTTACGTCGGCTGCTAAATGTTTCATTTGAATGATTTGCGTAACCTACACAAAGTTGCAACTTTGGAGGTCCACCAGTTTTTGAAGTAATACAACTTACAAAATGTATTCCCCACTATTAAAAAAAAACTTGCCTGGATGATATTTGAGCGCCATTGGCAAGCCACAGCTCGCAAATTTAAGCATGAACAACATGAACCAGCCAGCAACATCTAAGAAACAATGCGATCTTTGACAAACATGGAGCTCTGCACTCAAGAGCTTGCAGATCAACATCCTGAAGTTAATCATATCTATATGTACCAACTTGGACTTATTTAGATACCTTTTCCATTTTTGCTTGCAATCGTCTCGCCTCCATGTGACTATACAGTTCCTCCACCTCCTCGTCACTGCCATTCAGATGTCATCCCGCTGGAAGGTCTTCCCACACTGCATCACACAAACACTGATGGTCAGTTACAGGAAGGTGCTATACTGAACACTGATCCATACTTGTCAACTGCATTAAATATCATGGTCTCACGGCAAAGATCTGAAATATCATACATCTCTCCATAAATTTTAGCAATTAAAAATAAAAATAAAAAATATTTTGTTTGCAAAAATGATACATAATATGTTTGTGTGTGTGTTGCAAGTGAACGTTTCAGTTAATATTACTAGTAATATCTGCCCTTTACTGAACAACCTGGTCAGTGATAAGCCAACAGCTGAGCATCAATCAATGCTATTTCTTGTTGGAAGGCAGTGTCACAGTAAGCATGTGTTCAAGAACTTAACTTTTGGAATAAAACATGTCTCCAAATGTTCCCAACAGGGTTGTTTGATTTAAATCACTTGATTTAAACCATTGATTTAAATCATGATTTAAATCACTCCAAAAAATCATTGATTTATGATTTTTTTTTTTTTACTTCCAATTTTTTAATCACTGATTTATATGAATTTAACACAAATAATTGTTTACAAGCATCGAGATCAACAAAGTTTTGTATGTTTTTTTAATACAAAAGCACAAAGTGCACACACTTGTGTAGCTGTATTGACACCAGATAGCCTGACAGTCAAATATTTTCCGACATTGTGTGTGTTTGAGCTATTCCCTTTCTGAATGCAGTGAAGCCACACAAACTTGTCTTCCAGAGCAAGTATCTTTTCAAGTCAGAAGCCCTGAGTTAAAGTCCACCTAGAGCTTGTGCTAGTCTGGTTGGAGACCCTTCGACAGAGTACACAGAGCCTTGGTCAGGTGCTAATCCACCCTCTAAGCAAACAATAATTAGCACTGCTACAGCCTCAGACACACAGCATGCTTTCCTTTCCAAGACAGATTATGCAACTACAGGGGGTGAGGCCTTGTGGACATTGGCTAATGTCTTTATATAAGCAAACATCATGTACCCTCTGTTAAGACAAGTACCCAAATCGATTTGAATAGAACACGTTTGAAAGAGTTTATAAATATAAACATCTATATAAATGTCTATATACCAGATTTCAAAAAAATCAAATAAATAAAAAAATCCGATTTAAATCAAATCCAATTTTTTTTATTTAAAAAAAATCATGATTTGTTCAACCCTGGCTCAAAACATTCACCGAGCTCCATGGGCTGGGGACCTGGTGGCCTGAGGGCCCTGTATGAGAACATGCTAGGAACCCTCCTGGGGTTGACAGCTATGCTGATATATCCTTGCAGTAGAAACATGGGAGCTGGACTACCACAGTTCCCTGAAGCACAAACGCTTTTACCCTTTTTTAGAAACAAAACCAATTGGCTTAACATAAGATTTTCAATTACATAAATGTTGGCATTAAAACCATGTGTAAAGATCAATAAAATATTTGTCAATCATGGCTGGACTCTTGAAGTCAAGAGTACAGCTGGATAATTAGAGGAAACTTCTAGAAAGTTGATAAATACTGCTGCTGGTGTCACCTTGCAGATACTCATAGATAATTCATAGTGTGTGTGCGTTTAGCTGCAAGATGCATGCTGCGTTGATATCCTTGTGGCAAACTTCAGACTTCACTTCTTCCAAGAAGGTAGCAGAACCTGGCCAACAGGACGTGACACTCAGTCAACATTCAAACTAATACGCATTCAATTCTACAACTGTGGGATTACAGTCAGAAATATACTCCCTGTGGTACATAGAATGTAAATGTGTAAACAGGTGCATATATTTCAATGTTGTCTTACTTAGAAGAACTACTAAAACTGTAAAATTACAAATTTTTAATCAGTATACAGCATTTTCACAGGTAACAAACATTCTTGGTATTTCAGTCAAATATAATTTTATGTTGTTCAACTATCACAATTATCGTATGTTCTACATGCATTATGTGTGTGTACACATGTAATTGTGTGTATGCATGCATAAAATGTCAACACGGTGACTAGTGACAAATCATGCCTTGAATGACGTCAATACTTACTTGTATCTGCCATTCATCTCAAGACCAGTGACACTGCAAATGTAAGGTGATGACTGCCTGTCAACGTAGGCGTCCCCAACGTCAGCCTTTGACTTGTAAGATGGATTGTCTGTCAACTGTAGCTCCTTGACATCCTACAACAAGATCACATGGCAATGATGACAGTCCTGCTGCCAAAATGTTCACCAAATGACAAACCCTGTCTATATCTGCGCACTTTCACAAGGTTCTTTTCTACATCAGTGAACAACAAACATACTGTTTACCTTCAAACCCCTGATGTGGTCAAAGCTTTGTGCGCACTCAAACTTGGATCGGTCAAGCATCATCTCAAGTACTGATTCCTTGTTGTACAATCTGGAAATAAAGACGTCACAAAACAATAAGAAAACTGACAGGAATACCAGGATTAGTTGCCTAATGAAGTCAATAATAACAATGGGTTAAAACAGCATTTTTTCTCTTATCACACTGTGAACTCTGTAGTCTTATACGCTCACCATAACATTATCTGCCTGCCTTTCCGCCATAATGGCACCATTTCTTTATAATGTCTTAGCTTGTACCCAGTTGTCTTGCTGCCTGTGATCTAAGCATAAAAACTATAAAATATCACTTACAAATGTGTGTGTGGTTTATCAGAAAAGAGTAAGAGATGCAGGTTTACGTTTGCTTTAAGAATCAAGTTATGCATATAAACTACACCCAGACAAACTTGTGCAGAATAACAAAAAGGAAAAAAGACATGCTGAAAATGAACTGGTGACAATTACAAAGGAGAGAATAGCATGGCAGGATGGTTCTTATCATGCTACAATCTGCTGCCCCGATCTTGATGATTACATACACACATATACCTGCCGAGTTCACAGGCGACTATTGGCTGCTGCAGTGGCTCTTGTGATATGGCACAGTGCCTCCACTTGGCTCCAAGCTCAGCATCTCTGTCTTTCTGCAACAGTTCCACAACAGTTAGTCACAGCCAGTTACCCAAAGTCCACACAATGCAGACGGTCATTGATTTTATTCTAATTACTAAACAAACCACTCAGTGAGTTTGCAGCCCAAAAGCCTCACCCTTTGTTCAGAGCATGTTTTTCATTTCAATTATGATAAAAGAGGTTGTGTCCCTACTGTCACTTTTGTTACAGGTGCCTGGCGGGCATCATACTGTTTCCTGGGCCCCTTGGTAAAGTAATTTCCAAAGATTTCCTTTACAATTTTAGTTGTTCTTATTTGTGGGAAATTCATGACAATGACATTTTTCAGAATAAAACAATCCAAACCCAATACCCCTCAATTTCTACCCAGCCTGGTGACTGATTGTGAAATGTTGGTGTGCTCGGCGGCTAATGGCCACTTTGGTGACATGCGACTGGTCAGTAGCTGCCCATTGCCATCAATTTACAGATCTAATTAAAATGCAGTACAATGAGTTAAGATTTTTTATACTATGCCAGTAGTACAGAAAATCTGAACTATTCACTTACTTATCCAATGTAAGTGTTCTTAAAGGCCACATATCACACTTAAACTTGTTCTTAAAGGTCACACTCTTTATCTGTCCCTGGGAACCGGGGACATATCATTATTTTGTTCCGGGTTCATGTCATACGAATAAAGTGCCAGTGATTTTGAAGCTACCCCCTTCAAGAATGTTTTGCACATAGATCATTTTTTTATGAACAGAGAAAAACAGAAGTGTTGGATCTGATGAAAACGATAAGTACTGCAGGTTGGCGACAAGACAAAAATCTGTTTTTTAAGTACAGTTTTTTATAACATCGATTCGTAATTTCAATGGGATAACACCAAACAGCAATAAGCACATGCTATCATCATTGATATAATTACTCTGTTGCGTTAGACCAGCGGTTACCAACCTAGCGTACAGGTAACCCTGGGGTACGCAAGAGGTTTTCCAGGGCATACGCGGAAGATTGTCTGAAGCTAAGGTACCGTGCAACTGTGCAATAATGCTGTCACTTTGTGTGTTCCGCGAACAAGGAAGTGTGTTTCTGTAATACCATCAAATTCACAGAAAACATTATTTTCATTATTTTCAAGCAAACATTAAATGCAAAGTCAAGTCCATAAATGGCTATTCTCGAAGGACCTATGGTTTTCCCAGTTAAAATACTTTGACTTAAATCATTAGTAAGTTACAATGATTTCGCCTCGTTGCAACAGTTAGTGCTAAACTGATAAATGCCATCAAGTCCAGCATCCTCAATGCTCAGCTCTTCTACCTCAATACCAAATGTAAAATGTGGACTAAAAGACGCTGCTCTTCCACACTGAGGTCTTTTGGCTCTCACAAAGGAACATGGCGTCTAGAGTAGATTCGCTGAAAGAAGCGATTGGTGAATTCTATGACTGTGTCAGCAAGGAGCATTTTCGAAAATTCATTGAGAAACTATTGGGCAAAGGCGACTCATTCAGCTGGTGTGCTTGAGCGATATCGTTTTCCACCTGAACCCACTTAACAACTAACAAGTCACGGCCAGTTCACCACGGTGACTGATTTTGTGGACAACGTACAAGCCTTCATCTGGTGAGATAGCAAAATCAACAAATGAAACTTCAATATGTTTGAACATCTAAGCACGGTGCTTTTGCCAGGATGAAGAAACAGGACATGGAAACATGGGGTAACTTGTGCAGACACACCTGCATTCCATGCAGAAGGAGTTTCAGACACAGTTCACAGGATATGAGTGCGCTGGATTCAAATTTCATCCGTTCAGTGCGGAGATGTAATCCCTCAGATGGTGTGCAGGACTTTTGGAAATTTGTGACTGTGAACAACTCCATCACATGCGATGCATTTGAAGCTCTTCCCCTGACAAGGTTTTTTTGTGTAAGATGGGCGAATCATATTCATCTATGCCTGAAATGCCCGTGAAAGCATTGTTGGTGTTTCCATTTACCTATCTTTATGAGCAAGGATTCCCAACAATGTTCTGCATGAAAACAAAACTTTTTGCATGTGCATGAAGGAAGACCTCCGCGTCTCTATCTATTTTATCTTTATCTCAAAACTATTCCCAAATTGAGGCTGTTTTTAACCAGACAAGCTCAGCCCTCACGTTGAAGCGGCTTCTCGAATCCCAGTTTCTTATCCTACTTCCATTTGGGGTATAGTTTTGTTCACCTCATTAATAAAATGTGCACCACTGAACTCAGTGTTGAATGTTGATTAATCTATAATGCTATTTCACTGTGATGGGGTACCCAGTCGATCGTTTCAGGACACAAAGGGTACGCGGCTGGGGAGAAAAGGGTAGGTAACCACTGTGTTAGACTATTCAACTTAGAATAAGACACCTACTGTTTTAACTGTATCAGTACTGCCAAAATTACAGAACAATCAGCCTCATCAGCCACCCGAGCAAAGTCATGTTGAAGATCCTACTCAACAGACTCAAACCTCAAACAGAATATATATATATATATATATATCTATATATATATATATATATATATATATATATATATATATATATATATATATATATATATATATATATATATATATATATATATATATATATATATATGTATATATATATATGTATATATATATATATATATATATATATATATATATATATATATATATAGACAAGGAAGCCATTGGCTTATCGAGAGTCCAACATGTTTTATCTATGTGTAACCCGGCCCCCTGAGATATGTGTCAACATTGTCTTAAAATATATTCACGCTGCTAGCAGTTACACAATATGTAGGTAATTTAGTCCATTCATTGATTGTCCTCTGTGAGAACGAGTACTTCCTGATGGCAAATCTACACTGATCCTTTTCTAAGTTTACCTAAAGTTCTCTAATTCTACTATCTTTCTTGAGCGAGAAGAAACATTTCTATCAATATTTTCATTCCCATTCAATATCTTAACAACTTAAATTTGATATCCTCTTAACCGCATTGTCTCTAGAGTTGTTAAACCACATTCTTTTAGGCGTTCTTCATAAATAAGGTATCTCAGTTCTGGAATCATTTTTGTTGTTCTCCTCTGTATTCGTCCAAGCGTATCTATATACTTACGATATGGTGTCCAAGCTTGTATACAGTATTCTAAATGAGGAATACTTATTGCTTTTTACAGAGATATTATTAGCTTGTTTTCTTGTAATATATATTTAATCAACCCAAGAATTTGATTACCTTTGAATCTGCAATACCGCACTGCTCTGAAACTTATCAATGCTCATATCAATGCTTATTGTTGCTCATTGGTCCTTTTTTACGTTTTTACCTAGAACAGTATCTCCCATTGCATAGTTTAAATCCAAGTTCCCATGTCCTGTGCGTAGGAATTTACATTTCCAAAAATTTAATAACATGCTATTTTCAGATCTTTTACCTAATTTGTCTAGATCGTTTTGTATATGTTGTTTATCACCATCATTGTTAACGTTTCTAAAAACTGTTGTGTCATCAACAAATGTCAGTACGTTGCTTGATATATTATCGTCCAAGTCGTTAATATATATATTAAGAATAAGAAAGGTCCTGATACTGATCCTTCTGGTACACCACTCAAAAAGATTTCCAGTTTGAAACCTCCCCATCTACTACAACACTTCTGTCAGTCAGTCACTTTTCTATCCTGTCGATTATGCCGTCAGTGATACCACGGGATTTTAATTTAACTATTAATATTTGATGTGACACTTTGTCGAAAGCCTTCTGAAAATCTAAGTATATAATATCTATTGGTGTTCCCTTGTTTATCCACTTAGTCATTTCTTCAACAACAAAAAACATAACATATTTGTTAAGACTGAACTCGCTTTTAGGAATCTATGTTAAGATGGATTTAATATTTTATTATTTGTTAAACTCACTGGTCTGTAATTATCTGACTTATTTCTCGAACCCTTTTTAAATAATGGTATGATGTTTGCTTCTTTCCATTCAAAAGGAACCACTCCCTCTTTTAATGACAAGTTAAACACTCTTGCAAGTGCTATACTCATTTGTTCTACTGTTTCCAATATTAATTTTGGTGGAATTCCATCATGTCCAGGTGATTTATTATCCTTCATTGCCTTTATGTTCTTAGCTACCATTTCTGGAGTTACAATTAACTGCGCTAAATATTCCGATTTAGCCTCCTGAAATTTTGCATCTGGAAATGGTAATGATCTAATATCCTCTCTGGTAAACACAGAACTGAATATATATATATATATTTATATATATATATATATATATTAGGTGTCAGGCCATCTGAACATTTATACATAATGACCAACCCTTTAAATTCGATTCGTTGACGCACCGGTAGTCAATGCAATACCCTTAACAAAGGGGTGATCACGTTGTCGTATCCTAGTTACCAAGCAGGCAGCTTTGGTTTAGATCCTCTGTAGGTGTTCGATTTGGGCATATGATAGTCCTAGTAATAGTGAATTGCAATGGTCCAGTCGAGATACCATCAGGGCTTGAACCGCACATCGTTATATAACGCCGAATGGACGATATCTTGAGTATATGGTAGTATCTATAACTGGCACTGATAGCAGTAACCTCAGGGGCGGATTTAGGCTTGTTGGCAGGGGGGTGTCAGTCAATCGTAGTCATATATCATTCTACTTACGAACCGGGGGGAGGGGAGGGAGAGGGGGGACACATGTGCCGTTCTTCTTACATAAGAGTTAATATTAAGCGGCTGCTAATACTTAAGTCTTTACATTGACACTAGTTCCGATGTAGGCATATATACGTGTTCCTTTAGTGTAATTTTTGCTACGGACACAGGTGGTCGACGACCCCCCCCCCGATGGCCTACGGAGGTATTGAGACCCGTAAGACCCCCCTGGATCCGGTGCTGAACCTGGTCGCTCATAGTAACTGTTGTTACATAATAACACCCATATTTCGAACAGGCGACGCAGGAATGATGTTGTTACTCCCGACACTGACTAAGCAGGAGACATCGTTGCCAAATTTAGTGTTGTTGTGTTTGGATTTGAAGTGTATTACTTCAGTCTTACCGTTATTTACCATCAGCCGATGCAGCAGCATCCGCTTTCGTGTTTTTCTTATGCACTCCCGTTCTTTGTCACTTTTAATGTTAGGGTTAAGCGACACACATATTTGTACGTCATCAGCGTATGTGTGATAGCTAACTCCGCGTCTCTGACGTGTGCGATTAATCGGAACAGTATACGTCTTGAATACAATGGGCCCAAGAACAGAACACTGTGGCACCTAACACTAATGTAATCCCTCCTTTTGTTAGCTATATAACCTACGAGTGTATAATTGTTTGTATGCTATATGTATATGATTATGAAATGAACCATACTTTCATTTTAATTTAATATATTTGTAATTTGTTGCTTTGCGGAATATATTTGACAAATCTCTGAACCTCATGGCATATTCCAACATTTAGGTGTTAGTGTTAGTCTACGAAAGAAAGAGTGCATCATCTGATCACATAACATTGTTGAACCAGAGTGAAGCGCTGACATTCGTCATAGTAACCACACTTTCTGATGTTAGTGTTTAATAAGCCATAGCATAGACCTATAGAAGTCTTCTATAGGCCTATGGCCATAGGAAAACTAGCGGAGTACTCACACTGTGAATGCATGTGTTGCACCCTCGGGCTGTATTAGACGTTCAATGCGATAAATGTGAGAAATGGAGATAATGTAGTTATTGCCTCGAGGTATGTTTGCAAGGTCTCGAAATGTCAATGTTTATCAAAGGGATGACTGTTACATAAATAACAGAAACCAGTTCCTCATACCGTACGCATGAGAGTTTCGTCTGCAAAGGTGAACTGTCTGACCCCCAGCAATACGTTTATGGTTGATCCATTAAATGGGAAAAGGCGATATGCATGAGTCAGAAAAAATATGTTGGTTAACCTAGTATTTTGCAACACCATTTCTGAAAGGGGACCCACTTAACAGACGTGGCCATTTAACCCGATTTAATTACCAAGATTGCCACCCAGAGCAACACAAATCAGATGTGAAGTGGACATGGCGGTCAATGGTTTATCGAGAGTCCAGCGATCATTCATCTGTAACATGTCCTTACGAGACATGTGTCAATTTTGTTTTAACAAACATTATGTCAAACTATGCCATCACAAAAAGAACATAAAATACGATCAGAACTATACTATCACAAATACATCTCAACAGAAATAGCCTTACAGAGACATATCACATAGCTACCTTCCCATGAATACCTTCACAAAATACCATTACCTCAAAGAAAAACATTAAATGATTAAGGGAAGAAGTAGATGTTAAGGCAACAATGGGACCAGCGTAATCATTATCGTTGAATTACTACATTCGTTTAACAGTATGATCAACACATTATATAGCTTATCAATTTAACAGTTACACAAGACATTCTCCAGTTGCTGTTTCCTGTGATACATGTCTTTGTGCGAGATATTTTAAATGCTTCCCTAGAGTGTTACACATGCATGCAAGTCATCATGACAAGACTAAAGAATTGCCTGCGAAAAAAGTAATACTAACAATAATAAAACGTCTGTTTCCAAATGCAGACGTCATCGACGAACGTAGTTACCTAAGCTGCAAGAAACGCTGGTGTCTCGCACAAATCACGCACACTTGTCGCCCTTAGCACAATCGCTTTTCTAAGAAACGACCGGTCTCGTGAAGAGGTCTATTATTATCGCACGTGAACCATAAAACCATATCATTTATTTTGATTACCCCTTGTAGGTGTTGTGGAATAAAGACAGTGCGAGAGCAACTCGTACTAGATGAGAGCACAACGTAAAAGGCTATGTAGCATTGTAATTCGTACCAAAATTATCCAGAGTTACGTAATGCTAGACTAAAAACAGGAGCAGTGGACATTAATCAACATGAATAATGTTTGGTAGTACTTCGTTAAAAGCCCAACCCCAGCATTTGTGTTCAGTGCGAAGTGTGGCCAATGTGAGGTATGGTCAGTGCAAGGTGTGGTCGATGTATGTTGTGGTCAGTGTGAGGTATGGTCAGTGCGAAATATGGTCAGTGTTAGGTAACAACTATTCAGTTTGCGTAGTATTTCATATGCATTGTTATGGGTAACACATTTTAAAATACTTATCATAAGTATTACAAGTTAAAAAAAACACATTACCAAATCATTAATCTTTATGACATTGTTTTTTCTTCGACATGTTGTTTGGGGAAAACAGAATTGGTCAGCTGGCCAATCGCGACAAAACATAGCAGCATGAACGACCTCGGCAGTCGGAATAATGACAAAACGATAACTTTTATAATCTTCTGCGATTTATTCTGTCTTTTGTTGGTATATCTATAAAGCCCATAACATGACATCATCGGCAATCCTCGGCATCAGGCATGGTTTAATATAATTTGTTATTGAATTCACTAAATTATTAAGTTCATGTAATTAATTAATATTACCAGAAAGGCTAATTTAATTAAATTAATTAACATTACCGAATTGTTTTAATTTAATTGAAATGTGAGAGGTTATTTAAATTTAATTGGATAAATTCTGAGTTAATTGTAATTTAATATATATATTATATATCATTTATATATATATATATATATATATATATATATATATATATATATATATATATATATATATATATATATATATATATATATGTATATATATAAATATATATATATATGTATATATGTACATATATATATATATATATATATATATATATATATATATATATATATATATATATATATATGTATATGTATATATATATTTATATATATATATATATGTATATATATATATATATATATATATATATATATATATATAGTTATGATAAACTGTAAAAGTCATTGTGCTAATGACATGATGTTTATTTGTATTTTTTTATCTTTGTCTAAGTGTGAGTTTATAAGTACACTAAAAAGATGCACTAGACGGGAATCAAACAAGTGCTACCTGCGTGGCAAGCGAACTTTCTACCGCTGAGCCATTACATTGAACCCGATTACGTTATCGTTTGGGTGTATATTCATGTCAGTTTTGACATATAGGTGGCGCAACCCAGCCTTAAGAAAACGGCGAGTTTGTAGTAACGCGGAAAATGGAGAAAACGACGAGTTTGTAGTAACGTGGGACGCCACCCAGCCGCTAGAAACGCTGCAATACATATATCCGCGGAAATCGCGAGAAATGCATGGCCAGGCATGCACATTCTCGTCTATGATGACGCGGTTCCCAGTGAATCAGGAAGAGCGGACGGTCGGAAAAACGGACATGCACTGGTGATGTGATGTGCGGTCAGTCATTCATCGCTGCTTACGGCGCCAGCCCCAATTTGGTCATGTTCGTGTTAAGAAGGAAGTGCCTAGTTATTTTGCGGTTTGAGATTTGTCTGTCAGATTGAACCGGGTAATCGTTCCACCATCGCATCCATGCCTCATTGTATGTATGTATGTATGTATGTATGTATGTGTGTATGTATGTATGTATGTATGTATGTATGTATGTATGTATGTATGTATGTATGTATGTATGTATGTATGTATGTATGTATATATATATATATATATATATATATATATATATATATATATATATATATATATATATATATATATATATATATATATAAATATATATATATATATATATATATATATATATATATATATATATATATATGTATATGCATACATACATATATTCTTTCTTCGGAAACGAAAATAAAAGAATACGACGGGTAGCTCCTACGGTAGCGACTTTTAATAAGTCTTTGTCGGAGTCTCCATGATCCTCTCTGTATACTATAATATTTCATAACATACAATTATATACTGATATATTATTATTATTGAGTGCGTATACAGTTCGGATTAATTAATTCATTAATTCATTAATTCATTAATTCATTCAATTTTACATTTTCAAGAAGCATTCAACCACGTTGCAATTACTGCTCGAAACTGTTCTTTCACATGATGTCAGGTGCACGTCAGTACAGATGAGTGAACGGAGTTACATTATATATATATATATATATATATATATATATATATATATATATATATATATATATATATATATATATCCGGAGTTACACAGGCCTCTATATATATATATATATACATGTTAACATTGCTATATATATATATATATATATATATATATATATATATATATATATATATATATATATATATATATATATATATATATCAACGTTAACATGTAGTAATAGTAGTAAGTTCCACTGGCAATGAAAACCTGGATTGTTGTGTTTTATTATACAGCTGTGATGTATGTTCATAGTATGTAGTGAAATGAGAAAGTGTATATGTATTTATAGTGTTTCAGTGTAGCTAGTGTTGAACCTGTTTTTGTGTAATTTCGCTATGCTACTATTACACCATTGAATATTTAGATGTTACCGGAAATGTGTGTTATGGGAACATGTGTCTCATTCGGCTACATCAATACTATTATATCCTTCATTATATTCCAGGTCGCGAATGTACTAAGAAATTCGCCCACTTCGACAGAAAACGCGTAGAGAAGATGAAAGAGCGTTGACGTGCAGTGGTCGCAGCTAGATTACGTGAAACTTCCAGTGGTGCAGATCACTGCTGATCGATGCGCAACAGGTTTACTGGGATGGCGGGACAACAGATCGACAACTCCATGATACTTACCCTGCTTGGTGAGCTTGTTAAATCGTTTTCTTAAACAGGTGATATAAATCCGCCACAATCCTGATTTAATCTAAATTTCATGTTGTGATATTGCCGTATTCTAAGGGCAAACACTATATATATATATATCAATTAACGAAATGAGAGAGCTCATTGTCTGCGGATTGTAGACGGTCGAATTGTAAACCAGTTGCCAAAATAAACCTGCAACATTGAATAAGTTTTTGTTGTGGATCATTGCATTCCTACATACTGCGATCGTCATAGAGCGTCCCGGGGAACACGCCACCCAAATCTTTCCGGGGAACACGACACCCAAATCTTCCCGGGGAACACGACACCCAAATGCTTCCCTGGTCCTTTTTGCCGAACTTCGACTGGGCAGAGTCGAAAATAATAACAGATGTTGTGTGTCTCTGTGTCGAGTCAACAAGGCATAAACATCTGCGTCAATGCACGTCAATGTCAATGCGACCTTTGGATTTCGTCGCCATGACGACCTGTCATCCACCAGCTAAAGGAGTAAACCATATTTTTTTCTACAATAAATCAGGGCAATATCAGTTCACTGGACTTTCCTAAAACTTAGAAAGAAAGAAATAATTAAATATATGATAAATTAAAAATATAATTCATTAACGAAATACATTATAAAAGGTACATGCCATTAAAAATAGTCATTAAAAAGTAATCGTTGCTGGCTATTTCTGTAGACAGTCAGGTCGTGAGGTTCTGTGTCAACACTCGCTACTGTTCACGGTCGAGTGTGCGCAAAGCTTCGATGTCGGCGGGGCAACGTAATTCACATCCAGTGCGCCGCAGATCCGCATCTTTCTAGGTAGACGGTGAAGAGTGCTGGGCCGAGGCTGTCACACACACACACACACGCACGCACTGCCTTCCTGAATATATGATATGTCACCACATAACACTCTCCTTTTCATCATAGCAAACATATTTATCGTCTTTTACCGTTCCATGCCTTTGTCACTGGATTACGTATTGATTGAAGCTATGTATGATAATGTTGAATAAGCAGAAGTCATCAATGGTCAACTGACATAATGGTTCAGAGTGGATATAGGAGTGAGACAAGGCTGTTTGTTATCATTTATCCGGCTCAGTTTGTTCCTGGAGTTCGTCATGGCAGACCTAAAGAGCTCATGCAAGGAGTTCAAGCTAGATATCTACCTTAGCTTTGACATCAGATATGTCCACCGCTATTACTATCAACTGAAAAACTACAAGCTGCCTGTAGGAAATGGGGCATGAAAATCAACTTCTCCGTCTTAGCCGACTCGTAGCATTAGCTTCGGCAGCCTTTGGTAGAATAAAAATAGCATATTTTCCAACATGTGCGAAAGACAACACGCCTTCCAAGCCGTATCATTAGCGC
>OY759264.1:43047183-43144683 GCA_963662155.1 Lamellibrachia columna | reverse complement strand
TTCTGTTCAAAGCATCATATGACGCGGTGACGTGGGTGCAATTATGATTAGATCGGTTGGCTGCGTACTCACACAGACACGTTAGTGTTCAACGGAGGAAGTAGACGTGGCCATAAAAATAGTCTGCCAGAACATGTGTTCTTTGCAATAAACAACTCGGCAACGACATTGTCGATGATGTTACGTAAAGTTAAACTTCAGTGCAATAGGAAGAAAGACAGTTAATCACCACAAGAGGTTTGAATGATGCGAACGTTCTGAATATCGCGTGAACAGGTGTGGGAACTTAAAAGGAAAGGCACTATTGTTTTACTGTGTTATTATTTAAATGTTCTAACCACTACATCACTGCGCCCGCCCTACGTTTACTGCTAAGAGTTGTGGAGGCATATATAAATATAAGGATAAAACTACGATACAAGCCATACATGTCTAATATCAGTTATCATAATGTACCTGAAGTTATCGTCGTCCCGGATCTCAGTGGAATAAAACCAATCGTAATTAAATATGTAAGGAATGAAATGTGAAAGTTGCACACAACATTTATAATATAATATCGATGTTACAATAATTAGCCATGACTTGACACGAAGGTGACCATCCAGACAGACGAAGAACTGCGAGAACTCTCACGACGCTAGCCACGGACACTCACAGTTAGTATAATCTTTGCAAGTTATATATTACATTCGTATTATGGTCATTGCTAATGCATTATACTGCAAATTAGATAACAATCATAGGTATTCGGAATTTCATTGTTCTAACTATGTGCCGACCTATAGGAACGACAACACAAGTGCCATTTATTTCACTAGATGTTCTAAGATTTCACTAGATGACGCCGCCGCCGCCGCCGCCGCCGCCGCCGCCGCCGCCGCCGCCGCCGCCGCCGCCGCCGCCGCCGCCGCCGCCGCCGCCGCCGCCACCGCGGCGACGACCACGATCACCACGACCATCACCACCATCACCACCATCACCACCATCACCACCATCACCACCACCACCACCACCACCACCACCACCACCACCACCACCACGTCAACAACCACCTCCACGACCACCACCACCACAACCATCACCACCACCACCACCACCACCTCCACAACCACCTCTACGACCACCACCACTACCACCACCACGACTACGACCACCATTACCACCACCACCACAACAACAACAACAACAACCACCACCACCTCCATAACCACCTCCACGACCAGTTGTAGAAATACTTCATGCGCTGCAAACGGTTAGTACAAATGTCATCAACAAAAATATGTCCCAACTAATAATCTAATATCTAAACTATGAGCATATTGCTGACATTTCTCCATTTCCCACGCTTAGATATGTTAGCGTTTATAACAGCCCAGATGTGGCTATTGCGACACAAATATCCGAGTTGTCATTGTTCCGCAAGGTTGACTGTGGCCTGTGAACACCCCGGCACTTAGCTCGGGTCTACTGTTCAAAGCGTTATATGAGACATGGGGGCAGTTGTGATTATTTCCGTTGGCTGCGTACTCACACACACAAGTTAGGATTCAACTAAAAATAAAGCCAGCATGTAGACAAGGCCATACAAAGTCTGCCAGAACATATGCGTCATGCGGTAAACAACTTGACAACGACATTGTCGTTGATGTTACGTAAAACTAACATCCGGTCCAATAGGTAGAAAGAAGCATAGTGCACCATTTACAACATAACCAACGCATCACTATCAAAGTTACCTCGCACAAAACCGATGTTCTATTTTTCTTTGCACATTTCCCTATTCAATCCTGCTGTAGGATTCTCTGTTGCTGCTGCTGCTGCTGCTGCTGCTGCTGCTGCTGCTGCTGCTGCTGCTGCTGCTGCTGCTGCTGCTGCTGCTGCTGCTGCTGCTGCTGCTGCTGCTGCTGCTGCTGCTGCTGCTGCTGCTGCTGCTGCTGCTGCTGCTGCTGCTGCTGCTGCTGCTGCTGTTTGTTGTACACGTGTCTCTGTGACTGTGACTCTCTCTCTCTCTCTCTCACTCTCTCTCTCTCCCTTTCTCTCCCTCTCTCTCTCTCTCTCTATATATATCTCTCTCTCCGTCTCTCTCTCTCTCTCTCTCTCTCTCTCTCTCTCTCTCTCTCTCTCTCTCTCTCTCTCTCTCTCTCTCTCTCTCTCTCTATATATATATATATATATATATATATATATATATCTCCCTCTCTCTCTATATATATCTCTCTCTCCGTCTATATATATATATATATATATATATATATATATATATATATATATATATATATATATCTCGCCAATAACTCTACCAATAGACAATTAATAATGACGCAGTGTGTGTTAGCCTCGATTATCCAGGCTATGTGCTGTTGCGCCACCGTATGATGCACACATTATCGCCTGTATACAAAGTGTACTTTTCATTACGGAAATTATGTATGCACCCATGTTCTGGGTGCACACATACTTAGCTATTTACGATGTCACCCGGGCATTGGGTAATTCATAAAAAAGTAGTGAACTTTTAACAGTTTATATATATATATATATATATATATATATATATATATATATATATATATATATATATATATATATATAAGCAAAAAAACAACAAGTCCAATGAAGATTGAAATAGGCCCAACAAAGGCATTTAAAATGTATTAATCAATATGAGTTGTACAGTTTTAATAAGATACCTTCCACAATGTATTTTATTAAACCTATTAACATTAAGTCACTAATCATTCCCCATATAAACTATTGTAACAGGTATACATAATAACAAAACTACAGAAGTGTGCGACAAAAATTATAACAAACAGTCAGTATATAATGCACACACTTCTATCCATTGCTAAAAAGTGTCAAACTGCTAAATAAAAGTTGAAGATATCTTTAAATGACAATTAAACTGTTATCACAAATATGTCAACAGAAACCTTCCTGAATACCTAAAAAAATTAAGCATAACACATAATTCTGGTGCGCATGTATATGGCACAAAAGTCATGGGAATATTCACATTTAAAGTACAAACACTGAACTGACAAACAAACGCATTACAGATAGCATCACTTGAATATTCAATAACACACCTAATCCAATCACAGTAAAAAAAACACACTCACTCTCTTGAAAGGCTTCAGTATGTACACAACGACCTATATAATTTCAATGTACTGTGCAACCTTCCTAGACATTGCTATGAATATATATGTGCACATTCAAACTTAAACTGCCAGTTAACCGTTCAAATGTATATTTATGAATACAGATTATACAGTATAACTTTACTATGATTTTTCCAGGTTCTCTTTTAAATAAACAACGCTCTTGGATTTTTTTTTAAACTGATCAATGCAATGCCACCAAAGCACCATGCCATTACTTTCAATACAAGCATATTATCTTATACATATATTGTTAACATTTTATCACAAATGTTTTGAGGTTGATATATGTATTCGTATGTGGATTTGTGTAATTTATTATACGATAATATTTAATAAATAAGCGTTGACCATCTCTTACTTGTACTTAAATGAATGTACTCAAAAACATTCACTTCAATTGTTTACTCCTGCCACATCCTGCTTGGCCTATGTTTGGTCCATTCGGTGCTTCTTACCACCATCCCTATCAGAGACAGAGGCAGTTCGGAACCATTCCTGGATGACTCGCTTTATGTCATGCTCATGGTTGTGCCATTTGTTGTCACCTCATTGTTTCGGACAGCATCTGAAGTATTAACATAACAATTATGTTAACAATACCAAGTGTCCACGGCCCATGGAATTGGGCAATTCCCTTATGAAAACATACCATGGTAAATGCCATGGTGTTTTGAAACAGGTAAACCATGGTAAAATACCATGATATACCATAGAAACCACGGTGCTTTGAAACAGGGAAGCCATGGTAAAATACCATGTTGTTTTGAAACAGGTAAACCATGGTATACCACAGTTTACAATGTATACAACATTTTACTACTATAAAACAAGTATACTGATCGAGAACGAATTAAGCAACCGATACTGGGCAGAATGAAATGAAAATTTCACAGAATATAAGGATGATTTCCGGTTCCGGTTCAGGTGAACAAGCGTACGTAGTAACAGCTGCTCAAAATCTTAATCTTAACTAACCATTCAAAGTTCTTTAACTAATAGTTAAACTTATAGCACAAGTCAAACTAGATACTGTTAACAGTACCAACAATTAAATAACTTCTACCTTCTAGGATTGCTAAAATAACTTTAACTTTGAAATTGAATTTTTCCCGCCATATTAAAGTAAACAAAGGAAAAAAGAACCCCAAGCAACGCTCGACATACAAAACTTAGACATAGGAAATTAGACATAAACATTAGTTAGACAAAACACTAGAAATTAGTTAGACATAAATACATTTCTTCAACCATCCTGCACAAATGTTTGACCTCATACTAATTTGGCCCTTTCATCAAGGCAACTCAATATACCCAGAGTCGCCCTCGGTATCCACTCTTCGTTTCTGTAAATAAACCACTGAGTCTCCGATCTACCCCCCAGACTCAATCTCTTTCTCCCAGCACTGCCTTGATCCCTTCCACAGCATAATATTATAAAAAATATATATAAGCAATAAATAATAGTTACTCTAACTCAGTCTTAAAGTAGACATAAAATAAATAAAACTAAAGTAGCCAGGTTATGGCAAGTAAAAAAAAACCAAGGACAAAAAGTAAAAATGACTCTGTATTGATGACCGATGATGATGACGTATGGATATGCACAGGGTGTAAAAAAAATGTCAAAGGACCTAACCACAAATTGTTGGAATGAGAGTACTGTGATAAACATTACTGCATTGAATGTGTTGAAATAACGGATAAAAAATATAAAATTATGACGGACAAACCACAAATTCACTGGTTCTGTCCACCATGTGACACAAAAGTAATGAAAAATTTGAAAAAAGCTGCGAAGAAAGGTGTCAGAAGTTCCTTAAGAAAGTGGAAGAGAGAATCATTGAACTAGAGAAAGAAATCAGAACCAAAGTGGACGAAACAAGAGTGATCGAAATGATCAAAGAAGCTCAGTTGGAAAAAAACCCAAGCAAAGTCATCAACCCAAATGATGTTAAAGAAGTCGTACAAATTCAGGTAAAAGAACAGAACATGGAATCAAAAGACAGAGAAAAAAGACTCAACAACGTAATAATTTTCAACTTACCAGAATCTACATCACAACTAAAAACTACGAGACAACAACATGACAAAGAACAAATTTTAGAAATGTGTACAGAAATAAACAATAACTTCACAGACACTGATGTCACAGAAACGAGGAGGCTTGGGGAAGCCAAGGAAAATGCAACCGGTCCCAGACCGGTTCTAATCACATTAACACATATTGACAAAAAACTAACCCTTCTTCGAAGGTTCCATCACATCAGAGAAAATGACAAGTTCAAAAACATAAAAATTGATCATGACAAAACTAAACAAGAAAGGGAGGAATCAAAAAAGCTCTATGAAGAAGCAAAGAGGCAGGAAGCTGCAAACAAGTCGGGGGAATACCTGTACAGAGTCAGGGGTCCACCATGGGAAAGAAAATAAGAAAGATAAGGAAAAGCCAGTAAAGACTACACATCCACCTAGAGTGACGGATGGTAAAACAAATGACATAGGCAACATTCTATGTTTTTATACCAATGCTGACCAACTAAGGAACAAGCAAAATGAATTTGAACAAAGAATTAAAGAATTGAAACCCCACATAATAGCAATTAATGAGGTAAAACCAAAAAAAACCAAATGCACTGTAATCATACCAGAATTTTCCCTAGAAGGCTATATATATTGTTCTCCAAGAATATAGAAAATAATGAAGGTAGGGGTATTATAATATACGTCTTAAATTCCCTATACGCAGAAAATATAAACCTGATCTCAACCTTCAAGGAATGCTTATTTATAGAAATTAAACTTAAAAATAAAACCAAACTTCTCTTTGGATGCATATATAGGAGCGATGGGGGGTCAGAAGAAAATAATGCAGAACTTCTAAATATGATTAGATCCACATCAGGACTTACATATTCACACATTGTAATTACAGGAGGTTTCAATCTCCCAGATTTTAACTGGAAACATTAGACGACCAAATCAGTTAACCCCAGCAACCTAAATGTTTAATTTGTAGAATGCCTTAGAGACACATTCATGTTTCAACATGTCTCAAATCCCACTAGAGGACGACGAACAACTAACACAAACCTTTTCGATCTGATTTTATCAAACGAAGAAGACAGCATAGGGGAAATAGAGTACCTCAGCCCTTTAGGTAAAAGTGACCACTGTGTCATTACATTCAATATTTTGTGCAAAGTTATAACAAATAAATACACTAAAAAACGGAAGCTATTTAATAAGGCAAATTATGAAGGAATGAGGAAAGAGTTTTCAGATATAGATTGGGAAGAGAAATTTAAAGATTGTAAAGACAACGTTAACGACCAATGGGAAATCCTTAAAACAGTACTAAAATTATTAGAAGATAAATACGTACCTCAAAAAGAAGTTTCAAATTACAGAAAGGGAAATTTCCCCCTGAATGCAAACACCAGAAAACTAATTAGACGTAAAAATAGACTATGGACAAGATACATTGAAACAAGGGATGGGACAAAATATTTAGAGTATTGTAAAAGCAGGAATAAAATCCGAGCTTTAACCAGAAAACTCCGAAAGGAGTTTGAACGAAATTTAGCCACTCAAACCAAGAAAAACCCTAACATCTTCTGGAACTATTATAAATAAAAAAATACAGTTAAACAAGGAATTGGGGAACTGAATATAGACCACACAAATCCGAAATCCCAAACAACAACTGAAAATGAAGAAAAAGCAAATATTCTTGCCAACTACTTCTCCAGTGTATTTACTACTGAACAGACAGGGTCTATCCCAACTACACCCAAAGTAAACAATACATTAGCGATGGATGAGCTAAAAGTAACTGAAAGCATACTATTACTAACATTAAAAGAACTTAATATAAGCAAATCGCCTGGCCCTGATGAAATAGGTGCCAGATTACTAACTGATTTGTCAGAAAATATCTGTCTCCCATTACAAAAAATATTTGACACATCGATAAAAACATCAAGTATTCCTGATGAATGGAAGGATGCCAAAATATCAGCAATATATAAAAAAGGAAATAAGAAATTAGCTTGCAATTACCGTCCAATAAGCCTAACAAGCGTAGTTTGTAAATGCATGGAAAAAATTATTAGAAATCACATCATCAGTTACATGAAAGTCAATGGTCTGTTCAGTCAAAAACAATATGGTTTTATCTCTGGCAGATCAACAGTTCTCCATCTAATTAAAATACTAGATGAATGGACCTCAGAAATGGATAAGGGTAATTACACAAATGTTATTTATATGGATTTTCAAATGGCTTTTGATACCGTGCCACATACGAGACTAATAAGTACATTAGGAATTATTTAGTTAACAGGATTGAGGCATTCATCACAAATAGACGACAAAAGGTAGCAGTAAATGGAAAAGAATCAAACTGGCACAAAGTAACATCAGGGATACCGCAGGGATCTGTCCTAGGACCTTTATTGTTTGTTCTATACGTAAACGACCTGCCAGAGTTAACTAAATCCAATACATTTCTGTTCGCTGATGACATTAAGATATTTAGAGCCATAACAAATAAAAATGATCAGGATATACTACAACAAGATTTAAGTATCCTAGAACAATGGAGCGACAAATGGTTATTAAAATTCCGCCCAGACAAATGTAAACACATGGAAATTGGAAAAAAATAATATAGGTGAAAATTAATATTTCATGACAAGTAATAATGTTAAACATTCACTAGCCACCACAGATAAGTAAACTGACTTAGGTGTAATTATCGATTAAAAATTGTCATTTGATGATCACAATAACCAAGTGGTAAATAAAGCAACCAAAATGACAAAAATAATCCGAAGAACCTTCCAATTCCTAGACACACACACTTTCTTGCCACTATATAAGACAATGGTTAGATCTCACCTAGAATATGCCGTAGCAGAATGGTATCCATATAAGATAAAACATAAAATAGCAATAGAAAACGTCCAGAGAAGGGCCACAAAAAACTTCCTGGTATGCCGGATTTGTCATATATAGAAAGACTAAAATTACTGAAGCTACCCACATTAGGCTAAGAGAAGACATGATAGAAGTCTATAAAATAATGCACGAATTATACGATAATTAATCTGCACCAAACCTCCTGAAATGGGAGGATGTTACACTAAGATCAGGAAATAGAGGACACTCCCTTAAAATATGTACCCAAAGAGCAAAAAATTATTTAAGAAAAAATGCATTCCCTCTTATAGTGGCTGAACCATGGAATAGTCTCCCAAACTCTGTAATACAAGCTAGATCAATTAACTCATTTAAAAACAAACCAGACAAATTCTGGTCTACCCATGCAATAATATATATATATATATATTTATATAATGCTAAAAATCAATGTATTGGATAGTACAAAATACAGCCAAAGATTCACAAAGGAATTTGTAAACACGTACCTTGTCTTGCGGCGCGCCAGTCGCATATAAAATTATAACGGTAAAACAGCGGACTTCAAATATGGCGGCATGGGCCCGGGTAGACTCGCAGTAAAGATTATTTTTAACAATAATAATGTTCAGTGAATAGTGTAAGCATCTGGAGCTTACAAACGTAATTATCATGACTTGTTAATTTTTTGTAATAATAATAACACGGTTCATACGAATTTTAGTTTCTCTTAATTTTATTTCGCTTCTAGCATGGTGCGTCATCGCGCGGGAAACATTCCCCTACACCACATGCGAAATTTAATACAAGTAATAAATCATAGGTAAACGGCGCGCGTCAGAAATCAGTGCTCGGGCCTCCCTCGGTCAGAGTACTGATAAATCACCTCCCGCGAGTGCAAGCGCCGCATCTGCGGCTGGGAAGCGGGCTGTGATCATAGACATAAATAGAACACCCGTTAGTAAAACAAGACCGCTAAGCTCTTATCAGTTGACACATGATAAAGTGATGCCTGCATGGACCAGTGACATTCATACTACTGCACGGCAAGAACCCACTGGAGGCCCAGTGTTTATACTGTACAGCGCCCAGTCTTCATCATATATCTATAGATATACAGTACTAATAAGAGATTATTACTATACAGCTATATATACCTAATACCTTATTACATGCACAATCTATCCATGCACCTTGTATATCAAATACCATAACATAATAACTATAACAGTAGCACCACTAAACATGATCGAAACTGAACTTTCTGAAGTGCTCTATACATGTATTAGATAATGACTGCACGAGGTCAAAATCTCATTAAGCCCTGTTAGACATTCTTCTCTAAGGTCCCAAAAATATTCTTTTCCCATCTTCCAACACATTCCCCAGCTGCTCCATCACAGCTATTTCCACCTGCAGATCAAGATCTCTCGAATGTTATCTGGCCAACTTGTCCAAGGACACGCCTCATGCAAAGAAATGTGCTCTCTCATTTAAGCTGTCAATTGTTTTAGTAGGCAACCTTTCACATGGTTTGTCAAACAAATGCATAGAATGCAATGAATGTTGCAATGTGTACAGAATGAGTTACATGATAGTGGTTCATACAACGAAGAAAAGGCAAACGACGACCAAAAAAGGGAGAGCCTCATTAAATGCAGATGACTTAATAAAGAAAACAAATCTTATTAATGTGCTGACATCTAGTAGAGTTTTATAAAAGAGTTACAAATATGCATACATGCACGCACATATTATTTATAAAACTGAATCCTACCCCTATAACATTTTATGTTGCACCCAATCAATGTGACTACTGGGAAACACTTAATGTACGCTCCCCCAAGAAAAACAAACGTATCTTTAATATATTGATATTGATGAACATTTTCGAAACTGTTACATTCATTCACATATATACTAACACAGCACAAACATTTGCAACATAAATTACCTGAAAATAACGTAATGTTAGATCCTGTCTTCTGGTGATTCGTACAGCTGTAAGCCACACTGGAAATAACCATATTCGTTGTCCCACAACTTTCTCCAGCAAGCCTCCAAGATGTTTGTCTTGAAGAGTTTAACACTAATGCATGTATGAACAACCCAACTGCCCACACTTATAACACAACTGCTGGGACCACCCTCACCCAAATTATTTATCAGTCTGGTAGCCATGCTCCGTTAAGAACAAATGACAATGACAAATCTTCAAGTTAATTGGTTCCTGGTGTCATCGTCACTGGCTACTAGTTTATAATTCTCTGGTAGCCACCTCATCTTCATTGCTTTTGTTTGCCTTATATTGTAAATGATGATGGTGAGGAGGATATACATTAACTTACTTACTCACTTACTTACTTACTTACTTACTTACTTACTTACTTACTTACTTACTTACTTACTTACTTACTTACATATGTTAGACAACTATTTTTAACATGCTATGTTCACACTATAAACAGTACTACCCTATGTGTCTTGCAGTGGATGCAACTGTTTCTGCCGTGCAATGAAATGCCGGCCAGTGGTCCACACCCGCTTCGCTGCAGTGAGCTGGCTTGTCGCTCTTGTTTATAGGGGGGTGATTAATGATGTAACTCTATGGCTGTGATCCGCAAGCGCCTGCCGAGCACTGCCGCCTGCCAGCCGCTGATATCCGCCCTCGGGCCGATGACGGCGTGCTGGCTGGGAATATGCAGGCCGATAGGACAGAGTATTACGTGGAATAACTGGAATTATCAATTAATCGAATTGTAATGACGTTTTTGTGGAAATGGAAGTAAACTATACAATACACCGAATTGAATTGGAAATTATTATTTAATAAAAACATGCGAATTGGAGTTATCTGGATTACGTTTTCGCTTTGTCGATCTTTCATGTTCAACAACAGGCGAATGGTAATCTTCTGTCAAGGCAGCGCCTTGTTTTACGTGGTTTCCGCCATATTCGCCGGTGCCTCTGCGCACACGGCACTGCGCATACCAAGGACCGAGTGCGTTTTGCAAAACTGTCCCGGGTGGACTGGGTTCGTTTTCGAAAAAAATGCCAACTTAGCAGGCTCTGCCCACATGGACAGAGCCCAGATTGGAAAACCTGTCAAGTTAACGTGGAAGACATACAGTTGAGCAACAGGAATCAATCATAATCTCATTTGACTGAGCACACCCAATACTGTTCCAGCAACCACATTAGGACGACACTCTTGGTTCGTCAACGTGGGAAGACACAGCAACAAAATTCATGCACTGCCCCGTGGCATATTCATAAAGGTACACTTGCTAAACAGATTTAATTTTAGTGAAATATTAACTAGGATGTTGAATAATAACGATCGATTATGAATGATATGTTTAGAAATGGAATCGGGGGTTATTCGGTTATCTGTGTGTGTGTGCGTGCGTGCGTGCGTGCGTGCGTGCGTGCATAAGTATACATGCAGGCATGCACACTTTACATATCACACGCAATAAGGAACATTTATGTGGATGAATGCCGATGAATCCAATAGGTGCAATGTCCCCACGTAGCAGTCAATACGTGCATGCATAACAACCTTGTTTTTTTCAAAATGCAGCTCAGGAAATGAAGGAACTGGAACGATGGCCTGAACGACAACTACAACACAGGCAGACGTATCGTTGTATGGCCATATGTGCATTGGTTTTGTTCTTTGGATATATATCCTAATATTTACGTATGTTTATTGGGATAAAATGTCTCCGAATAATTAGTTGAAGATACATTTATGCCAGGAAATCGAGTTATTTGAATTATGTAAAAATGTATTGAATTCAGTTAGATATGCCTGAGATTAAGACTGTGATTTCATTATTACGTTTACTTGAACACAGTCACAACGCAAACGTCGTAAGAAGACGCTCTTCACGTAGCTACACATTTCTGGTAACGCATGTCACCGCTTGATAAAGGGAAGGAGGAACTCAACGTCTCAAACGTACCGTATTGGAGTTGACTGCATTGCAGGATACGGTCGTATAATCACTGCACTTGATATCAGCCAGGTTTCTATCAGACGACCTGCAGCCTCTGGCGTACGTCGCTGTTCCGTCCTTCTCGTACAGGTAAATCTGTGCGATGTGTAACGTTTTGGTTATTGGCTGACTTTATTGATATATCGACCACATGTGCCTCTGACCAAATCATCTCGTACATGGACGAATACCACGTGCATAAGGAATATACTATAGTCGTCTTCGTATTAATTATAATATAATGTTTAGCAGAAGAACCTCATGAAACATTCAGTTTACTTTGGACAACATCGGTCATTACTGATTAATTAATTATGAAGACGTATGTTGTTGATTTAGCCAAAAAAACACATTCTTATTACGATCAATTAGGAACTTTAAATACATTGCTTAGCATCGACCCGACCTTTATTAACAAACAATGCAGAAGATAATGCATGATATATTATGTATGTAGGTGCATTTTATGCATAGTATGCAAACTACCTTACCATCAATTTGACCGTTGACCAAACGTACATACATATAAACATACATTATCAGATGCAATTCATGCCCGGCCCACGTTGGAGAGAAACGAAATAATCATACACTGATAACAAATCGGACGTGCGTGCACACGTACATGCACGCGCACACGTACACGCACACACACACGCACGCGCGCGCACACACACACACGCACGCACGCACGCACGCACGCACGCACGCACGCACACACACACACACACACACACACACACACACACACACACACACACACACACACACACACATACTGGACGAGACTAGTTTAAACTATTTCAGTCGTTCTAAAAAAATAATATAGTTATTACACTTACCAAGAGCTGAAAATAGCAGAAGTGCAAAGAGACAGACCACCTTCATGTTGTCGCAACGTTGCTGAAAAAGACAAAGGTCCACTGAACACACAGTTGACTTCAAACAACGGCCTTACTGTTAAATACACTTAGGAGTTTCGCTATGAAATATATTTAGGTGACGGTTATTGCTACAACGTTTGTGTTGTCCAGTATATGTATACGGAAACGGTGAAATGACGAAATATAGCGCGTACTGAATGGCGTCTGATTTCTCCGAGAAGTCGCGGCCGAATTACCTTTCGCACACCCAGCTGCTTGAAATGTACGATCGAGTGCGTGTGCGTGTCTTCATGAAACATGACTTCCTCGTACAAAAGAATGATTGAGTCGCTCAGTGACTTAGTTTGACTTAATTAGTTTGCGCCGCACTGTTTACTCCCGGCATGGTGCAATACAAAATGCACAGTTTAAGTTTATCTGTTCGAGATCTAGTACGACCACGTAATATACAAATGTAGTGTTGTTAATTACATTTTCTGAGCGTGTTTCGATCAGCGGAACCATAACAAATCCACATAGGCCATAAAGATGCGATAATGTGTAACGCTTAATTACTGTTTACCAGCTAAACCCAATTTTTGGACCCGGTAAGCCAGATTAAGAGTTCGCCAATCTCCAACGCACAACTATAATGGCGACTACAACACTTCTAATTACTAGAGCAGTGTACGAATTTAATAACTCATTTTTAAGCATTTCTAACAGTAGGACTTCTCCACGCATCGCACCTAACGACATTACTAACAGTAGGCCTTCTCCCCGCTCCGCACCTAACGACATTACTAACAGTAGGCCTTCTCCCCGCTCCGCACCTAACGACATTACTAACAGTAAGCCTTCTCCCCGCTCCGCACCTAACGACATTACTAACAGTATGCCTTCTCCCCGCATCGCACTTAACGCCATTACTAACAGTAGGCCTTCTCCCCGCTCCACAGTTAACGACATCACTAACAGTAGGCCTTCTCCCCGCTCCGCACCTAACGACATCACTAACAGTAGGCCTTCTCCCCGCTCCGCACCTAACGTCATCACTAACAGTAGGCCTTCTCCCCGCTCCGCACCTAACGACATTACTAACAGTAGGCCTTCTCCCCGCTCCGCACCTAATGACATCACTAACAGTAGGCCTTCTCCCCGCTCCGCACGTAACGACATTACTAACAGTAGGCCTTCTCCTCGCTCCGCACCTAACGACATCACTAACAGTAGGCCTTCTCCCCGCTCCGCACTTAACGACATCACTAACAGTAGGCCTTCTCCCCGCTCCGCACCTAACGCCATCACTAGCAGTACGCCTTCTCCCCGCTCCGCACCTAACGACATCACTAACAGTAGGCCTTCTCCCCGCTCCGCACCTAACGCCATCACTAACAGTAGGCCTTCTCCCCGCTCCGCATCTAACGCCATCACTAATAATAGGCCTTCTCTCCGCTCCGCACCTAACGCCGTTACTAACAGTAGGCCTTATTCCCGCATCGCACCTAACGCCATTACTAACAGTAGGCCTTCTCCCCGCTCCGCACCTAACGACATTACTAACAGTAGGCATTCTCCCCACTCCGCACCTAACGCTATTACTAACAGTAGGCATTCTCCCCGCTCCGAACCTAACGCCATCACTAATAATAGGCCTTCTCCCCGCTTCGCACCTAACGCCATTACTAACAGTAGGCCTTCTCCCCGCTCCGCACATAACTCCGTTACTAACAGTAGGCCTTCTCCACGCTCCGCACCTAACGACGTTACTAACAGTAGGCCTTCTCCCCGCTCCGCACCTAACGACATTACTAACAGTAGGCCTTCTCCCCGCTCCGCACCTCACAACATTACTAACAGTAGGCCTTCTCCCCGCTCCGCACCTAACGCCATCACTAACAGTAGGCCTTCTCCCCGCTCCGCACCTAACGCCATTACTAAAGTAGGCCTTCTCTCCGCTCCGCACCTAACGCCGTTACTAACAGTAGGCCTTTTCCCCGCATCGCACCTAACGTCATCACTAACAGTAGGCCTTCTCCCCGCTCCGCACCTAACGCCATTACTAAAGTAGGCCTTCTCTCCGCTACGCACCTAACGCCGTTACTAACAGTACGCCTTCTACCCGCTCCGCACCTAACGCCATCACTAACAGTAGGCCTTCTCCCCGCTCCGCACCTAACGCCATTACCAAAGTAGGCCTTCTCTCCGCTCCGCACCTAACGTCGTTACTAACAGTAGGCCTTCTCCCCGCTCCGCACCTAACGCCATCACTAACAGTAGGCCTTCTCCCCACTCGGCATCTAACGCCATCACTAATAATAGGCCTTCTCCCCGCTCCGCACCTAACGCCATTACTAACAGTAGGCCTTCTACCCGCTCCGCACCTAACGACAGTACTAACAGTAGGCCTTCTCCCCGCTCCGCACCTAACGCCATCACTAACAGTAGGCCTTCTCCCCGCTCCGCACCTAACGCCATTACTAACAGTAGGCCTTCTCTCCGCTGCGCACCTCACGACATCACTAACAGTAGGCCTTCTCCCCGCTCCGCACCTAACGCCATCACTAGTAATAGGCCTTCTCCTCGCTCCGCACCTAACGCCATTACTAACAGTAGGCCTTCTCCCCGCATCGCACCTAACGACATCACTAACAGTAGGCCTTCTCCCCGCATCGCACCTAACGACATTACTAACAGTAGGCCTTCTCCCCGCTCCGCACCCAACGCCATCACTAACAGTAAGCCTTCTCCCCGCTTCGCACCTAACGCCATTACTAACAGTAGGCCTTCTCCCCGCTCCGCACCTAACGCCATCACTAACAGTAGGCCTTCTCCCAGCTCCGCACCTAACGCCATCACTAACAGTAGGCCTTCTCCCCGCTCCGCACCTATAGCCATCACTAATAATAGGCATTCTCCCCGCTCCGCACCTAACGCCATTACTAACAGTAGGCCTTCTCCCCGATCCGCACCTAAGGCCATCACTAGTAATAGGCCTTCTCCTCGCTCCGCACCTAACGACATTATTAACAGTAGGCCTTCTCCCCGCTCCGCACCTAACGCCATCACTAACAGTAGGCCTTCTCCCCGCTCCGCACCTAACGCCATTACTAACAGTAGGCCTTCTCCCCGCTCCGCACCTCACGACATCACTAACCGTAGGCCTTCTCCCCGCATCGCAACTAACGACATTACTAACAGTAGGCCTTCTCCCCGGTCCGCACCTAACGCCATCACTAACAGTAGGCATTCTCCCCGCATCGCACCTAACGCCATTACTAACTGTAGGCCTTCTCCCCGCTCCGCACCTAACGCCATCATTAACAGTAGGCCTTCTCCCAGCTCCGCACCTAACGCCATCACTAACAGTAGGCCTTCTCCCCGTCGCAACTAACGACATTACTAACAGTAGGCCTTCTCCCCGCTCCGCACCTCACGACTTCACTAACAGTAGGCCTTCTCCCCGCATCGCACCTAACGACATTACTAACAGTAGGCCTTCTCCAAGCTCCGCACCTAACGCCATCACTAACAGTAGGCCTTCTGCCCGCATCGCACCTAACGCCATTACTAACAGTAGGTCTTCTCCCCGCTCCGCACCTAACGCCATCACTAACAGTAGGCCTTCTCTCAGCTCCGCACCTAACGCCATCACTAACAGTAGGCCTTCTTCCCGCTCCGCACCTAACGCCATCACTAATAATAGGCCTTCTCCCCGCTCCGCACCTAACGCCATTACTAACAGTAGGCCTTCTCTCCGCTCCGCACCTAACGCCGTTACTAACAGTAGGCCTTCTCCCCGCATCGCACCTAACGCCATTACTAACAGTAGGCCTTCTCCCCGTTCCGAACCTAACGACATTACTAACAGTAGGCCTTCTCCCCGCAACGCACCTAACGACATCACTAACAGTAGGCCTTCTCCCCGCTCCACACCTAACGACATTACTAACAGTAGGCCTTCTCTACGCTCCGCACCTAACGCCGTTACTAACAGTAGGCCTTCTCCCCGCATCGCACCTAACGCCATTACTAACAGTAGACCTTCTCCTAGCTCCGCACCTAACGACATTACTAACAGTAGGCCTTCTCCCCACATCGCACCTAACGCCATTACTAACAGTAGGCCTTCTCCCCGCTCCGCACCTAACGACATTACTAACAGTAGGCCTTCTCCCCGCTCCGCACCTAACGACATCACTAACAGTAGGCCTTCTTCCCGCTCCGCACCTAACGACATCACTAACAGTAGGCCTTCTCCCCGCTCCGCACCTAACGACATTACTAACCCTAGGCCGTTTCTCCACTTCGCACCACTAACGACATGACTATTAGTAGGCCGTTTTACTATTTCTCCCCTAACGACATGACTAAAGGAAGGCTGTTACCCCACTCCGTCTATAGCAACACTTAAGCACCCGATATGGTGACTGACGGTGTCACGGCTCAACCAAACATTAGCATTGCGAAGATTGTGTTGATTTGAAACACCACCAACGTTACACAGCGAGTGAAGCATTCAAAATAAAATGCAGTTTGACGTAGGAACCATGCTGTTCAGTCATTTGCACTGTCGAGCAAATGTTATAACGGAAGACGCATCTTGCTGATAGTTAATTTTGCCAGTGTTGGCCTTTATAGTGTTTCCTGGGCCCGAGTGTCTACTGCCGTTAATTGGAAGCTTCACAAAACGTTGATGTTACTCGAAGTCACATATATGTATGTGAAGAAAATTACTTGACGATTGTCGATGGTGTCATGTTTCATTTTCATGTTTACTTTTTCTTCCCTGACGGCTTGCACCTCGGGCGCCAAACGTTCAGGGAGTAATCTACGACCCCACGAATGAAACGTAACGCCTTCATTTTTTCTCGAAATACCCTTTATATTAAGGGTTCTTAGTGTTATTTTTTATGGAAAATAAATTTGTGTCTACGTAAAACGCTAACTTCCAACAATCGCAGAAACCACGCGAGTGCGCGGTGAATACCTCGTCTAGCCATATTCGCAAAAGCGATCACCTATTTGGTAAACATTGACTATCATGACTGTCACGTACGAACTATCAAGTTATCCTGTCCTGGGACAACGCGCAATTTTGATAGTTTGTATAACAAGTCGTAATCAGCAAAGGCGTTGCCCTGCATCTCAATCGCAACTGTTTATTTGAATTCATAAGCAAGTCGTTACAGTGATGCAATGCCGAGTGGCGTCACTGTTGCCAAGTCGTTACAGTGGTGCAATGCCGAGTGGCGTCACTGTTGCCAAGTCGTTACAGTGGTGCAATGCCGAGTGGCGTCACTGTTGCCAAGTCGTTACAGTAGTGCAATGCCGAGTGGCGTCACTGTTGCCAAGTCGTTACAGTGGTGCATTGCCGAGTGGCGTCACTGTTGCCAAGTCGTTACAGTGGTGCAATGCCGAGTGGCGTCACTGTTGCCAAGTCGTTACAGTGATGCAATGCCGAGTGGCGTCACTGTTGCGGAATGTGGGACCATGCAAACTAAACCGCGTGGTGGCAGCACACAACGATCCGGTTCCAGCATGGAATTGAATTGAATTGAAATAGATATTATTTGGCATGAAAATACAGGTAACAAAAAGTCATATCTGGATGCCAGTACAGTACACTAGACAACTAGTTGTGGCAACTGGGCGCCCTAAAGATGTATTAATGTAGCCTATATAATCAATTCACGCGCCGAACAAACTGAACAGATAGTTTATAAAACAGTTAGTGACTGCATACCATTTGAAAAAACCATCAGGATAAATACAGTTGAATCAATCAGGGGAGACCGAGGCTAGTTGTATACAGGGCAAGTTGTTACAAAGTCGTTTTACGAAAACGTAGCACAGATATGGAGATACTATCGACAGTAGTTGGTTGGAAGTCCACCAGCAGACACACTGTCCAAAAAACGGGAGTTCAGAAAACGAAATTAACGAGGTGTGATGACTTTTTAACCACTTAAATTTTTTTTGGCCCACATAATATCATCTCACGCAGCCATTTTTTTAGGTTTCGTGAATGAAACTTGAAATAGGTCTACTATAGGGGTTATGCAAAAAAGAAGTTAAACTGAAAAGGATTTGTTATCGTCCACAAAAATTGTGTTTGGTGCAAGTTGTTACAACAGTAACAACGTTCTGGCGGCTCGCACCGATGGCTCAGCCATCGAGTTGTGTGCTGACAATGACTGAAAGAACAAACATTATTTAACCACGACGTGTGAACGTTTATTTCACTTGTGAAACATAACGTACTGGTTTATAACCAGTACTGTTAATGCTGGCAACGTCAAACAAAACTAACTGAGAAGGGCGGGTTACACATAGATGACAAATGGTTGGACTCTCGATAAGCCAGTGGCTTCCTTGTCCACTTCCCATCTGGGTGATTTTGTCTTGGATGGCAATCTTGTTAAATCTTGTAAATTTTTTATGGCATAGCCCTATTCGAGCAACAAATAAATATTGCACGATTCATTGAAATGTGAATGTTTGTGCGCGTGTGCGTGAGTGCGTACGTGCGTGTATCATTCAATCAAGTAGAAGTCGCATTACATATATATTTCCATTCACTATTTCCTACTCCATTCAATAATTCATATTCCATTCACAATTGTTTGTTATGTAAGAATCTGGGGAATGTTTCCGCTTTGGTAACTAAAATGAAAATCCTAACAGGTTAAACGGTGAACACTTACATTCCTATGCACACTGTGTATAAGATGTATAAGTGTGTATAATCCAATTAATATAATAACAGTAATATGAACATGTGACACTTGCTTTGCGAACTACACATTCGTTGCTGTAACAACGTGCCCTGTATTATGTAACAACTTGCCCCGTTTACAGGGCTAGTTGTTACAGTTGACCGCGCCTGGGAAACTTCGCATATCTACCTAACTATTACATGGAATACCAATGGAATGGTACAGTCTATTAACACGAATAATAAACTTAATGTATGCGTTGACAGAAATAATGAATCTAACATGCTTTTTATAAAAAGTGTCTTTAACTGAAAATTGTAACAACTAGCCCCGGTTTCCCCTAGTTAATAATTTCGCGACAAAATATGGATGTTGGATTCTTCGTCAACTAAAAACAGAACTTTGACGGGTTTTTGTGTTTTACGTAGAACTGGAGGTGTTTGGATATTACCTGAGGCGAATGAACACACGATTAACAAGATTTGCCATCCAAGACAAAGGCTCAGATGGCAAGTGGACAAGGAAGTCATTTGCTTATCGAAAGTTGGATGTATGTGCATGTGTGTTGGCATAGATACGTGTGTTGGCATAGATACGTGTGTTGGCATAGATACGTGTGTTGGCATAGATACGCGATTGTCCGGCGCGTAAACACAATAATCGCGGGACTATTGTAGGCCCAACGTCACAATGAATACAGCAAATACTTTCGAGGGACCGGATTTATAGTGGCGCCATCTGCAAAATATCCCATTATTAAATATATTACGTGACTTTTGCGTAGCAACCAGATCCGACAAGATAAGAACAAGCAAATATAAAGCTGTCGGACATTTCTCCGTATTTTTTGTAGAAATCCTGGCCCAAATATTTGTCTTTGCGACAAATTCAAAGAGCGAAGTCTTATAAGCGAGGACAGTATGTGGGAATATGGATCTGGCAGATTTAACAATATTTAACAATATTGCCATCCCAAACTACAAGTTTGGCAAATGGACAATGAAGCCATTGGCTTATCGAGAGTCCAACAATTTTATCATATATGTATAGCCCCCTTATCAGATATCTGTCAATTCTATTTTTAAACATATTCATACTACTAGCATTAACACAATCATTCGACAGTTTGTTCCATTCATTTATCACCCTCTGTGAGAATGAGTACTTTCTCATGTCCAACCTACACTCTTCCGTAACTACTGATGCTTTGTGTCCTCTGGTTCTACTGCCTTCTTTAAGTTTGAAGAACATATCCCTGTCAACATCCTCATAAACATTCAGATATGTCATCTTCCAAATCATGTATATATGTATATGTATATATATATATATATATATATATATATATATATATATATATATATATATATATATATATATATATACATATATATATATATATATATATATATATATATATATATATATATATATATATATATATATATATATATATATATATATATACATATATATATATATTATAGGTCCTAATACTGATCCCTGTGGTACCCCACTCAAAACTGATTTCCAGTTTGAAATCTCACCATCTGCTATTACTCGCTGTCTTGTATATGTAAGCCACTTTTCTATGCAGTTGATTACACCATTACTTATGCCGTGGGTATTTAGCTTAAATAACAATCTGCCGCTGACAACTGCGGAAATGTGTAGGTGTCTCGCTGTTCAATGTAATTAAAGTATGTCAACCAATCATGTAGACATCGAAATTGCAAATATAATGTTTTTCGGATGAAATTAAATGAAAACAAATGTTCTTGTTTTTTTGGTATCTATGTCAGTGGACGTGGCCATTCCACAAGGGGCATCATAATAAAATAACAACATATTGTGACAAATCTGGTATATTCACCATAATAACACGTCGTACACGTCACTAAAGTCTTGATGTCTGCGTTTTATTGTGACATTTCTGCTACTACAGACTCTGGTGATTACAATGCACTTGTAACAAAGAGTAATGCTCAAGCGAGGGTTATATAAATAATATATTTCGCAAACAGTTAATCGTTCCAGCTAATTTCATATTCTAGTGACGACACAATTACATTTACTAAGCATGCCTACAGAAGTAGCGGCTTCACAACGATTTCTGACGGCAGCAAGCGTGTTGCAATTGCTGCAATCATTGATGCCACCGCACAGTTCTACAAAACAAAAGGCGAACGCATGGATTGGAATTAAATATCTGCAATCGGCTACTCAAGACTTGCTGCTGTTGTTGCCGACTCATTACTCGCCGATACAGCTTCCTAGTGAGGTGTATAGATCCATGACTTCAGTGGACGACAATTCGGTCCGAGCGATGCTGACCTGGAACAATGCAAAGAGGACGTCGTCTTATCATATTTTTAAAGTGACCATCCACAGGCACTAGGTGACGTGTCGGTGTTTGAAATTGTTGGTCACACTGTGCGTGAAGTCTGGGAGATGTTTCTTAGGTCGGCATCATAGCATCATAGCGAAGTAAAGGTCACTGAAATACAATCACGTAATTATTTATGTGAATAAATTTTCTGAATTAAATTTAATATGTGTATCGTGAATTACATAAATAAACTGTAAGCAGATACGCAGATATTAAATGTTTTAAACCAAGCGTAAGCAGACAGTTTCCGATATGTCGATTGCTACGCATAGTAACACCACAGAGGGTAAATAAAATTACTGTCAAAGAACTCGTGTCTTAAATAGTCCACTAATATTTTCCCATCCGTCTTGACGATTTCAAAGGTATTTTAAGGGTAATACGACGAAACACGTATAGACGATTGCACTTGCTGCCCTTTGTAAACCGGGCCTCTCGCGCGAACACAATTCGCCTTGGTCAGTGGGCGTAAAGGGAATGTATAGCTCGTGTTTAAAATATAATTCATCATCAGCCATATCAAGTTAACAGCATCCCATGCTTTGGTTTTACAACTACACTAGTGCAACTGTAATTTTCAAATGTTTTTTATGTTTTACGGAATGAATACAAATTAGTAGGTTAACATAATAGTCTTTTATGTATATTTGTTGGTTACACGGATAAATGTTTATGTCATGTCCATGTTTTCGTCTTGGTACTTATACGCCTGGTTGCAATTGTTGAATATATGGAAACGTTGCGAGCCTCGGTGTTAGTTATTTGCACAATCATGCAGGCAACGGTAGTTATCATTCGCAAAATAAGTTTCCGATTATCTTCACTAACTCCGTTTGTAATTCTTGCAACATATAAAAAACCGAGTGCAACTTAGCAACTGATCTACATCCATATAGGCATCTAACTTGCATTAGATCCAGCTGCACAGCTGTTGTCAATATATACGTAGGGCCTATAGTTATTTATTGAACCAAATACAAAATACCTACGAATATTAGGCCTATGCATTATTTCATTCATGCCATAAAAACCTTTGAGCAGGTATAAATAATTATGAATGTATAATAATAATGGTAGAACAGCATTCTCACAATGCAGGGGACTGAACTAGTTGAGGTGCAGCGCCGGCAAGAAACTGGTAACGGCTACTTACCGAGTCCATGAATCCCCTGAAATTGGTCTTGTTCGGATTCGGAGAGCGGTCGCTACCTAGTATCATCTGGCCGGGCAGTGGCAGGATTTTACCTGCATGTATGGCAAACAACGTCTTGTATATTTCAATTAGTTGGCTATGTCGATGCAGTTTCAAATATGATCCGCAAACATACCCACACTGGATGGAGAGGAGAGAGGGAGAGAAAGAAAAGAGAATATAGTAGGGGTTATATATATTTATATATAAGAGAGAGAGAGAGAGTGAGATAGAGAGACAGACAGACAGACAGACAGACAGAGAGAGAGAGAGAGAGAGAGTGGGGAGAGGGAGAGAGAGAGAGTGCGAGCGAGCGAACGACAGACACACAGAGGGAGACAGAGGGAGACAGACAGACAGACAGAACATAGAGACATACAGAAAAAGAAAAGAGAGTATATTTGGGAAGGCGAGAGATAGTGAGACAGAGAGAAATAGAGAAAGAGATATAAAGATAGAGGGAGATATATATATATATATATATATATATATATATATATATATATATATATATATATATATATATATATATATATATATATATATATATAGTGAGAGAGAGAGAGAGAGAGAGAGAGGGAGAAAGAGAGCTATAGAGATAGAGGGAGAGATATATAGATAGAGGGAGAGAGAGAGAGAGAGAGAGTGGGAAGAGCGTAACACGGAAGGCTAGAGAATGGGATGGGGATTTAGAGAGAGGGCAATAAGCATAATAATGGAGATACATCGAGATGGAATTACAGCAAATGGGAAAGAGAGAAAAAAGAGTGAGTGAGAGAGAGGGGAAGACTATTTTTTGGAGATAATATTGTCACCAAATGTGGAAGCGTTGTTTTTTAACTGGTGCCACCTTAAATTGAAGACATTTTCTGTTTTTGTCCAAAAGAAATGCACGGAGAGGCTAAGGAGGCTTTAATAACGTGAGTTCACAATAATCAATAATAAGTTGTCTACTGGTAGACAGCAGTCGAGAAATATTAACGTTAACATACAGTCATAACTATAAATACCATTTGTTCGTAACAATTATAAGTTGCGCGTCCGTGCGGGGTATGTGATATTACGACAATATGTTTGTTATTTCAATGTTTTTTTATGGTATGCGACCTTGAAGCCATATTACATGCGCAAATTCGTATGGTATGTATATTACTAAAGTTACCTTGTGTCAATTCCTGTCCTTTGTGAACCCCGTTAATTTGGCCATCTCCTGTTGACGTGCTTGCCAAGAACGTAACGACACATGCACGAAGTTCGCTGTCTGTTCCGGCTGTTGCAAACGAGAACAAATATAACGTTGATACCGTGATTGTGCATGTAGCGGACGGCAACGCCGACAGCAACTATGGAGACGCTGTAGAGTTAAAACTCCATCATCAACTGATTTAGCATACCGCGAATCTGGTTCGTTATTGTCCAAATGTGTAGTGTGTGTGAACAGATTAAGTAACATCCGTATTTTTTTTCAAATCATCGAATGGACTTTACTCGTTAGATCTAGCAAGGCTCAAAATACTGGATATCCAAAACTGTAAACACTTTGTGGGTCGCGACTTCCATCCTATCGCCGATCACATGACAGAGTTACGCAAAGAAAGGGTTAAAGAAAGAAAAAGTGTTCAGCATTAAATAATAATAATAATAAACTTTATTTATACACTCATATCCGGAGTAAGAAACTGTTCAGGAGTGCTTACATTTGATGATAAAGGACTAAATATATATATATATATAATATAAATACCGTCGATAGTTAAACTGTATACAAATTGTCAATTCGTACATTCAACTAAGGATAATAAAAAAGGATAAATAAATAGGTTATTACATATTAATGAATAAATAACTAATGTACAACTAGTAGACAACTAAAGTAATAAATAGTATGATAAAAGAGTAAAACTGATGTATAAAATATAAAACTATGTATTAAACGCAAGCTTAAAATAGTGAGTCGTAAGATGTGCTTTAAATGGATCTATGCACTCAGTCAGCCACAGGTCTTCATGCTGGATCTCGTTGTCGTAGTCGAGGCGCGATGTCACGAGAAAGTGCACCAGACTCTTGCAAGCAGCATTCCCATTTTCACTTCACTTAATGTTTGACCAAACTTTAAGTAATTTAATAGTTTGTCTGATGATTGCACAAACGAGCTAATATGTTGCAGTGGATACTATGTAGGTTTGATATTTCGCAAAATGAATTTGAACTGGCAGAAAAATCGAATTGAGGAGGAACCTTTAAGTTTAACTGTTTTGTGTGACAGATTAAAGTGAAAGTACAACAATTTTCATTGGCTAACTGATGCGGAGTTTCGTATAATTAAAATGCCCAAATTATCTGGTCTAAAATGTCATCAAAATTAACAATGTTTCACCTCATGTATCAATCTTTCTTGCTGCAGTGTACGTACCTTCGGAAATTGCATAACACGTGACTATGACAGACGAATAAATCGGCCAATCAAAAAACTTTATATTTCACCATCATGAATAAAGATTTATAGGTCTGTCTTGCATTGCCGTACAGCTGGCGTATTCTATGTAATCACCAAATCGTGTATATAGTGCCAGATATATGAAAGATAACGATAGTAAGACATTTTGTTTAATATCATTTGTTTAACAACCTAGATATTATAAATATTAATACATTCAGTGTCGCAAGGGGCCCACTTCAGTGGCAATGTCCCTGAAAAGAGTCTTTCAATTAACCAATGGAAATTGTTGCACGTTCCCTTTAAACGTTGTTGACACAGCGTATTCTTGTTAGAATCGTTGTGGCTTAAAGTCTTTTGTCGGATGTCGCACACGTAGGGAAGAGGCGGAGTAAGAGCTCGTTTGCATTGGAGAAATATTGGAGGCACCCTTTTTCATTTCATTTCCATGCCAGAAGCCACATGGAACAGTATGCTTATATTTGTACTACGACATTATCTAGTAAGTTGGTAACATGTAGACAACCGCCCTACCGTAGTAGCGGTAATAACGTAGGAACGGGTGGCGGTTTTCACTTTCACTTTCAGCTCCAAATTACCAATGCTCTTGATGTAGATAGAGCTGAAAAAGGAAATGACTAATTAATACATATAATTCAACGATGATCACTTGTATTAATTATATGAAGGTTAGCAGGATGACTTGATTCTTCAATAATAAATAATGTCACATAATTTATTTCACACTGGATAATGTTGTATCATACATCGATTATGAACCAAAAACCTGTTATATATGTATTGCTATACACGTTATTGTGGAATTCATTCTCATTTCAAGTAAGCGTTATTCCAGGTCAGGGACGTATGTTTTAGAGGGATATCTAACTTTGCTTGAAAATATGTCATAACATAAATGGTCACGAAGCAACAACAACGTTGTAAATATGCCTTTAAATGTACGAGTATTTATTGTGGTTAATAGAGATCAGACCACAGTGCAAAATTGCATGGGTGGCCATGTTAACGTTTTGTTTGATTATAAGAAAACATGACCATCATGAATGCTGAATATTTGTCACAGCAACTGCCATCATCTTATTGACATGCTGACCAAGTATTGTCAAAATCACATACCTCCAGCTCTTTTTAAACGCCATCACGTGCGATGCCGGTCAATGTTTACAAAAATATCCATGTAATCATGTGCCTACGTGGCCCATAGCAGAACAATTCCCATACATCCCTCCGCCTGTTAAAAATGCACTATTTTACAGCAAATAGCTTCTACAAACAAACCTATGGATATGCCTGCTCAGTTGGACTTATATCACATCATATGAATTGCGTAATTTCACATATCACAATTTAACAAATTTCTATATTCGTGTGAAACAATAAATAGGAAGTTCAACTGTGGTCTGACCTAAAATAACCGGTAGTATTAGCATGTTTTTTGACCGCTAGATGGCGGGCGTGTATAAACGCAATGCATCACGGGATCGAGGGTCGACGGAAGTACACCACGTAATTTTGTACTTTAATTTAGAGAGTCGGAACAATGATGTATCCATGACAACGACAAGAACCCAAATAGTTAACGAATTACTGTTTCAGCAAAGAATACATCGTGCCAATAACGCTTACTGATATTAAACAGAAACCACAACGCTAGCGTCAGAACATAAAAATAGGCTGATCTGACGTTTGTATAACTTCGAACGCGATTGAGCATGCTTTCGCATAATCATTATTTATGTGTGTATTTATTTTTATTATTATTACTATTATTTTTAGTCTGTTTCACTGTCTACTTATCTGCCGCTTTTATAGAATGGTGTTATGTATATATTGCAGTCATGTCTGTTCTTACCCGAGACAAATTTCTCAATTTCATTGTTGAGGCAATAAAGAATTATCTTATCTTATCTGATCTATTTCTAGTTGTTTCTAGCACTCAGCAACTTTCTATTAACTGACTAGTCTGTATGTTGTGGTTACTACAATTGTATGGTGTTTCGAGGTCTCGTTCAACTAGCCAGTCTTTTTCAGAACATTATCGCCAAGCCGGCCTCTACATGCTGGCAATGAGGGTGGTCACTGCCAGGGTGCACGTCTTCCTCAATGGTCCTTTTACGTGCCCAATCAAATGAGTAAGCCGACATTAACATGACCATCCGAGTCACGAGAGATGCACAGTCTCCAATGTTGCGAACCAGGTGTTTAACCAAACATACCCATGCCCGGTCCGGGGCTTGAACTCAGAACTCTGTCATGTAAAGCTGATGTGCTAACAAATAACCACCGTCGACAATATCACTTTGATATAATTAGTGTTATATTATGCACCAGACACTTTAGTACGTACCTGCCATAACACTGTCCCGTGCTTAGGATAAACACACGCGTGTGTTAGTTAGTTTCTTCTTGAACCACAGACTGATAGACAACTGAAAGAAGTCGATGCCGTAGAAGAACGGCATCTGCATGCTTGATGGATTCTCGAACTTGCTACAATTCTGGTACACACCGCCACTGTTCTTGTGGACGCCGAATACACTCATGTAGACACCGCGTGAGGCCTTAACCGAGCCTTGTTGGTCGAACGTTATGCATGTCAACGGGTTCTCGCCAATGATACCTATAAGTTGATGGACAGTTATATATATATATACATATATATATATATATATACATATATATACATATATACATATATATATATATATACATATATATATATATATATATATATATATATATATATATATATATATATATATATATGTATATGTATATATATATATATATATATATATATATATATATATATATATATATATATATATATATATGTGTGTGTGTGTGTGTGTAAATTCCGTCAAATAAAATTCGGTGTGTGTATCAACATTTATGATGAATAAATATGGCATACTTATATATTTTAATGATTTTAATAACAATGCTCTGATATGGGTGAATACGTCACAAAGTAGCAAGTCAAGCATCAAGTCAATGACTTGCAAATCAAGTCTCAAGTCAATGACATCCAAGTCTAAGTAAAGTCTTGAGTCATCTCTCTGAATTCCATGTGAAGTTCCAAGTCACCAGGGTTCTCCAATCGCCATGATTGTTGTGCTTTGTCTGCGGTAATATTAGAGGGAAATTTAGGCGGATGAAGCACCACCACAGTACACCCTGTGTGCGCTTCGAGCCACCATACATGTTAGCCAGTCACAAACTGGCAAGTCAAGTCAATTGTGAAGTCAATGACCTCTACATCCAAGTCAAGTCTCGAGTCATCTCTCTGAATTCAAGTCAGGTGGTCTGTCATAAAAATGGGCAACCCGAGTGCGACTCGGGTCAGCCCCAACGACACGAAGCTATAAGGCTGGAACACACCGACTAATTCCCCCCCTCGAATGTTGATAACGTTTCAATTACATATTTATGTAACATGTTGTGACACGGAACATGTATAGGACTTACCATAGCAAACATCATAATATGTTTACAAACAACATTTATTTATAATCACTATGGCTATGCAATTATACACAATAACAGTTTGCATAAACTGGCATACAGATAAGTCAACTTCACAAAATGCAGTAGCAAATTCCCTTGCTGTTGTCATAGGCAATCCAGTAAACCAATGAACTAATGTTTGTTAATTTGCAATCGTGTCTTGTGAGTTGTGACTGGGGTGTTTTTTTCCAATTCTAAATTATATAAAACCAGTACCCGAACGATAGCCAGCTGAAATAAACAAAGAAAACCTCCAACTGACGAAAGTAAAGCAAAGTTCTAGAAATTTAACCTGTGCGCAGCAGAAATGGTGTTGTCATAGAAATGTTGTTGTCTACATGTGTTGTTGTCTACAAGTGTTGTTGTCTACAAATGTTCCCATAGCATTTACCATGAACTATTTTTTACAAGCACAAAATCCTTGAATCTTAAAGTTAAAATCACTGTATTTGTATGTCGTTAACCCATGCAGAAGTTAAATAATGATCTGTCCCCAATTGGGAGGTGATAAACAGGAGTCAGAACAGGTAAAGTCATTGCATGTGTGAAAAACTGTGAATTGAAAGTTGACTGATTACCAGCAGAAGAATGAACATATTTGTTATTCTTCCTCATTCAGGTGAAAAATACAAAAGAGATGGAAGGCTGCATATCACTTCCTATCCCTGATGACAAGCTAGGAGATCTTATTGTTCAAGCTAAGGACTATGCACTGAGTCACGGTTGGTGTGTTTGTATTTCAACATATACTAGCTAAATTGTGCTGATTAGAATATATTTTATAATATTCTACATGAGAAGTTATCATTATTATGTTACCAGTAGGTTGAATTCATGTAACAGATTTAATAAAAAAAATTAACACACTGTTTAAAGTTTACCATAGATTCTCATTTTCAGCAACTTTCCCTCCCATCGCCAATAACATTATTCATGACCATGTACACAAATTATGTATAGATCATGGAAAAACAGAGAGTATTTTCTTATCAGAACGCAAAAGTCAGTCGTTGCTGTCACGGTTTTACATGTGACATCGACAAAGAGTTAAGGGTGAAAATCAAACATAAACACATGACAAGGCAGTCTGAGTTCAGGAACTTTTATTCAAGGCATAAATAACATGAAGAAAGGTCAATTCAAAATTCTGTTTTCCAGTCTGTTGAGGTCCGGGAGGAATTACGTCTGCCGCTTCAACCCAGGCGTTGTCGTCCACCTCGGGCCAGTTGTAAATTCAATCCTCTGACAGCTTCAGAAAACACATTTCATAGGCTTCCTCATCTCTTGATAGAATTTAAAGACATATCAAAGAAACTTGCATATTAATTGTCACTGAAGAGACAGAAAATTACTAATAATTAATTAGTTATTGCAACTAACCTTCGTAAATATAGCAACATAAATTACGCAAAGTTAAAGTGCAAGGTACAACTATTCACATCATGCAAAAAGCAAAAATTTTTGACAATGTGCTTACCAAACTTACCACTCCACCATATACTCTTTGGATGGTATTTAGTCCCTCCATATGTCACTGATTTCACCCACACACATACAGACCAGCTCTGAAATAAATTAGCAAAGTAACTTCATGAACAAAAGACAAACCCAACAAAGAAAAACAAAAAGATGCTAAATGGACAAACACAGTTATTTTTTGCTTGAAACCATGCCGCATGATACATGTGACAGAACGCCAGAAGCAACATAAACAGAGGCCATGAGGTCACAGTAATAAATGGGATGTTTTATCAAAAGTTTAGAATACCAGCCAATAAATTAAAAGATAAATGAAACATTGCGAATACAGTTAAAATGCTAAAATAATCTCCACGATCCACCATGAGTTACAGACAAGTGTGGCTGTCCCTTACATTAGAGTTGAAGACCAATCGATTCACATTTTTCCAATTGCAAGAGTACAAATCAAACTAATTCTTCTGCAAAATATGTTCAATATAAAGAAAAAAGATTGTTGAATTGTAATTTACTCTCCTGGATTGACGATTGTTGTGCTTAAACATGACCAGATCCAGGGGATGACCCCCTTTATTTTGGTTGCATTTTACTCATCAAGTTAGAATTAACTATCAATTACTGCGAGGTGATGCACCCCTGCACTTGTTCTTTCTAACATACAAACGTGGGGCATTGCCCCAAGTACTCTCATATATAAGTTAGCTGATTTTACTGTCACACAAGATAATAGTACTCACCCAGGAATGCTGAAATGTTTACAATGTCGGATCTTTGGCGATGACATGTTTCAGTATGAAGCGGAATTGAAAACGCGTAGGTATTTTGTTGGTGACATTCTTTAAACACTGCAGAAGTATTAATATTTTGCGAAATCTGATAATTTTGAGGGTAAGCGCATTTGCAACATGATTAAAACTGTTGGAGCTAAGTAGTTTTTACCAAACTGTTGAGCACTTTGGCAACATATTGCCAGTAGTTGTCATGAAGTTTTATGTTTATTTGATGTTCACATGTTCTTACAATCATGCAAAATGTTAACATGGCCACTAATGGAAAAAACAGTTGTGGTCTGTGCCCTCCCGTCTTCTGTAGAAAGTTTCACCACACTCTGTGCATATACAATGGCACTACAGTGCTACTGCCGAGTGAAAGCAGGCGTGGGGACCCTGATATGTAGGCCAGACGGCATTGTAGGCAAGACCGCAATACACTATGTCTTCATGTGTGTTTCTTAAATTGTATCAGTGTCTTTATAAAAATCCCAACATGCAAAGAATACCGGTAGTTGACCCCGCCAGTATGTAAAGGTGTTCTTTCATCTAAGTTAATGCTGGGTTATTAGTAATGGCTGATGTCTTTATGTTTCAATGCAAGCAATAAACCAACCATTTATGACTAATGGTGCACAGCTAAAATAATCTCAATGCCAAGACATATTTTTAGAGATGAAAAGGCGTCATTGTTGGCAGTCAGACAGAAAAATTGCAAGTAATAAAATGTTTTCAGGACGACCAATCATTCATTGTTGTGTGTTGGATAGTGGGAACATGTATTCATGTTGTGCATGACATTATATTACTGAGTTACATTATCGCTTAGTTTTTGCAGTTAAGAACAATGTGCTAGTTTAGCTTCGGCAAGTTCACGTGGATCCATTGACAATATTAAAAACTACGCTATTTTGAAAAAAAAGGAAATATGATCCAATTTCGCAAAGTCTACTTGGTAACGGTTTGTGCGCACAAGGTTCTTTATGAATATTATGCTCCAGCTGTTGCATAGACCATGTTTTGGTTTGCTTTTTGTAATAAAACTAATCATTGGTGTTTGTGAATGAGATGGTACTACAGCAAGTTGTAACATTTTCTCGGGAAAACTGTAACATTGCCGTATCAAGCAAAAAATGTCACTCGGGGAGACAATGTGTTGGGAAAGTGCCATCCACTGTGAATCGCATGACGATTAATAAACATTTTGTAATTAAAATGACACTCTTTACAGTGTTTACACAGTGTTCCAAATAGGAGATCTATCAATTTCTTGGTAGATAAGTATTTTAGGTGGGGCGCGACAACATACCGGTTAGAAGGCCTGACTCTCAATCGAGAGAACCCAGTTTCAAATCCCACTGCGGTCGCTTCGAACCTTTGGCAAGTTTGATCACCACACTTTGCCACAGTTCACTCAGCTGTATACATGAGTACTTGGCAATACAGACAGTGGTGGATATGTGAACGAATAGTCTTCGCGCAGTAATTGCAGCGTGGCTGAATGCTTCCCAGAGAAGTTGAAATTACATTGGCATAAACAGGTCTGCCAGTGGGTGAAGTGTAAAGCACTTTGAGCAGTCCTAAGGACTGGATACTGCACTATACAAGAACTTACCTTTACCTTTTACCTTTTGTTATTAGATAGGACTTCGCTATATAAGACCTTACTTTACCTTGTATCTTTTTTAGGTAGGACCTATTTAGTCTTATCAGCTAGTCATATATCCTAGGCAAGCATTAAAACACTATTTAGGGGTTAATTTATTTGATTGGCATTTTAAATTTTGCCCCAATGGTAAAGCATTATATATTGCAATTCACCCCGTGCATGTGTGTGTAACCTTTAGAAATATGGGTAATTAGAAGTCCAGTCACCTGGTGTCTTTTTTTGGAAAACTGGGTACCCTCCTTTTTCAGGGTGTGGATCAGCTAATGCTGAAGGATGAATTTTGAAGTATGTTGTTCACAACGATGAACATGTCTCGTGGTTGTCCCGTGCAAACATGGACTGGACAAGCATAACATTGTACAGATTTATGAGTGCTACTTCACATCCAGTTGGGAATTTCCATTATAAGAATCATCAATCTAAGTGTTAATAAATTTTATTTATTCTGGAGTCTTCCATTCTTTGTTGTTGATGTTTCTTCGATCAGAATTTGATTTTGAAAATCGGCTGTTACAAGTGTAGTATTCCAGCAGTGATGTAACAAAACAGAAAAAGCACATTCGGTCTTTAAACACATATTGACATTATATCAACAAAAAGAAAGCAAGTCAAATGCCAAATACTTGTTTGATGACATGAAACTACCAAGATGGAATCATGCATGAATGATTGGGCCACGAACTGGACAATCTCGGGTGATAGTTTACAAAACAAAATCCCTTATCCTTAAATCAGAAAGGTAGTGTCGGTTTTATGGTGCGTGCGATTACACATAAGGAGTGCAAAAACTGGATGTAACTATTGTTAAAGATAACAATTCCGCATACCTCATCAATTCCGCGTACTGAATGGCGGAGCGCCACACTAGAGCTGTTCCACTGGGAGACAAGCTGCAACATTATTAAAGAAAACAATGTACCCAGTACACTTTGTAAATGTGCAGTGCAATACAACCTGAACTAATTAGCCCCAACACTCTACATTCACCTGCAAAAATGTACTCATAGAGATGCAAATTTCCAAGAAAAAATTGCCAAAATGATGTCTATATATACTTTTGCTGACTGTGATTACACTTCAGACTTTTTGTCTAGCGATGTCGAGTGAATCAATTTTGGGTGCGGGGCATTACGGATATTGTGTTGGTGGACAAAATGATGTCAAATAAAGTGGTAATCCAAATGAATTCCTGTGCCAATGGGTCTACTAATCTAATTCGTTGCAAAATCTAAGGTGCTTTTTCATGGAAATAATTGTAAAGATATGCATTTCATTAGTTCAGTTATCGCGATATCTATTTTCAAGATAGAAACAAAACCACATTTTGATTGTTAAATTGTTTTTTCGTCTGTCTGTTTCCTTTATATGCAGCACCATCTGTTACCCAGGTTTCTGAACAGTCATAAAAATAAAAACCAGTCAGTTATGTGCATAATGCAAACAGCACCTGTACATGTGTTGCTAAATTATCATAAAGCAACGTATTAACATACTTCCACAATTTTTGTGAGTGACACACATTTTTTAAGTCCATTAATGATACAAAATTAATTGTGTGTACCCTAACTATTAATCAACAATCTTATGATAAAAATTCAAACAGTCAGCGACAAATTAACATGGATCTGTAAAGTTTTAAAGAAAAAAATGTCTGAATGTTACACACGTAACAGTGGAATCACCATGCAGTGTTGGATCAATGGATTTTTTATGTATGAAATTCAAAGTATAAAACTAACTTCGTTCATCTTGGAATGTGGAGAAAATGTCAAAGTTTTAGTTATCAAAAAGATGTCTTTTATGACGAATAATAATAATAATAATTGACTTCTATGGCGCCTATATCCTCAGGAACCTGAGCTCAGAGGCGCGACAAGACAGAATCACTAAGCGTAATCGTAAACAGGGACGCGCAAAAGTCAGTATCAGAACGAGGGACAACCGAACATTTATGGTGGGAATGCAAGTTGGAATAGATATGTCTTGAGTTTTTTTCGGAAAATAGCAATAGTTTTAGATGTTTTCAAAGTGATAGGGAGTTCATTCCAGACCCTAGGCGCAGCGACAGAGAAAGCACGTTTACCCAAGTTAAGTTTTGTTTTAGGTACAATAAGTTGTTGTGAAATTGATGATCTTAGCTGCCTAGGGATATTTGAAAGATGCAGGAGACTAGCCAAGTAGGATGGTTGTTGTGTAGATAGAGCACGATATGCAAGAGTGGACAGCTTAAAATTAATTCGGTAAGAAACTGGAAGCCAGTGTAACTGTTTAAGTAGTGGTATTGACGGTGAAAACCGAGGTTCCCTGAGAACCACACGTGCCAGACAATTTTGTACTCGTTGGAGTTTAGCCAAGTCTCTTTTAGCGATGTTATTTAGTAGTGAATTGCAATAGTCAAGGCGGCTGCTAATTAGTGCCGTTGATATTGTTTTAGCAGTAGATATATATATATATATATATGTGACGCCGAATTCGACGAAGATCACGAATATGATAGAAACAGGATTTACATATTTGAGAGATATGCTGGCGAAAGTTGAAGTCACTGTCAAAGATAACACCTAGATTGCGAACAGTATCTGATGGGAATGTATCACTGCCAAGCAGTTTAACTGGGAAATGGTTGATGACTTTATTTCGTTGTTGTTTAGTGCCAATAATAATAAGGTATGTTTTGTCTGGATTAAGCTTTAGCTTACTTGATTCCATCCACGACAAGATATCAGTAAGACAATCATTTAAAGTCGAAAGAGATTCTTGTACATTTGATTGTGAAAGTGATATGTAAACCTGTGTGTCATCAGCATAAAGGTGATGACTGAGATTACGATTAGCAATAACTTGGCTGAGCGATGTAGTATATAAGCTGAACAGAACAGGGCCAAGGACGGATCCTTGTGGCACTCCAAATGGTAGATGTTGTGGGCTAGATAATGTGCCAGATATGTTAATACTTTGATATCTGTCTGATAAAAATTATTTGAACCACCGAAGAGCTGGGCCAGAAATTCCAAAATATCTATGGAGGCGTTGTAAAAGGATTGAATGATCAATTGTATTGAAAGCAGTTGAGAGATCAAGTAAAGTGAGTGCTGTGACTTTGCCATTGTCCATGTTATCAACTATATCATTGTGTATCTTGAGAAGAGCTGTTTAGGTAGAGTGGAATCGTTTATATGCAGACTGTAGATCATTTGATAAGTGATGGTTGTAAATATGTTCATGAAGGCGATTAGCAACTACTTTTTCCAATATTTTTGACAGAAAACTAAGATTAGAGATAGGACGATAATTCCTTAGGTCACTTTTGCACAAAGTTTGTTTTTTAATAAGAGGATTTACAAGAGCTTGTTTGAAATCCTGTGGAACAACTCCACTCTGCATTGAAAGGTTTATGATAGTAGTAATGGGAAAGATGAGTTGATCGATACAGTTTTTTAGTAGAATTGTTGGAAATGGGTCAAGATCACACGATTTGTTAGGATATTTTTTAATAATGATGAGAACTTCATTAGTAGTTGCAGGTGTGAAACTCTGTAGTGTTTTTTCAGAAAGTGGTGGTTCAGGGAAATCATAGTCATTATCATTAATGACAAAATTTTATCGAATACGAGAAATCTTATGTGTAAAGTATTTTGAAAAAGAACTACACAATGTATCCAATGAAGAATGTTCAGGCAGTGCTTTTAATTTCTGCCGATGAAGAATTGTGTTAACAGATTTCCACATCTGGCGAGGGTTTTCAGAATTTGTTGTGATAAAAATGTGTATAGTAATCAGACTTTGCTTTTGACATCATGTTATTGCATATATGTAGCTGTTTAGTATCAATTGGAGAACGAGTTCGTCGCCAAATTCTTTCAAGATATCGACGACGACGTTTTGCTACAATTATATCATTAGACATCCATGGTGATGGAGGGCGAACTTGTACACTTTTGGTTTGTTTCGGAGCATGTTTATCCAGAAGTTTACTTAATGTTTCATTGTACTGATTAACAAGCTCGCATAGTGTAGATTTAGGTTTCATCAAAAGATCAGAATTTGCTAGATCGTCATGAAGGGTATTTATGTTAATTTTATTTATTGGTCGAAATGTGATCATTTTTGTTTTAGATCTTGAACCAACTTGCAACCACAAATCAATAATGGTGATATGACAAACCATCAGTAGGGAATATTGCTTTAATGTTAGTGCAAGTAGATTTAGTAATAAACAGGTCGAGCCAATGACCATGAACATGTGTAGGAAATGAAACGTGTTGATGTAATGCATATGTTTGAAGGACATCCATGAATGATCTAGTATTTGGACATGGTAGATCAAGGTGGATATTGAAATCTCCAAACATGTAAATGTCTTCTTGGAATTGTAAGGTGGTTTCAAGGAAATCTGGAAATTCATCAAAGAATGTATTTGTGCTTGCAGGAGGACGATAGATGCATATAAAATTAGCAGATAAGGATGAATGTTTTATAGCAATACATATTACCTCAAAGCTTTGGTATTGAGGTGTATGAATACTTTCTACTTTATATATTTCATATGCGACTCCACCACCCCTACCTGAACGACGGGGGTGATGGTATAGGCAAAAACCATTTGGACAAATATCAGCAAGACAGGCTGATGTATCAGATGCTAATAGCCATGTTTCTGTCAAAGCTAAACATGTCTATGTGTTTCGATAATATCAGATCAGAAAGGGCAGCAGATTTATGACGTACAGATCGAACATTAGTAGTGGCAAAGCGCATGTTTTGAAATGTTTTTGGTCCAGGATTTATTGAGACATCACCTGCAAGAAGGAGGATGATAGACAGTCTAAATGATGGGTTACAACCAGATTTTGTAAACCATTTTCTGTGTGTACATTGTCCAAGACAAGAAAGATTTAAAGGTGACGTTTGTGAAAAGTTAATTCGTCTAATATTGTTGATGAATATTTCAGGGTGTCTATATGTATTGTATATATCTTCCTCAAAAGAATAGCATTTTTCTTTAAACAATGTAGACAAAGAAAATAAACAAATGACCAGCACGAAGAGAAAATACATTATTATATGCTCAGTGATGAGTAAGGCTAAGTGCAGCTGCTGGGAAAGAAGTCACAATTCTAGGATCAAGACTAATTTATTTAATTAGAAATGTTGATCAGGGCCGACTCTGATCACTGAATTGTGACTCCTAGGCCTGTTAGATGTTAACTAGGAGTTATAAGTGCATGATCGCGTGCTGAATAATTAAAATATTACAAAATAGAAGCAAATATATTAAGAGCATACAATTATAGCGTTTAATAAAAAAAAAAAAAATACCAAAGCAACGAAAATGTTTTGTGCCGACGACAAGAATGAGCGATAATAAAAGTAGACGTTTAACGCATAACTGTCGAAGTATAAAACTTAATGTAAAAATACTTATCTTGACACTGACGTTGTGGTCAACATAAAACAGCCCATTAAAATATTATATTACGTAACACTGATTTAAAACTAAAACACTGTAAAGTTTTAAAATGTATAAAATAGCAGATAACCAAATGTTTGAAATAGTGAAGTCGGCAGCCTCGTTCTCAGTTCTCTAAATAAAACATGCTCTTCTGACAAGTGATTTAGTTTGCTTTGTCCCCCTAATAATCCCCCTAAATTTTTTTCAGGGATAATCGTGCGGACAAGGGATAATCCAACATCGGCAGAGATAGCCACCTATGCGCCCTTCATGCTTTTCCCAAGTCCTTTGCCAAGGCTGGTCTTTGAGCAGGCCCAGGCCGTGCATAAGGACTTCAACCTGAGGACGCATCAGTTTGCTCACGACTACGACTTCTTGAAGGACTGTCTGGCCAGGTTTGTCTCGTCGTCAGAGGTTAAGTAAGTCATTGCTGGAACTTCCAGCAATGACTTACTTAACATCTTCTTGCCCAGATGTGGCACATAAGGCTCGCCCAAGACCTTGTCAGTTCCCTCTATCTTGGCATCGCCTTGCCACTGCAGGGCTGCGCTAGTTGCAACTACACAGTTGCAAATGCAACAGTACTTTGAAATCTGTGACATAATATTTGGCTATTACATCTGATAACATTATTTAGTTTTTGTGATTTCAAGCTAAAAGTCTAAACATATCACGGTTACTCGATTACATTTTTTATTTTGCGGAAATACAAATAAAAATACTATTTAACCCATCCCTGCTCATTTATATGTTGTTTTAAACTTTTGTATCTTCAGGCAGACTTTGTATTTCTAGTACAGCGGTAGTTGTAAACAATGTTCATATCAGGGCTGGCTAAACTTATGTTGTATTTTAGTTACTAAAAGTGTGTGCACTCCTAAACTAATATTTTACTCAGAATATTAACTTTGAGGCCTGCTCTGTGCCTCAATCAGCCCACCTGCCTTCTCTTCTTCCATGGTTCATCTCCATGTTGTTTTTGATCTGCTCCTTTCCCCTTCCAAGTCCAAAGTCAACGCTGTTTTCACTGAGAGGCCATTGGTCATTCTGGAGACATGTCCGAGCCATTTCTGTCTGCTCCTTTTCAAGATGATGCAAATGTTTTCATGTTTTGTTGTTTGGTTTATTACTGGAGATGGTCTCAGGCCTGTGCACGTCTAGCAATGAGGGCGTATAATGCTATTGAAACGTTATCTGGGGTCACCACCAGTCTTGTACATCACACTTGTCAACCTAGAGCGATGCACACCTGTAAGACTGATACAACATAAATTCATGACATCACAAACGGACCCATATCTATCTATTATCTACGTGTGCTGGTCTGCTATGTATGCTCAAAAGGAGTTAACCATACAAACTGGGATATATTGATTGGATCTAGCCAGACAGTCACAGCTGGCTGCACATCACTAAAATATTTGCAGGAATGTCTCCTATGCCCATAAAACCATAAAACGTAAGAGAATCTTTAGACTTATGGGTAAACCTTAATAGTTCGCACCTGTGGTATTTGTTTTTATAATGCCATTATCATTGGCGTGTATATCCAATCTGCATTTCACATAATTTTATCAATACATGGGCCATGGACAATTGGTGGGAATTATGCATTGCCGTAATAAACTTCAACGCTACCATAGCAATAATAGCAAATAGTGCGACGCATCTCCGCCCGACACTGACCCATGTAGAATGTGGTGTCATCATCATGTGCCCATCGAAGGAAGCGTAAAAATCTGCACCAAAATAGATGGCTTCAAAAGATCTGATGCACCAATATGTATGTAAATCTACGTACCAACAACAACAACTACCACTTCATCCAAACAAATATAATATACCACCATAATACAAGGTTCCAAATGTGATGACTTACAGTTTACAAGGTTTTACATATTAAAATATTATGCAAAGAATCATAATATAAATAATTATCATGTACAATGTAGTATAGACAAACAGTGTGTAATTATTTAGCATTTCATCACACACACCCACACACACACACACACATATATATATATATATATATATATATATATATATATATATATATATATATATATATATATATATGTGTGTGTATATATATATATATATATATATATATATATATATATATATATATATATATATATATAATATATATATATATATATATATATATATATATATATATATATGTGTGCGTGTGTGTGTGTGTGTGGGTGTGTGATGAAATATATATATATATATATATATATGTGTGTGTGTGTGTGTGTGTGTGTGTGTGTGTGTGTGTGTGTGTGTGTGTGTGTGTGTGTGTGTGTGTGTGTGTGTGTGTGTGTGTGTGTGTGTGTGTGTGTGTGTGTGTTTGTGTGCGTTGAAGTAAATGTTGCAGTGCTGGAAACGGAGTGTGAGTGTGCAGCAGGAATGGGACCTAATGCTCACTGTAAGCATGATCTCAATAAACTTCCTACCAAATTTAAGGTCATCATTTATTTTAATTTAATTCAGCCATACATATACCGTAACAATAAAGAAATATAATCACATTAAACATGTTTACGTGCAGTAGTACAATAACATAAGTGTATATCTATAATATTTAGTCAAGTGCAAACACCTTTATTGAATACATAGTCATAGGGCTAGACAGGAACAACTGGTATTATCACTATCAGAGTACATACATAAGAGGCATATGGTTTAAAAACAAGTAGATGGAAGTATAAAATAATAAATACTTAACCAGGCATTAGAGTAATAACAAGGAATGAAGACAATAACTGAGAGAGCAACATGATTAACGACATTAAACTTGACTGGCGCAGCAAGTGGCGTGTGCCAGAACATGTGAACCAGGCATCGGTTGTTTTTGCTTGTATTTTCACGATGACTATCGCAAACAACCACTCTGTTCATCAAATAATCTAAATGAATGGCGCTAATACATGTGGTCGGATGAATAAACTACCAGTACCATCCTACTGCAATAGTGCTAATGGTGTGGCGCCATCTCTTGCATGATGTGGACACCATTTCACTGTTGTCTCCACCAACCGTCTCCACTCCCCCTTCCCTTGTTCTCATTCCCTCTCTCTCTCTCTCTCTCTCTCTCTCTCTCTCTCTATTCCTCTTCGTATTCCACCCTCCACTCTAAGCGCATCCGCTCTCTTCTTCAACTGTTCCACTTCCAATATGTCCACATGTCCAGCCGGTGCCTCGCCAGCTTCCTCGTGAGACTCTCTCTTACACCAACTTCCTCCTTCAATTCCTCCATTCTTCGATTGTCTATTCTTTTCACTCCTGCAATTCTTCTCACCCAAGTATTCTCGCAAACATGCAATTTCTCTAGTTGGTTTTCTGTCATCGCTGTGGTCTCTATAGGTAGGCTGGTGATACACAAAATGTCGTATATGTAGGCTGGTGATACACAAGAGGTCGTATAGGTAGGCAGGTGGTACACTAGAGGTCGTATAGGTAGGCAGGTGATACACAACAGGTCGTACAGGTAGGCAGGTGGTACACTAGAGGTCGTATAGGTAGGCTGGTGATACACAACAGGTCGTACAGGTAGGCTGGTGGTACACTAGAGGTCGTATAGGTAGGCAGGTGATACACAACAGGTCGTATAGTTAGGACGGTGTTACGCAAGACCTAAGCCCCTTTTCTTTTAGTTTTCGAGATATCTCCCATCACCTGTTCCACTTTCCTCCGTGCACTCGCCCCAGATTGTATTCTCCTGCGAATTTCCGTCTCCGTGCCGCCCTTCCTGCAAGCTGCTCCACCCAAATAAATATTATGTTGTTTAAGTCTCTTCCCATCCAATCTTATATCTAGATAATTTTCATCAAAACCCTCTCCTTCTCCCCCTCTCTCCCTCTCTCTCTCTCTCCCTTTCTCTCCCTCCCGTCTCCATATCTCTATCTCCCTCTCTCTCCTCTCTCCCTCTCTCCCTCTCTCCCTCTCCCTCCCTCCCTCCCTCCCTCCCTCCCTCCCTCCCTCCTCCCTCTCCCTCTCCCTCTCCCTCTCCTCTCCCTCTCCCTCTCCCTCTCCCTCTCCTCTCCCTCTCTCTCTCTCTCTCTCTCTCTCTCTCTCTCTCTCTCTCTCTCTCTCTCTCTCTCTCTCTCTCTCTCTCTCTCTCTCTCTCGCGGAACTGTCAACCTCTATTTGTATGCAACGGCTATGTCCCCACTGCATTTCCACCATTTGATGATATTTCGCCCACTATGTTATACTCCCTCCTCTTCTGAATGTGCACAACACAAACCAGGGGCTTGTGGTGTGTGGCCACATGCTCACCAGCAATGGTCTTAAAGTCCCTCACCCTCCGCATATGCTGCCTTCTCACTACCAACAGCTCCAGTTTTGTTATGCTGCCCACTTCAATCCGATGTGGCTTTCCCGTTTCTTCTAATAGTCAAATTTACCAGCTTTCAACCCTCTTGATTCCTTTTCCTCCATCCGAATCCCCCGATCGATTCTTCTTATCCCATCACTGCTGAACCCACGTGTCCATTAAAATCTCCAGCTATGCACATTATCACATGCGCTTCCTCCAATCCCACCATTCTCTCCAGCACTTCTTTTAAGGTCTTTTTCTGTGAATCCGCCCTTCCTGTTTGAGGCCCTTACACATACATAATGCGCACCTACGTTGGTTTTATCAATCATCCGTGCAACAATGATCCTCCTTTGCCATCTCTCCACTCTCACCACGTCCTTACTGACTTCCTTGCTTGCTAGATTATTTAGCTATATCATAATGGATATACTAGCTACCAATTTGCGAATTTCATCCAGAATACATAAACTATCTCGTAATAATTACAATATCTGAATATGTGACAAAAAAACTGCGTAAATATCAAATATATTCAGCAGCAAATATTATGTATTATTTTCAGCATTTTCACAACAATAACATATGGACCTCAGATACACATATGTGATTAATATGTGTGCCCAATTGGGTCTGGAATAAAGCTACTGTATAAAATGTACCGTTCTACTTCGTACTAGCTGTAGCCATATTGTTTATCGATGTGAACGATGCGAACGCGGTGACCCAATCATCAACAGGTTTAAGACATGTGTCTGCTCCAACAGAGCGACTTGTCCTACGCACACGGAACCAGCAAAACTAGTTTCATCATCGGCCTCATTTATATTAAAATGAATAACAACAAGGCACTATCTAAAACGCTTTATCAATGTGTTCACACAATTTTAATATATTATGTACTATGTGCCAACATACAAATTTAAAAACAAATTGCGTAGGTAAAATTAGACGTTTAGTGCGTCTATCTCGCAAAGCGTGCGTAAAATCGAAGTTAATGGGATGGGCGATCGCGTGATTTTGTGACCTCACTTGTAACATTCCTTTACATTCAGTCAGTGATTTTTATGCACTGTTTCAATATAGTTTCACTCGCGTCATTACGACGAGGGAAGACGATGGCAAGTTTCCAGAATTCAAAGTAAAAGGTAAATATTTCGAACCGCTAGTGGCGAGTGGTACCGCAGAATCATCTTCTAATTCGGCTCTTTCGGATCAGCTTAGCGATGCCAGTAGCCAGTAACCATAGAAAACGACCACATAGAGCCGCCATATATATATATATATATATATATATATATATATATATATATATATATATATATATATAATACATGTACGCAAATCACGTGACGAACAGTACTCTTACTTCCATATAACAATAACAATTTAAAACAACATTAAATAAACAACACGCCCTCTCCATATGGCGATTTGTTTTATTGTAAATTAACACGTGTATATTTAAACAAATTTAACAAGATTGCCAACCCAAACAACAAGTTCCAGAAGACAAGTGGACAAGGAAGTCATGCTTTGTGCCCTCTGGTTCTACTGCCTTCTTTAAGTTTGAAGAACATATTCCTATCAACATCCTCATAACCGTTCACTATTTTAAACACTTCTATTTCGTCTATTCTTAGTCTCCTTGTATCTAGTGTTGTCAAACCACATTGTAATAAGCGACTTTCGTAACTAAGGTCTCTCAATCCTGGAATCATTTTAGTTGCTCTTCGTTGTATTCTTTCTAGCTTGTTCCTCTATCCCTTCATAAATAACGGCGTAATATTTGCTTCTTTCCATTCTGAAGGACATATTCCTTCTTCTAGTGACAAGTTAAACAATTTGGCAAGTGGTGTATTAATTTGCTCAACAATTTCCTTAAGTAGATTTGGTGGTATCCCATCAACTCCAAATGATTTATTATCTTTCATCTTCTTTGTGTTTTGTGCTATCATTTCAGGAGTTACAAATAATTGCCCTAAATGTTCTGATTTAATGCCCTCAAATTTAGTAAATGGAACTGGAAGTCAGCTGATATCTGAGCTGAAATACTCATTCAGGACTTCTGCCATTTGAAACCCGTCTGAAATTATGTTTCCCTGTTGTTTTCCAGTGGTCCGACCTTATCTCTAACTTTCTGTTTACTCCTTACATAAGCATAGAAACTCTTGCTGTCATTTTTTATATTACCTGCCAATTTTTTTCAAAGGTTCTTTTAGATTTTCTAATTTCAGTTGTAGCTAGGTTAAGTGCCTCTTTGTAATTTGCATAGTCTTCATCCTTTCTGGTACGCCTATAAACCCCCCACATAGTTTGCTTAAACACTATTTTTCTAATAGCTTCTTTTGACAAGTGTTTCTTTCTAGACCGTTTTTCTTATGTTATTCAAGGGAACAAATTTATCGATGATACTCTCAATTTCGTATTTTATGATGTCAAAATGTATTTGATTGTGGTCACTGTTACCCAATGGTTCATGTATTGTATTTTTACATTGTCCACTAATTATTTTTGTGATGATCAAACTATATCTAATACATTTTCTCCCCTGGTTGGTTCAAGCACGTGCTGAGTAAGGAAGATATGCTGAATTAAAAATAGAAATTGTTGGTCCTCACCCCCTGTACTCTCTAGAGATGTCCATTGTATGTGTCCATGGTTAAATCTCCCATTATGATACATTCCCCTTTACTAACTTCCTTTATAGCACTTTGTTCTTTTGCGTTATCCTCTTCGTTTATGTTTGGACTTCGGTAAACTAATCCAATAGTTAATTTTTTATTTCCTGAAACTATTTTGCAACAAACAGCTTCAACGTAATCTGCTTTCCTTTCTAATTTTATTTCATAAGCCTGAATAGATTCTTTAACATATGAAATAAACCCCCCTCCCCTTCTTCCTGTTCGATCTCTCCTAAACTTACGTATCCTATTAATCCTAATTCATCATGTGATATGTCTGTGTTGGCACATGATTCGGTTTTACAAATTATGTGAGGGTCAATATCTTCTACCATAATGTTTAATTCGTTTTTCTTATTTACTATACTCCTAGCATTTAAACGCACGCATCTATAACATGCTTCAGACATACTTTTCGGACATTTTGTTATTGGTTTATCTCTATTAGTGGCCTCTTGTCCTGCTTGAGGCATCTCTAAGTAACCCCCACCGCGCTTCTAGTTTAAATAGTGTTTACTTCCAAAAATATTAGTTATGCTACCCATGCCACTGTCTACTGCTGCTGTGAGTCCATCCGCAAATACTGTTGCCCCCTTTCCACTTAGATGAAGCCCGTCCTTCATGTACATATCAGCCCTTCCAACAAAACTTCCTCACAAATCCACAAAACCAACTTCCTCTTCCCTACATAGCTTCTCGACTAGCATGTTAATTGCCATCCCCCGGCAATTTCGATATCTATGACCCCTCATTCCTATTACTGGTAAAATCCCTAACAATATTACCTGCTCAACCCGCGTCTGCTTTAGTGTTCTAACCAAATTCCTGTATTTCCTAAACATGGCAGTTTTAGCCTCCCTCTCTATGTTATTTGTCCCTACGTGCACTAAAACATATCCACCCTTGCTCGAACCCACGATGTTTTCTACCCTCTCAGTTATCGCCTCTATTTTGGCCCCAGGCAAGCAAACTACCACGCCATCTCCCTTGTTTAAGACTCTTTCGGTCTTCCTAACTATTGAGTCCCCCAAAAACACCCTCGCTCTCTTTCTCACCCCCTCTACCACTGCTTCGGAATAGCTCTTCCGATGGATCTCCTCCATCACATTCTATCCTGCAGCCTTGTCACTTGGTGGCAGACTGTTACCAGGCTCTCTCTCACTCATCAATATGTCACCTTTCCCTCCCGTCTCCTGGCTAACTTGCGCTCCCGTCGCCTTCACTCCTGACACCTTCCCTCCCGTCTCCCTCACTCCCATCGCCTTAACTATCATCCCCTCCGACTCCATCGCTACAGTCATCCCCACTCCCCTTTCCTTCGATCCATTTGTCTTCCATCCCATTTCTTTCCTTCTCGACTCCTTTCGTCCTGTCTCCCTACGTCCCGTCTCCTTATGTCCTGTCACCTTAACTCCTCTCAGCCTCCTCCCAGGCTGAGGATAAGCTCTCCCTAGCATCTCTCTCGTCGTCTTCCCCCACTTTATCATCTACTGTCCCCCCACCAGATCCACTGGCACAACCCACCTTCTCCCTTCCCACCACTGCCACAACGAGCAGCCTCATCTGTTCTAACTCCACCTCAAGTTCCTTCATCCTCGTACATCCCCATACACTCAAAACTAAAAATATCCACCTGTTCGTCCAGGACTTCTCACACCCGGACTTGACGAAGTCCACCCAGTTGCTACAACTGCTGCATATTAAATGCCTGGTGGCCTTTATCTGCCGTTTGCACGGCGCCAGCAAAAAAATTAAACTTAATCTGAGTGCTACGTTAGCCTTGAATAAGGCTGTTTTTGTGTTAAAAAGAACACTTTAGGCTAATATACTTGCTAACTATGTCTTTTCTACTAATCTCGCACGAGCAAAGAAAAAGCCTGCAACCTAGCGAATACGGAGAACACTATGTAAAGAAAACAACGAAGTCAGTGTAAACCAAATTACGCTAAAATCCTGCTGTTAATTCCTTCTTACCGAAATCGTTTACTACAACTATGTCAGATATTACCTTATTTATATAATTTATGTAAATATATAACTTTATCTAATATATATTTAACAATGTATACGATAGTTTGGTACACCAGTTTAATTCACGACCTGTAAACAAACTCCCCCTTATCGCTGAATTTCAGTCCGGGGAAAATACTGCCTATGTTAACAAAAACAGAGGCAGTAAAACATGTCTATAAGAAGTGTGTGTATATAGTATATGTGTAATAGTAATACTTATTCTAACCAATATTCCACTGTTTCTGACTACTCACAATGGTATTTCAATTTTCGAATGGCAAACAACTCTATTAACGCTCATTGACTTCCCTGTCGGATTCCGTAACTAACTTACTTTAAAATCCTGAGTAGTAGACACTAGGTTCTGAAGGATTAATTCCGGTGCCCATATGTCTGAACGATTTCCGGTTGCGCGCGCAGCCAATCAGAGCGCCCCCTGACGGTTGTAGGAACATCACAAGCCGTGCGCAGCGCCCCCTAGCGACTGTAGGAGTACCGAAAGATAACCAGTAGCCATCGATAGTGGACATAGGAACGACTGTCTGTTAACAGCGGTCATTAGTAGGATCATTAATAACTGAGATGAAAGAGTAAGTTAACAGTGGTCATTAACAGTGGTCATTAACAGGGTCATTAATAACTGAGATCAAAGGACCCATCGATAGTGGACATAGGAACGACTGTCTGTTAACAGTGGTCACTAATAGGGTCATTAATAACTGAGATCAAAGAGTATGTTAACAGTGGTCACTAACAGGGTAATTAATAACTGAGATCAAAGGACCTAACGAGGAGACGAGAAACGAACAAAACACGATATCGTACTATATTTTCTTTATATGTAAATATTTAAAAATAAGGCGCTTTTACACTTTATCCATAACTCCTACAGTTTACCCATAATTCCTACAATTTACCCATAATTCTCCTATTGAATAAGAGTACAAGGACATGTTATTAAATATTTGAAAATAATGACACAATATTGTCCACAAACGTTAGACAGAGGACTCTAAAGTCTCTTGCCATACCGACGTAAAGCTGACGTAAGCTATAAACGTGTCAGGACATGCAGCTGACGTATGCCGCACACACAACAATACCAAATAAGGACATGCAGCTGACGTAAGCGGCATCAGACGCGTCGCGGAAAGTGTACCATCAGCATATTTTCGTTATATGTCAATATTTTTAAATAATGCGCTCTTACACTTTACCCATAACTCCTACAGTTTACCCATAATTCCTTCAATTTACCCATAATTCCTACAATTTACCCAGCACACATATGTAGTGTAGTGTGTTTGTTCCTTCACCGAGTTGTTACTCACAGACCCCTTATATTCTGATTGACCAGGCGAGGCAAACTATTACCAAGATTAAACCTGTCGGAACTTCCGCACTGTGTGCAGTGACACTCTGCTTTAATAAAAGATGCATGATTATATGAATAATAAAGATGCATTCACTACTTACTGCGTGCAGTGATTCCATCATGCTGTTGCCTTAATTTATTTACAATTTATTTACATATATATATATATATATATATATATATATATATATATATATATATATATATATATATATATATATATATATATATATATATATATATATATATATATATATATACATACTATCTTCTGTCTCTCCTACTACCAGCCACATCCTGGCTCCTGACACATTGCCTCCACCATACAGTCCTCTGTCTTTCCAACCTCCAGCCACATCCTGGCTCTTTACACATTGCGTCCATCATACAGTCCTCTGTCTCCCCTACCTCCAGCCACATACTGGCTCTTTATACATTGCGTCCATCATACAGCCCTCTGTCTTTCCTACCTCCAGCCACACCCTTGCTCCTTATACATTGCATCCACCATACTCTCCTCAGTTGCTCCTACTTCCAGCCACATCCTGGCTCCTTATACATTGCCTCCACCATACTGTCCTCTGTTGCTCCTACCTCCAGCCACATCCTGGCTCCTGACACATTGCGTCCATCATGCAGTCCCCTGTCTCTCCTACCTCCAGCCACATGCTGACTCCTGATACATTGCGTCCATCATACAGTCCTCTGTCTCCCCTACCTCCAGCCACATCCATGCTCCTGATACATTGCGTCCACCATACTACCTTCAGCCACATCCTGGCTCTTTACACATTGCGTCCATCATAGAGTCCTCTGTCTTTCCTACCACCAGCCACACATTTGCTCCTTATACATTGCGTCCACCATACAGTCCCCTGTCTCTCCTACCTCCAACCACATCCTGGCTCCTGATACAATGCGTCCACCATACTCTCCTCTGTTTCGCCTACCTCCAGCCACATACTGGCTCTTTATACATTGCGTCCATCATACAGTCTTCTGTCTTTCCTACCTCCAGCCACACCCTTGCTCCTTATACATTGCCTCCACCATACTGTCCTCTGTTGCTCCTACCTCCAGCCACATCCTGGCTCCAGATACATTGCGTCCATCATACAGTCCTCTGTCTTTCCTACCTCCAGCCACACCCTCTCTCCTTATACATTGCATCCACCATACTGTCCTCAGTTGCTCCTACCTCCAGCCACATGATGACTCCTGATACATTGCGCCCATCATACTGTCCTCTGTCTTCCCTACATCCAACCACATCCTGGCTCTTTACACATTGCGTCCATCATACAATCCTCTGTCTTTCCTACCTCCAGCCACACCCTTACTGCTTACACTGGTTCCCACACCTCACCACCCCCACCATAGAGTAATGAGACGAGTATAGCCATCTGACCACCCCGACGCACGCACGCACGGCATTCACCTTCTGTCTATAGACCTGAACATACAATGCGTCCACCATACTGTCCTCTGTTTCTCCTACCTCCAGCCACATCCTGACTCCTGATACATTGCGTCCATCATACAGTCCTCTGTCTCCCCTACCTCCAGCCACATCCTGGCTCTTTACACATTGCATCCATCATACAATCCTCTGTCTTTCCTAACTCCAGCCACACCCTTGCTCCTTATACATTGCCTCCACCATACTGTCCTCTGTTGCTCCTACCTCCAGCCACATCCTGGCTCCCGATACATTGCGTCCATCATACAGTCCTCTGTCTTTCCTACTTCCAGCCACACCCTTGCTCCTTATACATTGCGTCCACCATACTGTCCTCAGGTGCTCCTACCTCCAGCCCCATGCTGACTCCTGATACACTGCGTCCATCATACAGTCCTCTGTCTTCCCTACCTCCAGCCACATCCTGGCTCTTTACACATTGCATCCATCATACAGTCCTCTGTCTTTCCTACCTCCAGCCACACCCTTACTCCTTACACATTGCCTCCACCATACTATCCTCTGTTGTTCCTACCTCCAGCCACATCCTGGCTCCTGACACTTTGCGTCCATCATACAGTCCTCTGTCTCTCCTACCACCAAGCACATCCTGGCTCCTGATATATTGCGTCCACCATACTATCCTCTGTTTCTCCTACCTCCAGCCACATCCTGACTCCTGATACATTGCGTCCATCATACAGTCCTCTGTTTCCCCTACCTCCAGCCACATCCTGGCTCTTTACACATTGCGTCCATCATACAGTCCTCTGTCTTTCCTACCTCCAGCCACACCCTTGCTCCTTATACATTGCGTCCACCATACTGTCCTCTGTCTCCCCTTCCTCCAGCCACATCCCTGCTCCTTACACACTGCCTCCGCCATACAGTCCTCTGTCTCTCCTACCTACAGCCACATCACGCCTCCTGGTACTTTGCCCCAGCCATACAGTCCTCTATCTCTCCTACCTCCAACCACATCCTGGCACCTTACACACTGCCTCCGCCATACAGTCACCTGTCTCTCCTACCTACAGCCACATCACGCCTCCTGATACTTTGCCCCCGCCATACAGTCCTCTATCTCTCCTACCTCCAACCACATCCTGGCTCCTTACACACTGCCTCCACCACACAGTCCCCTGTCTCCCCTACCTCCAGCCACATCCTGGCTCCTTAAGCACTGCCTCCGCCACATTGTGGCGCTTGATACATTGCGTCCACCATAATGTCATCTGTCTCTCCTACCTCCAACCACATCCTGACTCCTGATACGTTGCGTCCACCATACTATACTGTCCTCTGTCTCTCCTTCCTCCAGCCACATCCTGGATGAGAAACAGCAAGACAGCTTCGAGACAGTGTCATAAAATAAATAAATGTACACTCTGTATCTCCAGCACACAGCTGTAAGATACAGTCACTACAACTCCCGTACACAAGTAGAATACACAGTTACTGCTAGAATACATGGCCAGTGCACCCTCACGACACATCTAGAATATATAGTCACTACACACTCTGTACACAGCTAAAATAAAAAATATTCACTGTATCTCCAGTACATAGCTATAATGTACTGGAGATGTATCAGGAGTCAGCATGTGGCTGGAGGTAGGAACAACAGAGGATAGTATGGTGGAGGCAATGTGTAAGGAGTAAGGGTGTGGCTGGAGGTAGGAAAGACAGAGCATTGTATGATGGACGCAATGTATAAGGAGCAAGGGTGTGGCTGGAGGTAGGAAAGACAGAGGACTGTATGATGGACGCAATGTGTAAAGAGCCAGGATGTGGCTGGAGGTAGGGGAGACAGAGGACTGTATGATGGATGCAATGTGTAAAGAGTCAGGATGTGGTTGGAGGTAGGCGAAACAGAGGACAATATGGTGGACGCAGTGTGTCAGGAGCCAGGATGTGGTTGGAGGTAGGAGAGACAGGGGACTGTATGGTGGATGCAATGTATACGGAGCAAAGGTGTGGCTGGAGGTAGGAAAGACAGAGGACTGTATGATGGACGCAATGTGTAAAGAGCCAGGATGTGGCTGGAGGTAGGGGAAACAGAGGACTGTGTGATGGACGCAATGTATCAGGAGTCAAGATGTGGCTGGAGGTAGGAGAACCAGAGGACAATATGGTGGACGCAGTGTGTCAGGAGCCAGGATGTGATTGGCGGTAGGAGAGACAGGGGATTGTATGGTGGACGCAATGTATAAGGAGCAAAGGTGTGGCTGGAGGTGGACGCAATGTATCAGGCGCCAGGATGTGGTTGGAGGTAGAAGCAACTGAGGACAGTATGGTGGACGCAATGTATAAGGAGCAAGGGTGTGGCTGGAGGTAGAAAATACAGAGGACTGTATGATGGACGCAATGTATAAAGAGCCAGTATGTGGCTGGAGGTAGGGGAGACAGAGGACTGTATGATGGACGCAATGTGTAAAGAGCCAGGATGTGGCTGGAGGTTGGAAAGACAGAGGACTGTATGATGGACGCAATGTATCGGGAGCCAGGATGTGGCTGGAATAGGAGGAACAGAGGACAGTATGGTGGAGGCAATGTGTCAGGAGCCAGGATGTGGCTGGTAGTAGGAGAGACAGAAGACAGTATGTATATGTATATATATATATATATATATATATATATATATATATATATATATATATATATATATATATATATATATATATATATATATATGTAAATAAATTGTAAATAAATTAAGGCAACAGCATGATGGAATCACTGCACGCAGTAAGTAGTGAATGCATCTTTATTATTCATATAATCATGCATCTTTTATTAAAGCAGAGTGTCACTGCACACAGTGCGGAAGTTCCGACAGGTTTAATCTTGGTAATAGTTTGCCTCGCCTGGTCAATCAGAATATAAAGGGTATGTGAGTAACAACTCGGTGAAAGAACAAACACACTACACTACATATGTGTGCTGGGTAAATTGTAGGAATTATGGGTAAGTTGAAGGAATTATGGGTAAACTGTAGGAGTTATGGGTAAAGTGTAAGAGCGCATTATTTAAAAAATATTGACATATAACGAAAATATGCTGATGGTACACTTTCCGCGACACGTCTGATGCCGCTTACGTCAGCTGCATGTCCTTTGATCTCAGTTATTAATGACCCTGTTAATGACCACTGTTAATGACCACTGTTAACTTACTCTTTCATCTCAGTTATTAATGATCCTATTAATGACCGCTGTTAACAGACAGTCGTTCCAATGTCCACTATCGATGGCTACTGGTTATCTTTCGGTACTCCTACAGTCGCTAGGGGGCGCTGCGCACGGTTTGTGGTGTTCCTACAACCGTCAGGGGGCGCTCTGATTGGCTGCGCGCGCAACCGGAAGTCGTTCAGACACATGGGCACCGGAATTAATCCTTCAGAACATATTGTCTACTACTATCCTGCCTCTGAATAATAATTAACAAAAGGTGTTTTTAATATATGTCTGCAATACGTTTATGTATAATATATATGCAATAGTAATATTTATTTTATTCGATATTCCACTTTTTTCTGTAAATTTTCAATACCAATTTCAAGTCGCTGATGCACCAAGATTTCCGATAGTCATGTATCAAATATATGGTAAATATATAAGACGCTTGGCTGCTCTATGTGGTCGTTTTCGTGGTTACGTCAGAAAGTAAAAGATCTCGCTGCCAGTGTCAATCCGAGCGACGTGGTTGTCGCTGCCCGTGTCGCTGACTGCGTTCGTGTTCTACTGATTGATGGTGTCGACATAGCTTCCGTTACTGGGAATACTGTTGGCACATCATCCTCTTTTAAAGATATGTTAGCACCGGGATAACCCAGGGCTGCCATCTTCTCCGGGTCGCGGTCGAAACAAGTTTGTTTTTCGTCGGCTTAAAGTTTGAAGGCTTTATTTTCGCGAGCCATTTCTTTGGCAAAGTTGGCAGTGTAGGGCAATTGAACGAATTACATGTTACTCTATCCTTACTACTGTTTGCAATACAACCGTATAACACACAATAAACCATACTGACGCTCGCTATAAAAAAATATATGTGAATGAATGGAACGTCCCAGTCTCGCTGTGCCCCCCTCACAAGTTACGTCACATCGAAATTTACCGAAAATCGCAGGAAAATATACGAGGAAGGCCGGCAGTACAGAGAATTATTTGGAATTGTTAATTAATTGAATTCTAAGGACATTTTAGGTGTAGTGACAATGGAAATATTCTGCAAGATGTAATTTAATATGATTTCAAGCAATCGATGTTTTTATTCGCTTTAATGTAGTCACTCTACTGTTTATGGAAATATGCCCGTGGTCTCCCAGCAGCGACAAAATGTTCTTGTTTTATGTATCCACCCTGATCGTATAGCAAACGCTATACGACACGTGGAGCTCATGTCCCCGCAAGAGTGGGCCCTCCAATCGCGGGAACAGGTTAAATTGAGTCATAATTAATAGTGTAATTTATTAAAATATTCGGGAATACAACAACGGTTGCACGAGTTTCGTAACTCCAGTTTTCTGGCAAACAGGCGATGGTAGCTTGGAATACATCAGTTAGAACCCACCCGATAAACGTTTCGTCAAACTTTTACTGAAACCACTAACCGATAACGTTCTCACGTTGTAAAAATGAGACGTCTGACGTTTCGTCGACGCCACACGTTGATGATGTAGGGAAGAGTAGGGAAGTTCTAAGAACAATCCGCTGTAGGTTAAGAGGGATGACATAAATAGGGTATATAAAAGTAGCAGACGGCGAGTACGTCGAATGTCGACAGACTGTGTTTGAAATGCACGTGGCTTAAGTTTCCTGTAATGTTTTAGAAGCTATAATAATATGAGTTCCCATCGTGATGCAGCTCACTGTTTGTCGGTTAACCGGGAAAGGTTCAATGTGGCGCATGGCTTAAGACAAACCAATTGTGGCACTTCTAATAACCGTTGAAGTCACGACTCCACAAATAAGCACAATAATATATGTCCACGTATGCAATAGCAGATACCCGAAATAACCCGTGGCGCCTCTGGTGGCGCCTCTGGTGCATACGTAGAACAATCCACAACAACGCGAGTGTTATATTAGTCCGCAGACATATAACGAGTTACCGTGTCAATAAAGAATACGTCGTGTTAACAATAATGCTTACTCATATTTAACAGAAAACACAACATGAATAATTTATAATGCGATCGAGCACGCGTTGGCATAATTTCCTGTAGATACGCGATTGCTTCGGCGCATGACAAAACAATAGCGAAAAAGTGTTAACTTTGTTCAAATTATGTCAACCACTCGTGTATATTAATAGTAATTCACGATACGTAAACAGTTTATTTTTTCCGTTTTGATGCAGGTTCGTAAAACACTGCGTCAGCATAGGACACGCATGTCACAATGGGGCAAGCTGCGCTCGCAGACATACGTGAGTCGCGGCTCTGGTTGTGAGCTGCTCTGTGATGAAGTCGCTCGTAGTCCATAAGACAACTTTAAAGATGACATCGTTTCTAATTTACTAATAGTAGCTTAATTGTGTTGTTTTCTTGTCGATGACTCACTGCAGCAGCTGATCACTGCAGAAGCTCACCTTAAGAGAGTATTAAAGTCATGTGCAAAAGGTTGCTTTTTTCCTTTACTGTAGCTACGAAGTACTGTGCCGAGTTTTCCAGTAACATGTTTCTGTTACATTGGTGCTACTGGTGTGTATTTAATCGACGACTTCACCGCTACTATATGGGTAATTGGCAGTGACAACGCACTGTGTGTGGTGATATTCGTTGAAGCACACGGCATGACGCCCGTGCTGATAAAAACCGACATTGCACTGGAACGGACTACTTTCTCTATAATGGCGTGTCATAGAATGCGTCACTGTATTGTCGTCTGCTGGGTCTAAAAATAGTTCCTAATTCTTACATTTCTTTGTTACTTCGTTTCTAATTACGGCAGGTTTTAATGCAGAAAGTGTAGTTCAGTTGCTAAGGCAAATAACATGACAAGTAAATTACCGTTTTTTGCATTACATAGCCCTATGTTTAATTGAAATAAATACTTTATAAAAACGATACTTGGTTTTGTGTACTCGTTGCTTCAGAATGCTGTATTGGGCTGGCAACCTCGTCCAATATAACATTTAGAAGTAACTCGTGCATATAACCAAGTATCGTTCAATAAGTGTATTATATTGTCGTTCGAAACGTGTGTTATTATAACATGATCGGTTGGTTGTTTGGTTGGTTGGTTGGTTGATTGTTTGGTTGGTTGTTTGGTTGGTTGTTTGGTTGGTTGGTTGGTTGGTTGTTTGGTTGGTTGTTTGGTTGGTTGGTTGGTTGGTTGGTTGGTTGGTTGGTTGGTTGGTTGGTTGGTTGGTTGGTTGGTTGGTTGGTTGGTTGGTTGGTTGGATGGATGGTTCTTTGGGTCGTTGGTTGTTTCTTTGGTTGGTTCGTTGGTTCGTAGGTTCATTCGTTCTTTCGTTCGCTCGCTCGTTCGTTTGTGTGGAAAACACTGTTATTTTATGTAATGTACAGGAAAAAACATAGACAGTGTGTCATGCGTGTACAAGTTGACGTCATCAGTGGTCTTTGTTGTTAGTTGCTATCGCCAGACAAATATCGGCTGCACTTGTTCCACAAGCGCATAAACTGCTTTAGTGATTCGTATACATTATAATGTTAGCAGTGTGGCTTTAAAAGTGCAGCTGGGACAATGCACGACCGAAGACTGGGCACTATTCTTGAGACATAGCTACTTGCACTACACATAGAACTTAAACTAAAATAAATAAGATATGTTACCTTACTCTGTGTTTTGTCTACATTACACATGCATCAGCTGAAGAAAGACACCTGGACACGATTCACTAGTTGACGAAAAGTTGTTGAAAGTACGTTACATCGATCACTTTACGCCACCTTTGATTGTTCTGCTCACGGAACGCCGCCGTATGACAAAGGGGATTATTTCCAATTGAAGAGTTTTCAATAGCAAAAGCCGGGGAGAGCGATATTATCAGGTTATCGTCGAGTAAGCAATGTGAAAGCGTAAAGCAGGTTTGGCTTTGTCTACTGATTATGATGCATTTGCTTTCTGCAAAGAGCCGGTAAACATCATATTGTCACTAATAAGGCGCATTTTAGCTGCCATACGTCATGATGAATTCTTTACTCTGTCGAGCATGGCTACAGAGAGCGTCGAATGTTTAAGGGCGATATCGTACTGATAAGCTCACAGGAATCTTACTGAACCGGTTACCTTACAAGTAAGCCCTGACAAACTCTGTGTAATCAAATCAATTGATAATAACGTATTGGATTCAGCCGTGCCTACATTGTTATTGTTTCAAATAATTTGGAAAATTCAGCAACGGCGATCGTGTGAAGACATTCACAGTGAACAGCTACCACTTAAACCACTTGATGCAGCATCTGATCGTGGAGGGTCCTTTGCAGAGATACTTAAAGTAAGTACCAAGAAAACAACGTTTCTTGCTGATATCCTGGCAGGTTCCTCCATTGCCGGTGCATCTGTAATCTGTCGGAGTATCAATAAAAAAAATATTTATGCACGTAAACGTTATGCAACATGCAATTTCCTATTTGGTATACGCTTATTACGATATAATTTTAATATAACCATAGAAAACCAATATATGAAAATAGTTATTATCAAGTATTCGTTATTGGTTAGTTTATGGGCTTGTGTTGATATATCTTAAAGTAGTTGGGTATTCGTTCTTGGGGCAATACACTCGATTCGATCCTTTCTGTAAATTACACGAGACTTACCCCATGCGTGCGCGCCACTGATGGCAACCAGCAGCATTACCAAAGCAAACACCACAAATGACGTCTTCATGTTATCGTAGGTTTGTTTCCTGGAAAGCTGAACGAATTGGCTTCTTTTTTTCTGAAAATTGAATCACTTTCAGCAGAGTTGCAACTAACATCAAAATAAAACAGTTTCATTGTAGGAGAAACAACTCCTCTGCTACCGGTAATTATGTGTGAAGGAGAAACCTTGGTCCCATACAAAAGACACCTCATATCTTTCGAATATTCCACCAAGGGTGTTTCTGCTTTTTGATTAAACCAGCTGACATACACAGTATCGAATACGTATATATCCTGCAGAGAGCTCACTCACTCAGTGTACAAACTATGCTGTTTGAGGCCCAACTGATATTGTCTGGGCATGTTATGAGAATGACTGACAACATGATTCCCACGGCCATCATCTACCCTGAATTATTTCATGACCATGGTTCAGACGTGGTCAAATAAACGCTACGAGTTTTCGTCACGTAAAGCAGGCGCACATTATGTGATAAGTGACTTTAATATAGTATAGAAAGTATCATGTTCATTTTGAGAAAGCTTTTTTGTAGATATAGGCCAAGGCCCCCCGTGTCAAATACAACTTCCAGGGACACCCCCACATGAGATGGCACCCCCCGCCATCCCCCACGCCACCCCCCCCCTCCTCGTGAGCCGTGGACCCCCGTTTGAGAAACGCTGCTCTACCTGACTTGACTACAAACATTCCTCGACGTTGTGCTCTAAGTAGGATACAACTCAGCAAAATCAAAGACAACATTGCACATATCATTCTAATTTGGTGTCCTGGTTTCTTGTCTGAAGCAAAATTCAATACACAGTGCGGTAAACAAAACATTAACATTGATGCCGCATGAAGACAAATAGAACATGGCGAAACGACTACCTTGGTGAACAATTTAAGGAGATATGCAAGCTGTAAAGATGATTTATCCAAATACGTATCATAACAAACAACAAGTATTAGCAATAACCGTAACAACATAATATACAGATGTAGTTATTATTGGTAAGTAGTTAACGTCGGCTATGGTGCACTTACATATGCGTCGCGGAATGTGCAGTTCGTTGAAGTACGAAACAAGAGGCCAAGACCTGGGCTTGTTTGAGGGTCTTGCTTATCGCCTTTATACTGGATCGTAGACACTTTTTTTCCGTGTGGCTGTCACAGTCATAAGACGTCCAAAAGAAACGAGTTAGCCAAGCCCAAACTTATGATGGCATCATTAATAGATGCGGTCGTAAAGGGGCGGTTGTGTGAAACCAAAGTTGTGTTTTACTGCCAACAATATTCCATTCGCGTGAATATAGCTGTAAAAACGGATATTTTTTTACTGTTTGTCATTATGTCGTATATATATATATATATATATATATATATATATATATATATATATATATATATATATATATATATATATATATATATATATATATATATATATTATACTATTTGTTCTCTCAAATAATTACGTATATACATATATATATATATATATATATATATATATATATATATATATATATATATATATATATATATATATATATATATATATATATATATATATATATGTATATACGTAATTATTTGAGAGAACAAATAGTATAATATATATATATATATATATATATATATATATATATATATATATATATACGACACAGTTTTATAGTTTTATCAATCTAATCTTGAGAATAAAATGTTATTAGCACTTACATTAACGAATATGAATAATAAAAAAAAGCACGAGCAAATTACTGATGTGTCGTATATATGTATATACGTAATTATTTGAGAGAACAAATAGTATAATATATATATATATATATATATATATATATATATATATATATATATATACGACACAGTTTTATAGTTTTATCAATCTAATCTTGAGAATAAAATGTTATTAGCACTTACATTAACGAATATGAATAATAAAAAAATGCACGAGCAAATTTCTGATGTGTCGTATATATATATATATATATATATATATATATATATATATATATATATATATATATTATACTATTTTTTCTCTCAAATAATTACGTATATACATATATATATATACATATATATATATATATATATATATATATATATATATATATATATATATATATATATATATATATATATATATATATATATATGTATATGTATATATGTATATACGTAATTATTTGAGAGAACAAATAGTATAATATATATATATATATATATATATATATATATATATATATATATATATATATATATATATATATATATATATATATATATATGTATATATATATATATATATATATATATATATATATATATATACGACACATCAGTAAATTGCTCGTGCATTTTTTTATTATTCATATTCGTTAATGTATGTGCTAATAACATTTTATTCTCAAGATTAGATTGATAAAACTATATATTTGGTTGTGCAAAGAAAAAAGTGTGGCCTAAATGTATGTACAGCATTTCACCTAAAACCGGCACTATATTGTTGGCATCGAACTCCGGTCGAACGCTATGTTGGAACGTGTTATTCTCCTCATGTTGATCCATCTATTAGTCCCCTCGACTGACAGAAGTAGGTGGACTTGAACCCTGGTCCCCTCGATTGGCAGAAGTAGGTGGGCTTGAACCTTGGTCCTCTCGATTGACAGAAGTAGGTGTACTTGAACTCTATTCCTCTCCACTGACAGTGCGTCGCTGTAACTGACGTGCTAAATCTGCTCCGGTTCAAGTAACTCACGGATAATTGTTCTACTTATTAGTAATGCTAACACGTATTGACAATGACAGCTTGAAAGCGATGTATCGCTACATTAAACGACGAGACGAAGAAATAAACACCTCGCTTCTAACTACAGGTTTATTTTCAAAGTTGGCCGCATTCCAATAGTGCAATTAGGCCTACTGCGCAATTAATGCAACAACATGTCGTTTCGGCAGTAGCCAGAGCGTCATTTCGACAACTCTAGCAACTACGGCTATTTTTACATGCCACACTACAAAGAGTCAGAACGTGTGAATGTTTATGTTCCTGAACTAACGTCTTCAAAAATAGCATCATCCTTTTGTGAATACCGTTTGACTGCTTTGCAACACGACCACGTTCAAACAACTCTACAAAATGCGGTACCAAACGGTTGGGCGTGTTTTATTTCTAGTTCATGGTCAGCACTCCAGAATACATTCACAGGCCACGCAATAGCAATACCAGTACCAGTAATAGAAGCAGTAGCAGTACCAGTAGTGGAAGCAGTAGCAGTAGCAGCATATATACCTAAATTCTCGAAGGCACTTACCGAAACCAGTTTGTGGATTTTTGCCGGTAGATGTCAGACCGCGTGACATAATTTTGGCCAAACAAACCAACTTCGCCTACGTCGGTTCCTAGGCACTTAACTTTATGCAAGATGTAGATCACGCGAAATGTCGAGTGCAACTGACATCAATTGATAGGTTCAAGTCATTCCGTACATGTGCGAGTCAACAACGCGGTTACTGTCACAAAAACGAAGTTAGCAGCAACAGCGAGTTGTGTCAAACAAGGTCTGATTTATTGGCCGAAGCCTTCGGATGCTTGCCGCAGTAAACAAATGCCCGGGATCAAATACAATATAAATGTCATGTACTTACAGTAATGTTGTTTTTGTAGTACTTTACATATTTGTAGATCAAACTGTTTTTAAATGTCATCTTTAGTTTACACAAACTAGTAGACACAGTCGTCGAGCTTAGCCTAGCCCTAGGCTTGGAAGTTGGACCAGCGGCCTACTTTGTCTTTGCGCTACTCGATGGTTTGATTAGGAATATTGGAACACGCGGGGAAACTAGTGGACACTGTATGATTTTACTGCCGAAATAGCTTGATATATGCAATTTTTGACAACTGTGTCGATCTAACTTTTGAGGAGAGCTATCTCGCCTTTGCATTGGCTTACCCTGGCCTAGGTTTGCGATTTGGTCGTAGTACAGTGCACAAAGTGTCTTTCGGTCTACGCCTTCTATTATTTAAATGTATGTTGCAGTGTTTAATAGTGTGTCAACTAATAAAACTGATGTCACACCCAAATCCATTATTTTTGCCTCACTACTACATATAAGCTTTTAACGTACGCAAATGTTCTGTGTTGCTATGGAATGACAATGTTTGTTTGTGGTCGTTTGGCTAGATTGACGTCACACGCCGACTACGTACGGAAATTGCCGAGCGAAATTTCAAATCGCTTGGGGTTTCTTCGTCACTAAGATAATTAGTTTTTTTCGAAGAGTAACCAATAACATTAGTTGTTAATGCATTTAAAAGTACTAATACTACTGATTGTTATCATATGTCACGATTTCTGGAACATTTAAGATATACGATATACCGCATTAATCAAACACGGTTTGTTTCAAACGAGATGCAAGTCGTCGGTTCAAGCAGATAGTTAAATTATTGAACTTCAGAAATAGGGCAGCATCTTTTGTTTTAATATTTAATAAGGTTTAACAAGAGATGTAACATCCACAGCTAAAAATTCCAGATGGCAAGTGGACAAGGAAGTCATTAGCTTATCGGTAGTCCAACACAGTTGTCATTGTGTAAAGCATGCCTTGATCACGCGGAGCGTACAGTGCGTCGATTGCTCGATTAGCAATGATTTTTCTTTCCGTGGTTGTGCGACTTGCTCAGCGCACATTCCTAGACTCTATTTGACCGATCAACGTACGTTACATTACAAACGTTGGCGCAACTTGTGTGCGCACTGCCGATATCGGGGCGTCATGTTCTGTAACTACATGCGCCTTCAGATGCTGGCTATATTGAGTACGTTAACTTATTAGAAGAATGTCATCAGCTGAGAATAAAGGAAAGAGTAATTTGTAATAACTGTACACTGATGTTAAACATAAATACATAAACACGTCACACCTCTGTACAAATATGTGGAATTGGAACATTCTAATTTTAATATTTATTTCACAACATTTCACCAGAATGAGTAAAGGAAAGTAATATTATATTATTAGGTATATTTTATATGTTAACTCCAATTTCAATTTAGCAAATATAATAGCCTTATATATTAATTTATACTATTTGTGTATTTTTATATGGACTAACCAATATGGTCCACAACTCCCTATTGCCGTGTTTTTTTGCATGTCTAGTTCATGAAGTCTTCGCTCGCCCAGGATTGGCCAGGCATGGCGTCTTTGTTCGGCAGTCATGGTTGGGTAGCCATTACCTGAACTGACTTTAACGTGCACTGCTGGGTCGATCCAGCACGACGAACGAAAACACGGGAGAGGGAGTTGTGGAAAGTATTGTCCCAGGGGTGGGGTAAGACGATTTTTTTTCAGTAGTGAGTGGATTATTGTCCTAAATACATATTAAGACATAAACATATGTAACCGTTAACCAAATTAAATTGGATTTTTGCTATTGTTCCATCCATTGACACTACTCGTGATCATCTTGAGCCATTTAGCGTCTCTGTGTGGGTGCACGTAATGGTTTCCTAGACATAAATCCCCCATCCTGTAAAGTAAATGTGTAAAACATTTTAGTTAGTGCCTTGTTTTTATTCCCTTTAAGTGCTTCTTTCTTAATGACTACAATGCACACAACTAGAACGAGGCAACTGTCACTGTGTGAATGTTTGTAATTGAAAATACCTTAATTAGATTCATTTTGTTTTTAAATTATGTACTTCTTTCTTCATGACGTCTTTCTTAATGACTTCTTTCTTAATGACTTCTTTCTTAATGACTTCTATGCACACATCTAGAACGAAACAACTGTGAATGTGTGAATGCTTGTAACTGAATACCTTAATAAGATATAATTTGTTTTTAACTATGTATTTCCGTGTTTGCAACTAATGTTTTATGTTACTGTATATGGGTCATTATACTTTTAGACCATCAATTGGGCTTTGGAACCAAGCAAAAATAAAAAGTGTCTGAATAACACAAAACGTTGGTCAGTACATGTCTGATATGTGCTGAGTTATGTACGGTACATGGTTACGTTCAATATTTGAAACTAATTTGTTAGTTCATGTTTTAAGATGCCATACTGGAGCAAGGTATCTCAACACCGTTACATGTTAAAATAAATGCTGCACATAATGCATTCAAACATCAGTATAAATACCTTGATTGTTTTATGTGCATTCTTGTTGTAATTAGTCTAGCTAACCAAATTTATATTATTTACATGTTTCTAAGCATTTTATAATCAAAAATGCATACAAGTAGTTGTGTCCTTGTTTATATGGTAAATGCTCAACACCGCGCAGTGGTAACGGTGTTGATAGTAACGGTGTTGAAAAATTAATGGTTTTCTTGGGTTTACGCGAAACACGGGCGCTTTTTTATCGCCCATTGTTAGGCATATCAAGATGTATTATCATGACCTATCTCACCATATTTTCTATTTTGACCAATAACTGCATCTCATATACAAAATGTTGGTAACGGTGTTGATATTCAATAAACATACGGTGAAATAATTACGTTTCTTACCTGATTTATTCGCAAACTGCAGAAATCACACGGCAAACTCACAATTCACAATGGTCCGGTGATGTCAAGCAAACATTGGCGCCACATAATGAATGAATAAGCATTACTCTGTGAGCTATGGAGTGGATACAAACTTGTCGGTAACGGTGTTGAAAATATTTATGGACACATCTAAATGAGGTCATATCTTATTTATAGATCTTAAAATAGGAAATCTAGCAACACTAAAATATAGCTTATACATTACATTAACGGAAACCTATCACTTAAGTTCGGATAACTTGTAATTTAATTAGGTTTTAGATGCATTTTCAATGAGGAACGCCAACTCGGACAGGCTATTTTCGCCTACAACGCGTAATGGATGACCCCTTAACAAAAATAATTTGGACGAAATATAATTTTTTTGCATGCGCCTATAGTATATAGAACATGTTTACAGTCTGCAATACATTATTTTGTTGTAGCTTCATAAATATAACTTTTAGAGACATTCCTATACGTCGGACAGCAATTGATGGTCTAAAAGTATAATGACCCATATATTGTGTGTGCACTTTACTTTGAATTGAGTTGAATTGCTATGAACAATGGAACACAGATTTACCCAGATCGAATGAACAATAAATCAATGTATCCAACCTTTGTACCTGATCTTTAAAAATGTGTTAAATTAATGTAATTTCAACGCAGGTGACTTAATTATAATTTCATTAATTAAGTTTGTTCAAGTCAAATGTCATTTACATGGTAAACGCGCGTGGTTAGAATTCGTTAGAACACAAAATGGTAGAGCATGATAGCTAGCACTAATTGTAGAGCATGACAACTAGTGCTAATGGTGGAGCATGACAACTAGTACTAATGGTAGAGCATGACAGCTAGCACTAATGACAAGCGGGGTCGTAGTGAGATATTGTGGAATAAACCCAGCAGGGTTGATTTAACAAAAATTTATTTCACACAACCTTCCAGTATATGAACAACCTTACACAGTCACCAAGACTAATAAATTATGACGAAGCAGAACCCGATGGCAAGTCATCCAAGTTACGAAGCCAGGACACTTAAAGGTTTGATTGTGTTTAAGACAAATATGCTGGTTGGGTCACGGTGACGTGTGATTTGTTTAACGCGAAGAAGGTTTATTTAAGGCGCAGACTCAAGTACACCTATGACGAAGACACGCTACTGAATACACGACCCAGTGGAGACGTTGATGCAGCGAGCGGCCACCACAATCGTCTCTATCTTGTTTGGGTGAATGTCAGGTAAAGTCGCTACTTGATGGGATGCTGGCAGTGCAAAGAGGCAGTGGGAAGATAAAGATGAGAGAGGGACACCACTGATGTCTTTGGAAAGTGACAGTGATTGGTAGAATAGTTGGAGAAAGAAATATATATTTCACAAAGATCGTGAATAGTATCTACAAATTGAAGAGAAGATCGCCAAATCTACTGCTATCGTCAAAATACATCTTATATATGCATCAAGTGGTATGTGTTGTTGAAATTACTTTAAATCCTGTACTCCGTTGATGTCAACATAATAATAAATCATTTGAATGTTTTTCACCAACAATGACAAGGCATCTTTCTACTCGCCGACAACTTAATTAACCCAATTATCAGCAAAATTTGTATCCGGTTATTAAATGATCAATTGCAAATGGTACAACACAAAAGGTACAATTTATGTTTGTTGTTACGGTAAAGGAGTGTTCTTTAGGTCATGGTTACCTGGGCAAATGAACAACGACTACCAATCCAATACACCCGGCGTTCAGATGTGTACTTGCCTTGGGCACGGTATTCTACCAAATACCTGCGTGAAATGCAGCTATTTGCGAGCTTTTACATCCACAACTATTCGCAAACATTGTTCCCCTGATTTCGCCCGACCAGCTGCCCGTCTGCACCTACAATGTGTCCCGCCCGCTAAATTGTTATCCGTACCCGGTAGGGCATGGACGACTGTTGTAGCTATGCCCACTCGCTGTCATTGGTCGCGAGAGTGTGGACGTACCTTCAAGATGGCGGAGGTTGTTTGCTGCGATAGAGTTGTTGGCCGACGTCTTTCTGCAGTCAAAACGTCCGCCTGCCAATTCACTAACAAGACGCGTACGTATGGGACAACGTATGTGTTTCTGCTTGCTAAGCGCCGACGTAAAGCACCGCATAAATAAAAAAAACCAAGCCAGGCTTAGTCATAATTAATAACGTGCCATAGCACAGCACGTGGTGCTGAAAAGGTAATTACCTTTTGACAAAAAACGAATAGTTATTTAATCGACTGAGAGCAAGCAAATTGTTGACTGTATTGACTTTAGCTAAATGCCTAATTAGTTGCAAGACCTCAAATGTACACACACCAGAAATTACAAGTTAGATGGAATGACGTAAGGTCAAACCAATTCAGTGTTAAGAATGGGGTTTGCCAAGGAGGTGTTATGTATCCATTTCTATTTGGAGCACCTGGATATACATGGATGGGATGTTGGATGAATTAAAAGACCTTGTTGTTGGCTGTTATATTGGGCAACATTTATGCGGAGCTGCAAGATATGCAGATGACAGTATACTACTATGTCCTACTAGTTCTGGGTTGCGAAAAAAGTATTGAGGTGTGCGAGAAATATGCCAAACTACATGATGTGTTGTTTAATGGATCAATAAGTAAATTATTTGTTTACAACAAGAAGGATGCTGATCTTCGTTTTGAAATAAATGGTACAGATGTTTCTACATGTGAAAAAAATATACATATGTAGTGTAAATAGATTAATGTCTTAATTTGGTTCACTTCAAACTCACTTCAAAAACAAATTGTTTCATCAGTATTATTGTGCATTGTACGGATCTCAAATATGGCCACTGTGGCATATGTTAACAAGATGTGCATACATTGGCGTAATGCTTTGAGTAAGATATGGAAACTACCATATGGTTCGCACATAGATTTAATACCATTAATTAATTAATTGCTGAATGTATACCTTTAGCTGTTGTATTGGTATACATGTACATAAAGCTTTACAGAACAGTAACCTTGTCAGACAACATGGTTGTTAATTATATAACAAATTCAATGACATTTGCTAATAGGTCCATTATGGGCAAGAATGTAAGACACATTATGTCCAAATATAACATGACTCACCATGAACTGCTATTTACGCCTATGAGTACTATTAAGCATAAATGTAAAGAAATGTGGAATATCAATGTCAATGCTACATACTGTGACAATACAACAATAATTTGTGAATTGGTGGAAATGAAGAGGCAGCTCCAATAGGGAGCAAGTGATTTTAACGCAATGAGTGGATGATTGATTAGCGCTAGCAATATGAAGTAAGAGCGGTTGCTCTCCTAAAATTGATACCCTGCATCATTTGTCACAATTGTGTGCTCTTCCTCTTTGTTCCCTGCTGTACAGGGGTGAGGGTCAGGTAAAATATTGTCGAACCACTCTTTCTGTTCTTTCTTTCCATAGTTTTCTATCGGCTGCTCCCTCTCTCCATCTTTCATCCTCCCCCGATCTTCTCATGTCCCTCCTCACGCAGTCCTCCCATCTCAGCTGTGGCCTTCCCCTTTTCCTGCGTCCTTGATGTGTTTCCACCTCTGCTCTCTTTGCTAGTTTGCTTGCATCCATTCTTACCAAGTGGCCTGCCCATCTCATCCTGCTTCTCACCAATCTTACTGTTAGGCTGCATTGCATCCCAACCTCGTTATTTAGGTCGTTCATCCTTCTTCTGTCCACCCTCTTTGTTCTTGTTATTCGCCGAACCCAGTTGTTCTCACACACTTGCAGCTTCTGTTGTTGTTGTTCTATCAACGCCACTGTCTCCAGACCACAGATGCATGCTGGTGTAACACATGTTCTTAGGACTTTCCCTTTCAGCTTTTTTGACATTTTTCTGTCCAACATGACTCCCTCTACCTTTCTTCAAGCATTCGCTCCCGCTTGTGTCCGACGTCGCATTTCTGCCGCTGAATGCCCATCCTCCGTAACCATTCCTCCAAGGTACACAAAGCCATCCACTTGCTTGATCTCCTTACCATCCAACCTGGTGTTCAACTCCTCTCTCTGGTGTCCAACCCACATCACTTCTATACAGCTATATCACAATTTAATAATAGCATAGTGCTAAATAAAATAATATAATGCGTATAGCGTGGCATTTGCCATAAAATAAATACATGTATAAGGACGCTTATTCGGCACTCCAGAGTATGAAGGTTTTCATAAATCGATTGTTTCCTAAATAAATACACTTATGAACATTAGCTAAAGGTTGCATTTATTTTGTTAGAATTAGAGCTGTATATCTGGTTGTCTTAATCTATACATATGATAAGATGCTACGTTGTCATATTGTTTTTATTAGTCAAGGTCAGACCCCAAAAAATGTATATTGTTTTGAAGATATTGTTTTGCAACTTTTATTAGGCATAAACCAGTCTCTTTTAACAAGTAACTCCCAACATCCTCATGGTGCGCTTAGATCGAGCAGTAGCTATGTACCTCATAATGTACGAACTCACGTCAAACACATTTAGTTCCAGGTAGACTGGGATCCAGAGCCAGGTTTGGGAGCAGTTAGTAAGATGATCTGAAGTATTAAGGATGGAGCCCATGTTTCGATGGCTAAAAATTGATTTTGGGTAAAACCCGGATGATATGTCCGACGTGAGAGTATAAGGAAATAGGTATAATATCGCTCACAGGACATCAGCGCCCCTGTCAGATGTAGTACTACACGGGGGACATCAGCAGCGCTCCCTTGAGACAAAAGGACTGGTCAAGGAGTGGACGTGGAGTCCTGTAATAGGGAATAGAGGTCATCCGACGTAAGGGAGCCGAGGCGGCGTCGGCGGCGGCGGCGGCGAACATCCTTCATAAAAAGGGATCAAAGGGCCTGACGTGGAAACGAGAATGGAGCAAAACACGGTATTGTTGAGTGTACACGTATTTTATTGCCAGAACTTTCCATTATTTCTTACGGCCATTAAAACTATTTTTAATAGCTATGGACGACGTACATACAGCGAGTGACAAGAGGCGATTTTTTAAGTACACAGCCATAATGTATTCTGCACACCAGTATATAGCTATAATACAAAGTCACAGCACACACAGGACACAGCTACAATGCATAGTCACTGCTTTCAAATCCAGTACACAATTATTATGCACAGTAACTAGAGTACACACATAGAACACAATCACTGCATCCCCAGTACACAGCTTGATTACCTGGTCAATTAGACAATTAGAATACATAGTCACTGGACCAACATATCACAGCTACAACATATAGTTACAGCACTCCCAGTACACATGCATAAAAAACAGCCACTGCACCCCAGTGCACATCTAGAATATATGGTCATTACACCCTAAATACATAACAAGACTACAGAGTCACTGTACCCACAGCACACAACTAGAATATATAGTCACTGTACCCACTTACACTATATCTTGAATACTTGTGAAATAGATATTTGATAAGGGCGGGCTACACATAGATGAAAAAATTGTTGGACTCTCGATTAGCCAATGGCTTCCTTGTCCACTTGCCATCTGGAACTTGTTGTTTGGGGTGGCAATCTTGTTAAATCTTGTTAAAAATCTTGAAATAAAAGCTCTATAATGACAATGACCCTATTGTTATACCGATACTCCAAAAATGAGTCAAACATATCATGACATAATTTTATATAAGCTGCTAAAAATATTATTGTGTGCGGAAGAGCATAATATGAATAACTCGAATTAAGTCAGCCATTTTGAAAAACCAGATGGCCGACAAAGAAATTCCCATTTTTATTATTACTAATATAAATAATAATAAATGTAGAAACGAACTTTAATAAATTTCGAATTACCATTTCATTAGAGTGGGAGTATGTTGGCACAATTACATATGCTTCAATAGAAAGATCCATTTTCATCCAAATAGCATAAGATTGGTATTAAATGAAAGATATTGATAACCTGCTGTATTTGCAATCGATCAGTGCTACACAACTCTACTCATCATCGCCATTTTCAGATTCAAAGACACGAGCACATTTGTCGGATTTAGCTGAACACTTACACGCAGCCACACAGTTCACGCCAGCAGCAGCATATGAGCATATGTGTGTGCATTTGCTCTTGACACATGTACAATATTGCTTCCCAGTTTGCTGCTGGAGGTCTGGATTTCTTGTGCATCATGGTTGGAACCAGTTTTTTTACCACAAATCTGACTCCCAAATGATGTAGGGGCGGGTATGTTGGGGTGATTGTGCTGCGCAGCTTTGCAAATGAGAATTTGGAAAAGTGCCACACACGCACGCACGCACGCACGCACGCACGCACGCACGCACGCACGCACGCACACACACACACACACACACACACACACACACACACACACGCACGCACTCACGCATACATACATACATACATACATACATACATACATACATACATACATACATACATGCATGCATGCATACATACATACATACATACATACATACATACATACATACATACATACATACATACATACATTCATAAATACATACATACATACATACATACATACATACATACATACATACATACATACATACATACATACATACATACATACATACATACATACATACATACATACACAGATGCCGATAGGAATGTTCGAAAGAGGACGCACTTGTCTTAGCCTCGATTATCCAAGCTCCGGGATGTGGCGCCACCGATTGTCACACACACCAGAGCTTGGAGGGTTCAGCCTACAGTTACATTTCCCATTGGTGGCCATATTAACGTTTTGCATGATTGTAAGAAAACGTGACCATCAAAACATCTAAAAGTTTTAACTAGCCTCTGTCATCATCCCTTTGACGTGCTGGTCGAGTTCAAAATGAGACATTTCTAACTCTTGTAATATGCCCGTATATGCGATACCCTTCAATGTTGACCAATATTGGAACGAATTACGGCGCACACGTGTCTAGTGGCCAAAAAATAACAAATATCCCTCCGCCTATTAAAATCGTCTAAAAATCCACCGTTCCACTCTCAACAGCTTCTATCAACAAAACTGACAATGAACCTGCTCAAATCCACTTATGTCAGATCGTATTAATTTTGTAAAACTTCCGATATCCAAACGTACTATGCCCTACATTCGTAGAAAGTCTAACTGAGGCACGACCCCTGGATCCAGAGCGTAGGTTCCATTGTGACAGAACCCGGATGTTTACGTAGAACCTTTAATTTTAACTTATGTTATGAGTGACATTTTATAAGTGTATGTAATGCATACGAGACAATTAAAACAATTACGTATACAATAAAGCGGAATTAATATTTGTAACACTTTTATATTTTTAATTCTAACACTTTTGTATATACAATAAAGCGGAATTAATATTTGTAACACTTTTATATTTTTAATTCTAACACTTTTGTATTTATATGGACAAACGAAGCTAGACGAACCGAACTGGAACATAGCGCCAACATGAATCAATCACATCAGTAATGGCGCCTGACGGTAACGAGGAAGCGATGTATCTGTTGCCAGACTCTGTTCTCGGCGAATTCTCCAAAGCGTGCGAGAGTCCAATAATCGATATTTAATATTCTGGCCTATATGGTTGCGGTAGTATTTTTGGTTTAAGCTTATGTCTGCCGAACAGGCGTGAGCATTGTGTGGTATCTGCCGCGTAGGCAACCCCGACCTTTGGTCACCTGGGGGGCAGCGGTGGTTACCAGAAGTTCTCCACATACAAATTAGTTTTTCCCTGGTGATCATACTGATCGCACGTGCCTGTGTTCCATCGTATTTAATTCGCTTTTCAATCTGAACCATAATTTAACCATAGTTAAAATAGTTTACATTCTAACACGAAACGAACTCTTCCACTACTATATTTTTTGTTAATGCAATATTATTTTCACTCTTTCAACATAATTGGTGTTGTTTTTATGATAAGGAATTTAAGCGAGATTTTAAAAGATCAGTTAAAAAATATTATAATCACCCACAGAAATAGCTTTACAGTGTGTAAGTTTTCTTGTGTTCACAATAAGTCCAACTGCAATTTGATGTGAAGTGTTTCCGCCTAGTTCAGTCAAATGTTTCATTCAAACATTGAAAACGCGTTTATTTTTCCATACCAATGCCAAACAAATCACACCACATCCTAAACATCAATCAAACTTGACGTAGGTTTCCGTAGCAGACTTGTTTCACTAGTTAAGATATTATATACTGACTCCATTGGAATCTTCAATGAAGTCTCTTGGGAAGACAATAATTTTATGCAATCTGTTCTGCTAACGTGGATACTTTATTAATACTCAAAATAATGCAAGACATCTAATAGAACCATTGAAACAGCATATGGGTGAAACTGTGTTGAGTTTATCATTTGACACAGTTATTCGGTTCACATATTTAACAAATTGTTGTAATATTCGTCATTATTGACCAATCACAGCAGCCGAATATATATTTGACAGTCGCACGGATGTCACTAACGTAGATGCCCCGTCGTCAAAACGTGTTGTCAATATCGGCACTAACGGCTTTACGCCGAAATTAAGCAACACCTTCCGGTCAGTATCTTTGAGCTACGTCGTCGTCACACACCAACGCCATCGACGTCGTTGTCGTCATCTTTATCATCCGGGTTTTTGTTGACGTCATCATCGGCCAAAGAAAATACATCATCTGTATCAGTACCGCAGTATTAGGTATATCACACGTTTCATTGTTTTGATGTTTACGCATGTTAAGTATCGTTAAGTGTATTTATCCTGCGTGCAAAATTAAGGAAACCGATCAAAATTATGTTTTTCTTTCAAAGTGGCTTTCTTTCTTTTGGCCATGCCTATCAGTTTCTGGCGAAGGGATGTCACCTTGTTCATAGGTAACGTAAGTGTTTGATTCAAGGTATCAACTTCAATACCATGACGTGTGACTGTTGTGGAAGGGAGCACTGTCTTGGATTGCTTTATAGGTAGGCTAACAATTCGGCTAGGCTCAAGAAAGCGAGACAGTGTAAGATACATGCCTCCCTCTTCTTGTCTTCCTCGGGGCCGCACGCAATGGTCCAGGAGGCATTTCTCACAACGAAAGATATTTTGATTGTCCGTCGTTTTTGAGCTCGCCAGGTCGAGATTTATAACTGAATTTGTACTCACTCGACCAATGAGTACATAGAGTACTATAGAAGTGTAGTCAACGCATTGTTCTCCAGGTTCGAAACGATTTTAATCTTGTACATCAGACGGCTACGTACATAGTAGCAATATAATCACTCACGATGACAAATAAAAATAACAGTGAAGACATCTATCACTGTAAACCGTAAAGAAAAGTAGTGAATGTAAACATTACTTAAAATGTGTACAGACTCTTAAAGTCTAGAAGATTTAACAAGAAAATTACCGGAAATTTTTAATTATAATGCTAAAGCAGGTATGGCCCGCCAAGACCACCCTTACTGAAAATTTGGATGCCTAAAATTCAGCATGACTACACTCCTCAGTGTGAATTTAAAATAGTCTTTCCCGCCCCCTTGTAAACGCTCCTCCGGGGTATTTATACTCCCAGTTTTCTAAAATCAGACGCCGTCACTAGAGGCGCTGTGATTGCTTAAATACCCAATACGCTTTACTATTGGTCAACTTGTTAAATCCACCCACCCTCTCAGCCACTGGACAATGACGTCTGCCAGGCTTCCTTTCCCAGTGTGCAAGTTAAACTGTTGAACTCTTGGAGCTGTGCCAAATCCATGGTTCCCAGGGCTCCCCCTCATTTCCCAATTACGTTGACCCCCGAGGTCAGAGCAATTTAGCAAATGTCAGGATTAAAGGGAAGACTGAAGCGTCTAAAACAGTACCATCAATATTTGACACCTTATGGATTTTGTCCATATCCACTTGGGTGGTTTAATTATAAACTTTTAGAAACCTGTTTTTTTTTGCTAATCTAGGCTTAATACACCGAATAAACCTCCAAATGACTTACTAACATTAGCGCATAAAAACTAATTAAATCAAACTGGCCTATACTTTACATTCCTCCCACACTTTTTTCAAAACAACATGTTGTTTTTAACACAACAATTTAAAACAAAACTTAAAGGAAAGATCAGTTTGATTTTGCTACCGTACGTACAACGAAGTTGCTAGAATACAATGAAGAGTATACCTTCACTAAAACAGACAATATGTCTTTGACATACGAGAAATATAAACGTTAGTACTTACACATGTATCATACAAATGTACCAAGAATACAGCATCGGTAGTCATGTGCATTTTACAAGGTACCGTAAAACAAACGTCGGTACATACATGCATCATACAAAGTACTAGACTCAAACATCGATAATCACATGCATGTTGCAATGTACCAGAAAATACATAGACACTGAACAAGCGCAAATTATTGTGTAGAATATACGTTCTACTCTATCCAGCACTGATATAAACGCCGATTAAACAAATCAATGTCCGTTGGCATATAATCAAGTCGTATCAATAATACACAGTTGTATCTAAAAGCTACATAAACAATCATAAAATGACGCTTCACAATGCTAGGATAAATGCAAGAATGCATCAACAATCCATACAAATCACTTCATGTGCTACAATAAGTATGTCGACATCTTTAACAGCTAGAGCGGTTTCGTCATGATCTCTCACGTTACGACATGGATTCTGTGTCCATTTGTGACACTATTTCGGTGTTGACACAGTACTCTTATAAAGCATTACAACCATCACGAACAAACACAATATAACAATTGCTGCAGTACAGGATTCATGTCCCGGATACGTTTCCCACATTAGAAAAGTACCATTGGAGACTAGCGAAAGTCAGAATACGCATTAATTCCTGTCTGTTTAAGTAAAATCCTTTGTTAGAAAACCTAATTCTAACTATGCCTTTTGTGTTTCACTTGTAAACCAATAATATTCTCACGAAACTTAACTAGCTGATCATGGGTTTTTGCTAATTACTGAAAGCATTTGGTTTACCGAAGTTATAAATACGCTAGTTTCGTCGGCTGTAAGTAGTTAGTGGAAGTTTCTGATACCTCAAATTCGCCGCACAGTCACGTGACTTTGACATCAAAGGAACATCAAAGGCAAAACACCCTAATATCGCCCACCGCTTCTGAGTGCGCGCAGCCAATCAGAGCGCCCCAGAGCGCCCCTGGCGGTCGTAGCCGAGCGTGCGTAACCTAAGCGCCCCCTAGCGACTGGAGGAGGAACGAACATGGACCTAGTTACGTTTACCGAAGGGTCGTTAACCTAGTAAGGAGACGAACACAATCGTTCGGTGCACACGTATTTTATAGAATACAACAAAGCGGCAGCAGTACAAACGAGGCGATCGTATGCGATTGGATACAACGAGTCGGGTATGATGAAGTCGAGGCGACTTGCGAATGGTGACCATCGCGCCAGAGGTCGCGAACTTACGGGTGTCTCCACCGCGCCAGAGGTTCGAGGGCGAGCTTACGGGTGGAGCGACCACCGCGCCAGAGGCTCAGTACGATATGCGATAGTACGGTATACCCTTTTTCAGCAGGTTAATCCAATCGAACACGCGACAATCGTTAGCGACCAGATCGGTGTGGAAAGCGTTGACGAAAGTTCTCATAGGAGCGCCGTTACAACGAAGCATGATATAAGTGATGCAATATTGTCCGCAAACGTTAGACAGAGGACTCTGAAGTCTCTTGCTATTATGAGTCCACTCGGAACAGTGTTTGTTCAAGAAGGTGCGGAACGCCGCGTGACGAGGCGGCAGACCGTACGAACAGAAGTATTCGCCGCGTCCGTCGGAGGACAGGTACAGCGCTATCCAATGTTCGCCCGGTTCGTCGCCGTCGTCGGTGTTGCACACGAAGGCGATCGGCAAAGCGTCAATTGTTGCAGGCAGTCCATCTCGGGGTACGACGCCGCCAAAGACGGACGCGGTGTTCGGATCCATCGCCAGTAGACGGGCGATCTGCAGGGTGTCCATCTCAGTAGTCGTAGATGATGTTGCGGTTCTTGTCGATTTCCAGCACGGACTCGAATTCGGCGTAGGCGACGACGTTCACGGTGGTCCGAAGCGCTTCTCGGAAATGGAATTCTAAGCGCAGGTTGCCCTTTTGTACCAGATTAAAGCAGGGACCGTTGCACTGGTCGGGGGTAAGGTCGAAACAGAAGAAGGTGTAGCCGTCTCGGTACTCGTCGCGAGTCAGACCGTTCCCCTCGTCCTGCCATATCTTGCCGGTCGAGGTGAACATGCTCGCGTAGCTCCTGGCGAAGAGGTTTTCTGAGAAGTTGGGCTGGAAGGGTTTGGCGGGTATCTGACGACCGTCCACGTACACGGAGACGAAGCTGATGGCGTTGTTCTTGGCGTGAAACGGGTTTGAGGCGTACGTGTCGTTGTAGGCGTCGTTGTCGATGCAGCACAGTACGAGACGTTTCGGCAGGGCGCCGAGGAACAGGTTCTCGTGCGTGTGCGACAGAGCGCCCGTGGGAATGGAGTACACCTTGCATTCGACGGGTCGTAACGGATACTTGACCGTGGTCCGCTCGAGAGCCATGATGTGAGCCTTCTGCACGGCCAGATTGATGGTGGCCTTCTTGACGAACAAGGACGCGTTGACGACGACTATCTTGTACTCGTTCGCTCCACCGGCTATCAGCGCAAACGCGGACGTGCTGCGCACCAGTCGTAACTTGACGTCGACACCGTTGATCAGGAATTTATCCTGCAGAAACATATCCACGTGGAGACAAACCTATCATGTCGACCACGCGACTGCCGGCTATGTAGTCTCGTCGAGTCACGAACCCGGGGTTAGGATCTGCTGATTCGTCAGCTGCGTCGACTTGGCATCGAATCCGTAACTCAGCAGCGCCTCTATGTAGGATCGATACGGGTACGAGTTGGAGGACGAAGAGGTCACGAGCGTGCCGTTCAGGGAGAGGTCGATGTGGCTGAACAGAGAATGCAAGAAGTTGTTCACCGGTCCCACAGGGTCGCCCGCATCGAGAGGGTTACCGTTGGCGCGCGTCACCTTCACCTGCAAGTGGAGCATCGTGTTGGCGAGATCTATGTAATCGTCTCCCGATCCGGGGATGAAGAATTCGATCGGTCCTCCAGAGTCCAGAGAGGCCATGGGTTGATGTTCCACCACATGACTGTCGGCGATGCAGTTCTGAGTGGGGGGTACGGTAAAGAGATCCAGCTCGGTCTTGACTCCCTCGCACGACTGTCTATGCACGAAAGCCATCTCTGTCGTCGAATATGTCGGCCACGCGTTTCTTGGACGTCCGTTGCTTGCGGCGTCTCTTTACTGCAGTGACGGTCGTCTTTGCGGCCACTCGTTTTATACGTTTACCAGGGGGGCTCCGAATACTGCTCAGCACGGCATCGGTGACGCGTCGTTTGGCAGCTGTTTTTATGTTCTGGCCTGATAAGACGTCGCCGGCTATGCGAACGCCGGTCTTCAACGCTCCCCTGCCCAACGCCACGGCACCTCTCTTGATGAGCGGCATGGCGCTGCGGAACAGACTGCCGAACAGACTGCCCAGTCCGTGACCTCGCTGGTATTGCGCACCGGCGAAGTAGGGCAGCGCACCGCCAGCCTGACGTGCGTAATAATCGTTGTAATTCATCAGAACAGTCCGGACCTGCGTCGACGAAAATGAAGCGTCACCGTCACTCTACCGTATTCGAATGGCACGCGCCGACCCATGTCGTCCCTTATATCCACCTCGATCGAGTTGAAGTGCGAGTACAACAGGGGTACGTAGTGCACGTTAGTGAAACGAGCGGACACCCTGTCACTGTGACGTCCGCTAATCGGAAGGGCTCGCAACAGAGGCGCGAGAGTGTCCCCCACTATACGAGACTCCACGATGTTCGTGTAGACGTATAGGGTGTCGAACCCCTGTGTCAGGTTCACCACATCTTCGGCATCGATGTGGAAGGGATACGACGAGTCGGAAGGGTGGGAGTCGATGCCGATGGAGGATGACGCCGTATCCGAGTCGCTGACTACGGGTCTACGGAATCCTAACATGGACGCCGTCGTGTGGTGCGGTATGGTGAACAGGGTGTTCGCTGTCATGTGTAACGTCATTTTCTGAGTGACGGAACTATAGCTCATTTGAGCCTGCGTATTCGCCGTCCGCAGACTGTACAGTCCCTTGTTGACGTGATACATCAATGTTACCGGATCGTCGTAATATCCACACGACAACTTCGTACGTCGGTACGTGTCCGGAGCATCGACCGTGTTGAGGAATAACCAGACATCGTTCTCTGTGACGTTGTACCAAGTGTGCGGATACTGGACTTCAGCCAACCCACACTCCCACTCGCCGGTCAGATCGATGCGTTGAGGTAAGTGCGTGACGTAATGGGTCAAGGTGTTGTCGGGGTGCATCTCCATGGAAGCGTTGCTGGGCAGCGTCATGTAGAAATCAGTCGCCATTGCGTCTCAACGTGGGATTGGGCAGTAGGTAACCCAAAGAACTACTCAACAGAGCTGTCCACAGATTAGAATCGCCGTGACCTGTCGTCAGGTTGTAAATGCTGATCAGAATGACCGTGTACAGGACGACGACCTGACACAGAAACACGATCTCCTCTTTGGGACACGCGGTACCGAACAGATGCCAGGGAGTGCTGTCTGGCTCGTTCGATGCAGCGTCAGTACAATCCTCGTGGTCGTCCACCTCCTTCTCCTCCTCGTCTATGGGGGTGGTGCAGGTCGGTGGTGGTAGTGTCGCGTCGTGTGTCATTTCTCGAATGCAGTGTCGTCATGTGCGCGGCTAGTCTTTATAGTTGACGAGTCCCCTGGCATCGATCCAGCTGTTGAAGTAGGAGGAATAGCCGAACCATATCACCAAAGCTTCCTTTCGTCTACCAACTGTACGGCGTTTCAGTACCGCTTCAACACGGTACACTTTATCAAAGGGTAGCGTCACCTTCTGCAGCTCCAGTTCGTAGAAGGTACCCTCCAGCACTTCGCCGAGATCGTCCCGCAAGCGATACACGGGTGGATCGGAGGGGTGAACCTCGTGTATCGTGAACAACTCTTCGCTCCAGTTCGTCTCGTAGCCCTTTTCGAACGTGCGTTTGTACTTGCTGACACGCACGCGATCTGACACGTGCAACTTGGGCACGCCCTTACCATCGTGACCGTACAGACGTTGCCACACCTGTTCTTGGTTCTGTGCATTCACCTGTGACGGAGCCATACCGATCATGCGGTGGGGGGCATTGTTATACGATCGCATCAAGTCCGGAAGGATGTCGATGTACCGCCACGTCTGGTGTTTCGTGAAGTAGCGCCACATGCGCGTCTTCAACGTTCGGTTGAACCGTTCCACGACGGCTGCCTTCGTCTCCGCGTTGTGCGTGTAGAAGTAATGGATGTCGTAACGCTGCAATAGCGCCTGAACGGATTTGTTCCGGAATTCTGTGCCTTGATCCGTCATCAAGGTCTGGGGGCAAACGTTGACGAACGTGGATTGCAGCGCTGCCACCAACGACGCCGCGGACTTGTTCTTCATGGGAACACACCAGGCCACTTTCGAGAAGACGTCGATCATCGTGAGGAGAAAGGCCATACCGTCGTTGACGCCTTTGACTTTCGACATGTCTACGAGATCGGCCTGCCACTGCTGAAGCATACCACCCACGATGACGCGTCGTCTCTTGAAATGACGTCTCGCTGGTTTGTGTAAGGTGTAGGCGTCCTGTGCCGACAACCATGCTGTGACGGTCTCCCGTGGCAGGCGCGTGACGCGTCGCAAGCCAGCGACGCCACCATAACTGCCTACCCTCGTGGGATCGAAGTAGACCTCACTAATGGAGCGTTCTCCCCTCTGTGCCATCAAAAGAGGTGGAGGATCGATGTGTTGACGGGGGCGGTGACGTTGACTCCGGAATCCGACTGCTGACGAATGACGAGGAGCACGCCGACGTGTAATAGGACACACACTATGGCACCCACAATGCAAGCGGTGGAACAACAACGGTCTAGCAGAGTAACCATAGTCTGAATAACACCTGTTGTATAAGAATGCCGGCTGCAACGTCTCCCAGCAAGGTAAGTCCTTCGAACAATAACGCAGCGACGACGGAACGGTACGCGTCCTGTGGATCGATGAGCATGATGAACACTGTGCTACGGATACGCGTCGTACCACCTTATACGTTGTTCCTTGCGTGATGCGGGGGGAGGGTGGGTGGGTGGACAAGGAATGTTCCATTCGACGAGCGTGGGGGGTTCGAATAACGTATGTGGCAAAAAACTTAGGACTATACCGTGAGCAATCATGTAAAGTCCACTGATAAATATCGCACCGACGATGGAACGGTACACGAGGTCCTGTGGATCGGGCGACATGACGAACACTGTGCTACGGACACGCATCGTACCATCCTATAGGTTGTCCCAACCAGCCAATGACGTCAAAGCCTTGCGTGATTCGGGGGGTGGGGTGGGCATGGTATGTTCCATTCGACGGCTCTGACGGGTGAGGGGTGTCCAACTTAGCGATCTTCGTGCACTACCTGATGCGGCACGCGGAGTAGGACTGGGTCGACGAGAGGGAGTGATCGACGGCTCCGGACGTATGTAGGCTCTCCTGGAGACGTTACCGACCAACGTCATTGGTAGGTTGATGGCACGGAATTGTCGTGCGAATGGCTGCCAACCCGTCGGAGCGGTCTTTCTCTTACGCAACAGATCATTAACGAGATCCACCACGTTACTTCCGACAACCGGCACGCCCTCGTGTATCAGTTCGCCGCGAGCGGTCCACGCGATATCTCTCTTGAGATGCTCCATCAAACGGCTGGCTTTGGTCTGCATGGTCTTGGGAACGGTGGCCAAGACGGTGGCCTCCAGTCCGCTAATAGGAGCGCGGACTGCACCCTCCGACCCCGACTCCGACGCCACCTCCGACTCGTTCACCGTGACCACGCGTAGTGGTTCCTTGATGCGTTTATCGGCCAAGACGTTGTACCGCTGCAACACCTGATTATACAGGGTCACCTTGGTCCCGTCGTCTAGGTCCGTTCTATCTAGGATGGTCTTCATCTCGTCATCGAAGGCTTGCACCTTCTTGCCTAAGGTGTCGGTTGCGGGTGGGGGTGGGGGTGACCGAAGCGTGTCCAACAGTCGCGGGTCCACCAAGGCCATCTTGCGTGCGTGCTCCATGTATCTACCTTGAGGTCAGCACCTCTCAGAGCAAGGGTAGCAAGACCGTACTTGCCAACGGTGCTAGGAAGGCCGATAGGAAACCGCCGCTCTGTCCCTCACCAACCTGAGGTTGCAGCAAGAGGCGTCTTCTCCTGGCAGCGGGCGTTCGTCTATTAGCCAACTCGCGTAACTTCGTCCTGTATTTATTCAATCGTCGCCTCTGTAAAGCGGTCAATGGAATGTTCTTTGTTAGTATGTTGTAGGCACACTCGGCTAGTGCACACAGCAGTTCGGCGTCGGCGTTGGCGATGATGCACTTTTTAATTTTGTTGTTCTTGACTCTGGCCAGAGCCTGTATGCACACGATGTGTCTCTTCACCAGGGCAGACATGATGCGAATGAAGAGACTATCCACACACTCGGTCGTTTTATACCTTCGGCAAGTACACGTACTGAACACCGTCGTCTGGAAAGATGGCCGTGCGCAGACGCATGTCCTCGGGCGTGTCCTGTTTGAGATCGACCAATAGATAACCGTACGGTACCGCCGTGGCGTCTTTAAACGCCTCTTGCACGAACTTGCCGCGTCCCGTATACATCTGCCGAGCCAAGGTCGCCATCTGCGATGCGTCACGTGGATTCTTAAACACCACCATGTACTGCGAATTCAGACTGATGGTGCGACTCTCTTTGTTTTTAGGGAACAGGTTCTGTACGAGATACAGCACGGACGTGTTCCTGTGGTGACTTTTTTTAGTGAACAAGGTCGTGACCCGTTCGTCCGTTTCTGCCATGAGATCGTCTATGACGATGAGGTTCCTCGTTGTCGGATCGAACATGGCCGCAGTCGGTAACCCTTCCTCGAATCGCACGTGACCCAAGTCCGTCGTTGCGTAAGTCTCTTGCCATTCGCCGTAACACCACGTTAATTTGTCGGGTTGTGGATCGATCATCGCAGCAGCGTGACTCAACATACGCGTCACGAAAGTACTCTTGCCGCACCCCGTCGGTCCGGCGACGATGCACGTGAAGGAGTGTTTCCATCGCGCATCCATGATTGCCTATGCAACGAATGCAGCGTGCATCGCCTTTTCTATACGTCCACCGGACCCGTGGTCACCCCGTCCTCGTGCACCACGCGTTTGGCGTAAAAGTAGGTGAGTGCATCCCGTGCCTGCACGTACGTCATCACGATAGATTTTGCTTACGTCATCACGATAGATTTATGCACCCGGAAACCACGGTTCGAACCACCTCCGCTCCGACGGTTGGTGAGCACCGCCAGGAACGCGTCCTTGTCGATGGTGTTGTGCCGTTTGCTCAGTCCTTTGGTGCTGTACTTGTCGGTGGCTCCGAAACAATAGTACGTCTTGCTACACAACCCCACGAACCCGGCACCGGACCACTCGACATTGAACAGACCCGGTGTCCTCTTGTCGAACGCTCTTCGCGCCTTACAGCACGCCTCGTCTCCGACCCACGGTCGATTGGCGAGACGACAGCGCACGTAGTCGTTCCGATGGTCGTCGCAACATTCGGATGGAAGCCATTCGGAACGATGTCGGAAATAATGTTCTCGTAGTGCTGGGGTCACGAGGTCATCGACGGACTCACCGGCCAAGGCTAAATAGGCACTATCTGTATCCATCTCGCAGTACTCGAACAGAGGGCGCTCCACGTATCTGATGATGAAGTCGTAATAGAACTGCAACATGCGCATCTTGGCGTACTGCAGAACGAAGAATCCCACGTGTACGGGTAGGGTGTACTTGACGATTTTCTTGTTCAACTCTATCTCGTACGCATCGTCGACGACGATCTCGAGTTGTCGGAACCGTTTATCGTTGACCAGGAGCGATGCCGTCTTCTCCGTGCAGTAGCTGACGTCACGATGTCGGTCAACGTTGGTGATGGTCTTTCCGTAGCCCGAGTTCCCCAGCAACTTCATGGTGTCCGCGATGATGGTCTTGTCTTGGTGAACGTCGCCCTCGCGTCGGGCCTTGGACACTGCATCGCCGAACCGCCGGAAACATGGAATAGGATCGTATTCGATGACCTGGTACACGTGCAGTACCTCCAGACCGTGGTCCAGATACCATCGCAGCAGTGGCGTTGCGAGCAGTATCTTATCGCCGCAATAACTACCCACGAGCATGCGTCGCGGAGTCTTCATTATGTCGTGCTCTTCGGCGTATCGGCGCATGAACGGACCGAGATCCTCGCGTATCAAACTGATGTTCTTGAACACGGGCTGCATCTCGGCAAAGTGTGCGCGCAATTCTTCCCGTACGCGTATGTCGCACTCGATCATGCCGAACACGGTTCCTGCACGCACTCCGTTCAGGATCTGTTGTGACGTCATCGTCCATCGCACGTGTCGACGTCGGGGAAATGCTGCATCCACACACTTGCGTACGGCCGGGGTTCGTCTCATCTCTTTCCACTCGCATTCCCACAACTCGATGACTTTGACAAAGTGTCGTAGGTAGGTGGTGGTCTTTCGGGTCTCGGCGAGCAGTTGCGCCATGGGTTTCCCGTTGACGACGTTCACCTCTTCTCGGTTGCACGAGCAACCGTGGAAATAGTACCCTTGGAACTGATAAGCCGTCTTCGTCTCGCTGCACCATCCATCCACCCGATGTTTGCCTATTCTCTTCTCTCGTCCGTTGATCTGATGCCGTATGGGACGTCCCGTGCGTTCGGATTCCCACGTCAACCATTCTCCAGCCATCTGTCCGTACAGCTGCGCCGATTCGGGGCGGAAGTCCTTCTCTGCTCGTCGTCGCGTGTACCATCCCATAGGCATGTCTTGCATGAGCGACCACAGGTACAGTGCGTTCGCATCGTATCCGACCATTTTAAGACAAGGACGAGCCGCCTCTCCGTACTCGTTCTGACGTAGCGTGGTGACCCCTTTCTCGTGATAGCGATGAAAGATGATCGAAGGCCCGCCTACAATGTTCCCTTTAACGAGGTCGTGCAGGTCTTTATTCTTCTCGTTGAAGATGGTAAAGTAGGTCTTCTCTGGAAGGTCGTTGAACAGGTACAGCAGGGTCAGACCAGGTACGCTGATACCTTGCTTGAACATGTCTATTCCCCGTTGTCGATAGAACGCGAACTGTCTGTCGATGGCCTGTAGAAAGGGAACCACGTCCCTGTTGTTGTACCAGACGAGAAAGTCGCGCAACGTCTTCATGCCATTGACGCGCCAGGCTTCCTGACAACTGGCGTAATCCTCGTCTGAAATACCTTCGTTCTTCAGTCGACTGAAGAAGGCCTCTTTCGGTGGAAGTGCGGTGTCGTCGAGTCTCTCCAGACGGTCCATGTACTCGTACGGGAAATGACCTTTCGTCACCTCGCATCCGTACGCTTTCAGATACTTGTCGTAGCTGAACCCGGGGGCTATGTAGTTGATCATGTCTAGGAATTTCAGCTGATCCGTCGAAAGACACATGAAAGTGTTGTTGCGTTTGATGACGAACATTGACCCGACGCCATCGTTCTCGTCTTTCTTGTTGCCCTCTTGCTCCCTCTCGTCCTCGTCCTCGTCTTCGTCTTGTTCCACGGTCTTTGAAGTCGTCAGGAAGTATGGTATGAGGAACTGTTTGATGGCATTGAGATCATACTTCCCCGAATTGAACCCGATGACAGGTAACTGACGCATCCATCCATACAGTTGTCCCATCAGCGTTTTGTACGGATTGGTTGTCGGTCGAGCGTCCTTGTCGGTGGTTGATCGTGCAGCCTTCTCCCGTGCGTCCCATTGCGTCAGCTCTTCTGCGAGTTGTTCCAACACATGATCGTATGAGTCTTTGATCTTGTCGTACGCGGCCTCACTCATCGATTGCAGGATAGTCATCATGGTGCTCACCAACTTGTTGGTGTCTCCGTCCGTGACGATGCATGTCACCTGTTCGTGTCCGGGTACGTTGGATGCCACGCTGACGCTCAGCGGGACGTGACGCGCAACCCAGTGAACCTGGGCACTGTCAGACGGAAGGTGTTCGGTGTCGAACCAACACTCGAAGTCGAAGGTGGCTCGGTACGGATAGTACTGCAACGCTTCGGCCTCTCGGATGTTCTCGTCCGCCAGGCGTTCGAACACCGATGGAGTCGAATGGTACACGCCACCAGGATAGACTCGGTGCACACCCCCCGTACACGTGCTCTCGTGGTTGCGTAGACTCCATGCGTCTTTCCACAACGAGTCACCGCACTTCCGACATCTGTACGAGTGACAGTACATGCGTCTATTCTGGATGAAGGAAAAATGCGTCCCGTGCAGATTGAGGTAGAGTGTGTCAGGGTACTTACGTACCGAGCGACGAACGAGTTCTGCAGTTGGCTTTCCATCCTCTGCATCCGGTTGTACGAGACTGTACACGCACACATTCGTTTGGAACGTGGTCTCGACAAGATAGAGGTCGTCCATCGTGACCCCGGCAAATGCTTCCATGGGTACGCCGTCTTGGGCGTAAGTCTCGTACAGCGTCTTCACAGCTGGTTCCAATCGACGACTTTCACATCCTCGATGCAGGGCCAGACATCGGAAGAGACACAGGTTGTCACTGTACCTCTTGGCATGGATGGGCTCCTTTTCCAATCCGATGACGGCTTTGTTCTTCTTGATGTACATTGGAAGGTCGATCATTCCTACACATCCTATCGGGTGATCGATGATGCGATTGACGAAAAATGTGACATTGGTCACGAGTTCGCACACCCACGCCGAATCCGGTCTTTGATTGATGGCCCATTGCAAGACGTCGGTTTCTCGGATGCGCTCGAGAAAGTCATCAAAGTCCTTGCTGTTGGTGATGAGACTGGGCTCGTCCAGGTAGTGTCCACAGCAGTTGCACGAGGGGTGGTAGTACTTGTATTGACCCGTGTTCTTGTTCCTCAGAATGAACCCGTAACTGAGGTTAATCTTGCAAGCGTTGGTCTGTTCCTGGAACATGTTCTTCAACGGCGTCTCTAGAACGGTCGTGTCTAGCGTCGTTAATCTGTAATCGTACCTGCACTGGAGAGGACCTCTCGTTACACGTGTCCGTATGGTCGACCAGTGCGCTCGTACGACATCTAACAGTTCCGTCGACAGGTTGTCGGCGAAGGGGAGTCGAGCAGGTGGGTCTATGGGGTCTGCATCGGTAACGAGTGGATGGTGGGGTGTGGTGGCTTCCCTGATTGATCTCTTCGGCGATGGTGGCTTCGTGACCTCGTCGTCGGTACACGCTTTTCGTGCGTGTCTGGTCAGGTCATTGCATCTAGTGAACTTCTTTCCACATTTCGCACATGTGTTCACTGTGGTCTGGTTTCTATTACTGCTACTGCTACTGCTAAGACGACATACGGACCTCACATGTTGTTGCAGATCGTCCCATCTCTCAAACGTTGCATCGCATTTACACGAATATTTCGTTCGCTTTGCCTGGTCGCTAGGTGGCACCTCTATTGGTTGCGCCACATACGTGTGTTCGTTCACTGTCGGTGACGCATGACTCGCTACGTGGCGTTTTAGCGCTGCATACGTGTCGTGCACCAGTCCGCAGTGACGACATTGGTGACGTTTCATGGTGCTCTACGTGTCTACAACTGAGAGAGACAGCGGTCCTTAGTACAGCTATATAGTACGTGTGGTAGTGTTGGTGGTGGTGGTGGTGGTGGTGGTGGTGGTGGTGGTGGTGGTGGTGGTGATGGTGGTGGTTGGTGCCTGGTGATTGGTGAAGGGTGTATGACCTAAGGTGTGATCCTGTGGTATTGGCTACTGTGTGTCCACTATCGATGGCTACGGGTTCTCATTCCACTATGTAGACCGTGGCAACACCACTGACAACACGTTTTATTCATTGTATGACGTTTTATTGAGTATATACTGACATAGACATATACATAATATACATATATATATATATATATATATATATATATATATATATATATATATATATATATATATATATATATATATATATACACGGTTAGACTTATATAATTACTATGAAGACTTGATGGTTTGTGGGATTGTTACATCCTCGACAGTGACCTCTAGCTTACGATCGGTTATCGATACGCCAGTGGCTAGTACCATGGTTTTTAACTTGTGCGCTTTTACACCACGACAGAGGTTACGTACAATGATGATGATGAATACTATATAAGTCTGTAGGTATATATATATATATATATATATATATATATATATATATATATATATATATATATATATAGACATTACTCTATGTCATGCAACTACAGGCATACATTAAAAGAGAGAGAGAGAGAGAGCGACTAACTGCCATACAGTTCGACACGTTACACTACGCTACTGTTATTCCGTTGCAAACGGTGATTCTTAATATTCGTGGGTTTCTATCATAAAATCAATCATTATCTGAAGTAATCTATGTAATGTGCGTCTCCTCTCGTCTCTTGCTAGCACGGGTGCTTCCTCCACCTCCACCTCCTCCTCCTTCTCCTTCTCCTTCTCCTCCTACATAAAATAAATAGGTCTACTGTTCATCGTGTGTTGATATAATGTATTCTAGTATTATCACCACTAATTCCCGGCATGCACGCCTACGTACTTCAGCCGGTACCACAGGTACGTCATCCTACAGAACAAATTAACAGATACTAATATTCCACTCCATATTACGTAATACAACAACAACAACTACTACCTACTTAATGATAATATTCTGTTGACGACGTCATATACGTGGCGTTCAATACTCCAGCTCGCTTCCGAATGCTGGCTGGGAGTACGGGTGCCTCGTCGTACACTTCATTCTACATAACAACAACAACAATACTACTACTACTACTACTACTACTACTACTACTAATGTTCATATACCGTGGTTATAAGTGCATACATACTACCTACTGCATACTACCGACTACTGTTCATCACATACTACTGTTCACGGCTGTCGACCGATAGCGCAACGCACATACTTCATGATAATTTCCTGGTACGGTGCCGACAGTATCGTAAATGCTAGTGATCGGCACACGTCCACGGTCACTTCCTCTACCGTGGATGGGGCGGATTCCCTCCACTCCTCCGTTATTAAGCCTGCAATGTTGTTTTGCATCTCTAAGTAACACACCTTTCTCGGATCATCATCATCATCATCATTGGCGTCGTCCTCGATGGTCGACGTCGACGGCTTCGGGTGAGTGATGGTGTGTTTGTCGGCGATGCACTCGCACCCCCCGTCTGGCGTCAGGACGACGGTTGAGTTCGGGAAGACGTAGAGTTTAGTTGGTGATGCCGTTGTTGTCCTCTCGGCCTCCGTACTTTGCGTGAGTGGTGGTGGTGGTGGTGAAGCAGGACTGAACGTGAAGTCGTCGTCGTCGTCGTCCTCGTGAGCGGGGGATGAAGCGATCGCTTCTTCGTCTACTTCTTCATAATAATGAGGGGGGTTCTGATGATGGTAACACCATCGTCGTCAGACTCCGACTCCGACAACTCCACCGCTCCCCACGGTACCTCCAGCGTTGCTGGTGGCGAGTTGCAGTAGTCCTGCGATGTGTCGTTTGATGTAGGTGTTACGCGTGCACCCGTGCAACGGTGCTTCACCACCACTCTGGTATCTTCATCGACCGGGGCTTGGCGTTTGTATGCCTTCTGCAGCTGCGGTAGACCAGCGCTCTGTTGAATAGAAAGACCTAGTTACATTCGGCATATTCATCCGCGTCGTATTGGGCGTACATACTCTTTCTAACCAATTCTGTCACTTGGTGACGTCATTTCATGTTCCCACACGTTGCGATGACATCTATCGATAGCCACCGCAAGACGTGCATGACCATGCTGGACGATGGTACGTAACGATCCTTATCATCATTTAAATTCATTATGCGATGCACCTCGTCACAGGCATATCGCACGCTGGCGACCTCTAGCGCCTTATAGAAGTTATTTTCGTTCGTCATGGCTTCGGATCGATCCCGTATCCTATCTAAACCACTCACCGTAGCCTCCATATCATCGCTACTACTAGCCTGTGACGCACTATCCTCCCCCTCGTCTTCTGTTATTGTAATGAATGGTGGCGGTGAACAGCTGTCCACCGAGGAGGAGAATAGTATTTCCGAGCTATTAGTACGTAACCATTCCATTACCTTCGCATGTCCCTCACTGTCGATGACGTCACTGCTTGCAGTAGCAGCTGCATTAGCTGCAGCAGCGACGGTAGCGCCAGCCTGTCAACAGATTGATTCACACTGTGACTACTTCCAAGTCTGACACCGTGTAATTTACATACTGTCCCGCCACGCGTTTCCTAATGGTCACCATGACTTGGGCCACCCGCAGCATGTCCAGTGCTGCATACCGCTCGGCATCTGTCTTCATGTTCATGTAATCGTTAGCCGTGTATCCCAACACCTGGACAGCCTTGGCATTAAATAATGTTGCCCACACTTCACTACCGATGGCGTCTTGTAGGAGGATGCGCATAGCGAACTGGTACACTACACCACGCTGCCATCGATGGATCGGACACACAAACCCATTGTTTTCGGGACTCACACGTTTGTTACACTGCTGACATGATGGATATACGATATATTTCTCTTGTACAGCACATTGTACTATGGTTAACGGCCGTCTAAATATATAAGTGCCGTTACTTACCTCCTTCTCGAGTTGGCTGACTGTCATCATCATATCGGCTTGTTGGGCGGCCATTTCTTTCTCTGCTGATGCTGGTAGTAGTCTCGACGTTTGCTGTGGATCGGAGTGCGATTGTGTGCCTCGTTCACTCTGCGTTGGGTTTATATACACCTCCCACTGTCTATGGCGCGCTTTCTTATCGCCGACCCTTGGTCGCGCGCGTGATGCTGCTATTGTACGCTGCTGGATGTCTGGTATCTCGCTGTACTCTGTTCATCGGTCTTGTGATCGTCTGGCGGGAGTCTGATGCAATCGAATGAACCCGCGTACTCGCATGAGTATATGCCCTAGCATGTTCTGACCGGCTTGACCACTGTATGTCAGTGGACCCCAGTATCCTTCCCGACTTTTGACCCATTCCTTCAACTCGGAATACCCAGTGTCTAGCAGTCGTTTACGTAGGGTTGGATCGCGATATTTAACAGCAACTAACGCATACATTACTGAATATCGTTGTTTATTCCATTCTGCGCGTAACTGCTCCTTTTCTCGTATGCTCTTGCTGAGGTGTTTCGCCTGTAGACCCGTGCGCGTGGACAGCATTTTTTCTGCGGTCTGCATGTCACCATGATGCATGCATTTACGCCACTGGTAAGCACTTTCAACAGTGGTAAATTCTCTATTCCACACGTGTATCCTGCACACGTAGAAATTGAACAAGTAATTTTTACCGCTTCTGAAGTGGATAGGACGATTCATGGTGACTTTATGACGTTAAAATGTACAGTTACTGTCTTAACTACACGCCGTTCTAGCATTGTCGGGTACATAACCCCGCTTTTTCCTTGCGTGATGTATGCCAGGTGTCGGTAAGCTGACAGTTGCCGGCCGCTTATCTGTTTTCTGATTAGTGTGGTATTGTTCCTCGGGTTACGTCAGCTGTCTGGTTTATTTCTAGCATGGTATATATAGCTGCTGCGTTCGTCGTGTCGTCATCACAAACGCCATTGCCTTCGACGACGTTCAGTTCATCACTTCTATTCATAATGCCTGTCGTTCCAGTACGTGACTTTGCGGAGTTTTTGGTTCTTATGGATCTTATGGGAGATTCGTTGCTAATGCGTAGTGTGTGAGTATTTCTTTTATTTATTTATTTATTTATTTATTAATATTTACCCAGGATGTTGTAAGGATGGCCATCCCAGTCAATAGTTCAAATACCATCCCATGTGAAGTCCTTGACTAGACCTATTCAAAAGGAATACATTTGTTGTATTTTTTCCTACTTTAGTGTCGTGGGAGATTCGTTGGTAATGCGTAGTGTGTGAGTATTTCTTTTATTTATTTATTTATTTATTAATATTATACTTGCATTGCTCTACATAGCTCTACATAGCTCATACCTGTTTTCACTTTACATACTGTTCTATCGTTCCTGTGTATACATGTCTCGCTGAGTGTTCGTCGAGTCCACGTTCCAAGTTCCATATGTAGCGGCTTGCCTAGCGATAACGTCTGCCAGTCGATCGGTTTCGTATTACCTATCTCTCGTTGCTTGGATAAGTCTGTTATATATAGATGCCTATGCATGTTCTCACTCTGGTTGTGTCTTTACTTACAGCATACCTCACTTTCACTGGGCACGTGTAATGATGGAGCTGCTAGAAGTCGCCGTACACCGACGGGGCTGTCAAGCGACAGTACTCTTTCGGGAGCAACTGTACGCCGCCGATCTGTTGACAGCGTTCACAGAGCATGTCAGTCGTTGGCGGCACGTCATGTCCGACATCTGTCATTACGCCAATGGCTATCGCGCCCCCTCGACCACCGCACCTGAGTCGTGGTCCGACGACGACGACGACGACGCCGCCGACGACGACGGCGTCGCCGACGACTACGATGCCGACGACCCTGCCACCGCCGACGACGATGCCGCCTCTGTCGCTTTCCGTGCCGCTTTCCGCTCTGATATGATGAATTGGGAGCCCGTCATGCACCAGTTGTTACTCCTGCATGTCTCATCACCCACACCTGTTTTCCGTCGCCTTCACAGAGGACCCATCCATTACCCGTCACTGTTCCGTCGCCGTCGATCGGTGTCCCTCCGCATTGCCTTGGCACGCAAAATGACTGCCCGTTGCGTTCGGCGTTCGTTATTGACGTCATTCAATACCGCTTCCTGAATGAACACTTCTACCCACGAACATTTTATAACTTCTTTTTCCTTATAACTACTACCGTTTACTTTTCTATTTGTACTTGTGCTTTTCGTGTATTAAATTTTGTATCACCTTATATTCCCGTCTTGTATTGCGTTCTTGTTCCAACTGTGTGTTGGCATATTATATTTTACACATAGTCCATTTTCGTCCTGCTACATTTTATTTAACGAACGGTCCGATTTCCGTCGTCCAGCGGTTATATTATAGCCATGCATGTCGGCTAATTAATAACTATTACATCTTCGCCTTATCTTTACCGGTTTTACTTTTATTACGTCTTATGTTCACTCCATATAATCGGCTATAACATGCCTCGGTCCCACATCAATGTCGTCACTGCAACATAGTTGCTGTTTATCACTGATTAGCTCGGCTCCCTTGCTATATTGTACAGATTGGCGTCCTTTGATCTCGCGCTACAGCTCACAGCTGGATAAACGCTTCGGCTTACAGTTAACTCCAGCCGTTCGGACGTCCAGTTGGCATTAGCTAGCCACTCGGACTGGTCACTCCGTCAGGGTCAAGGTCACGGTCACGTGTTTACGTGGGTGGGTGGGTGGGTGGGTGGGTGGGTGGGTGGGTGGGTGGGTGGGTTGGTGGGTGGGTGGGTGGGTGGGTGATATTACGTGTATTTTCTTTGTTCCTATGTCCACCATCGATGACTACTGGTCAATGTTCGTTCCTCCTCCAGTCGCTAGGGGGCGCTTAGGTTACGCACGCTCGGCTACGACCGCCAGGGGGCGCTCTGAGGCGCTCTGATTGGCTGCGCGCACTCAGAAGCGGTGGGCGATATTAGGGTGTTTTGCCTTTGATGTTCCTTTGATGTCAAAGTCACGTGACTGTGCGGCGAATTTGAGGTCTCAGAAACTTCCACTAACTCCTGCTGTAGAGTCGCACTAACGTTGGTATTCACGAACGTCGATGTCGGTCGCTGATCCAAAGAATGTTTTTGACAATAAATCGACAGTTGATTGAACATGTCGAGTAATCCCCGTGATACCGTGCACTGTATATCGGGATGGACATTGTCTTTTTAATTTCAGCGATACGTATACTCTTAGACTCAGTTGTCGCGTTTGCTACGTTATGGAGTCATGTCGCCAGTCATCAATTTGAAACGTATTTTAAAGCGTAATCCCGGGATTTCGTTCGGCGTTGCTATCGTAATGATAACTACCCATATCGCCATGTGATTTCATCACCGCCTGTTACAAGGAATCTGTTAAGCAGATACGGTTTATAAAAAGTACGTCCATATGGACGTATTCAGTCGACTTTGCAATTGCCATTAGTGTGTGAAAAACACACAGAGAGCTATAGCTGCGCATTTCTGTCTCAGTCGGCGCTAAGTTGCGTCGCTTTCGAAATTTCGTCTTAGAAGAGTACAATAAGAGGCGTCTGTGTCAACAAGGGCAGTCACCTTGATACCAGATAGAATAAGGTTGACCGTAGGCCGCCCGCTTACCTGACCTTTATGATCTAAGACGAATGCCCGTTTTCCGACAACCTGCGTTGTGAATAAAGGCGATGACATTCCCTAGCATAGTGTCCCGGCTTGCCGCAGTTGAAGCAAAGCAGCTGGCGTCTTTTGCTGGTGTTCGTGTTGACAGGTGTCCCGTTACGACGGTCGTTAGTCGCATGAGTGGACGCATCACGGGAGGCAGGGCTGCGCGCTTCGATCTTGGCGATTTTCGTGGTCAGTTTCTCCACTGTCGACGAAAGGGAATCAATCATTTTGATTAATGGCATAGTGGAATCGGAGGGCGGCTTCCCCATCATGCCAACTTCCATCGGCTGCTCGTCCCGTCCGAGGAGTGTGTAAGCGTCCTGTCGCTCACAGAATCGTGTGACGTCTACGAATGCCGCTTCTATCGTAGCAGGCGACTGCTCGACGAGTTTTCGTGCTAGTTCGTTGGATTTCAATCCTCTAGCGAAGGCTCTAATCAGGAAACGTTCCTGGTCGGCGTTACGGTGTGCCGTAGGATATTCCACATCAGCGATATCTCGAAATCGTCGAGCATACTGGGCAGTTGGTTCGTAAACAGATTAACGTAAATAAAAAAATCACTGTTCGTGTTCGTCCAATGACAAATGTCAATGAAGGAATGTTTCCACAATCATAAGTTCGACAGACACAGACCTCTCTAATAGATCGTCGCTGGGAATCGTCGTGAACGTACGTTTTAAACTACGCTCGTCAGTGTACGCCAAAAAAAATCTCTGCCTCGTGCGACTTGCCAATGTACGTTGTAAAGTGCGTTCACGAGTCAATGTATCTGGATTTTCAGATACTTTTCAGATACATTTCAGATACAATGTATAACACAGCTTTTGCTGGAAATATTCCATTGGTGAATTGCAATTAAATAGAGAAGCCAGTAATTACTCACTCTGGAGTAGTTCAAGAATGTACATTAAAGAATGTTGCTTCACTGATGATTATATAATTAGTAATTATATGTGTTTCTTGTTTTTAAAAGCAAATTGCGAAGCCATTTGGATAACTCAAAGTCATTCATATGGAAATCTTGAGTAGATCATAAAGTGACTCATGTCAATCTTCAAATAACATCATAGCAATTGAGTTTACTTTGATGCTTGCCATGTGAATCATATGAAAGGTGAGCTGTTCGTGTCAGTGTCAGTGTCAGTATTACTAGTTGACACTGATCAAACCCACTCTGAGAAAGTTGGCCAGCATATCAGCACCAGATGAACGCCTGTTCAGCGTTGCTGGTTAGATACTCCGACCAGACAGGTGCTCTCTCAAGGACGCTGCATTCGAGACACTGATGTTTCTTCATATGAACACTAAGTATATACATTAGAAAGTTTAACTGAGACGCTGATGATCATACTATGTATGATGTTCCCTAAATAAAATATTAAATATATATTCAATGTGTTTCCCTGACAGTGTTCAAAGGGGTTTCGAAAATGTATCTATATCTAGATACGTTTAAATGCATTTGTATATGTTTCCTGATATATTAAACATTCATATATATATATATATATATATATATATATATATATATATATATATATATATATATATATGTATATATATATATATATATATATATATATATATATATATATATATATATATATACATATATATATATATATATATATATATATATATATATATATATATATATATATATATATATATATATATATATATATATATATATGTATATATATATATATATATATATATATATATATATATATATATATATATATATATATATATATATATAGTAGTATGTAGGAGTTTTTCAATCCTCACATTTGGTAAGCTTTTGGAGCTCATTCTGATTGGTCGAAATTGGAAATGGAGGGTTCTGATTGGTCGTGCGCTTTTTGCCGCTAGGGGCGCCACCGTATAATCCCATATTATCGCTCAATGGTAAGATTTTGGAGCTATTTCTGATTGGTCGAGAGCAGTTTCACCACCAGGGGCGCCACGGGGTAATCGTGTCGACGGATATGATTGGTCGAGGGCCGTCACGTGATCTATGACGTCACAGCTCATTTGCATAAATTTTCATAAATTAGCATAAATTACACTCTTTTGTAGTGAAACTGCCGCCAGAGGGCGCAACGTGTCATCCCCTATTATCGGCCCTGAGGTACTGTTTTGCGGTCATACTGTCACCAGGAGCGCTACGGGTCAAGTGTGTCGACGGTTTTAATGGGTCGAGAGCCGTCACTCGACCTATGACGTCACAGCTCCTCATTTGCATGTCACGTGACCTCTCTATAGAGGTCGCCATCTTGTTTTGCTGCCATGTTGTTTTGCGATGATACGGTCACTAGGAGGCGCTGCTACAACGTCACAGTTCCTCATTTGCATATCACGTGACCTCTCTATGGAGGCCGCCACCTTGTTTTGCTGCCATGTTGTTTTGCGCTGATACGATTACCAGACGGCGCTGCGGGGGCAAGGTCGAAGGTCAAAGGTCACCGACCTTTTGCACTGATACAATTGTCAGTTAGGGTTAGAGTTAGTAACCCTAATTTTGTCGTCTGTAGTGAACCCTAATACGAACCCTGTAGGGTTAGTAACCCTAATGAAAGTCAAAGATCACCGACCTTTTGTACTTATTCAATTGCCAGTTAGGATTAGTAACCCTAATTCTGTCTGATGACAGTGGCGTTTCGGTTTACTACTGACGATTATGGCGCGCTTTTCGAGACATGTCTGGGTACAGAACCGGTTTCGTGTAGTTTTTTCTTTTCTGGAACGTTCGAACGACGTCATGGAATTTTCCACGCTCACGAAAAGAAACACATCCCCACATTTTCACCCTGCTAGCAGATTGAAACCTAGCGGTCGAAAGTTCGTGCATGCAGCGGGAAAAACGTAGCCGTGCATGTAAGCTATGCGACGCATATCGCACCATTGCATTATATCGAGAACTTTTCGACGTATGTCGTTTCGCGTCGACACCTACATATCGCTTATTTCACCACGAGTCTGCAAGAACACCGCGAGGTCAAGAGGTCTAAAGGTTAAAAGGTCAAGGTCAACAAAATAAACACCGCTGCTTTCTGGAACGTTCGAACGAAGTCACGCCTTTTCAC